>JAWNNW010000097.1:0-391981 GCA_035044465.1 Scaptomyza tumidula
TTAAAATCCTTAAGCGGTATAATATTTCAATTCGGGATGCTAAACAACCAATGCTTGTGTCTCTACCCATTGATAAAAATATGCGTGATGGCGAAAATCAACTTATTATGTTGATTCCAGAATTGGCTCGCGCTACAGGATTAACCGATGATATGCGAGCTAATTTTCAGTAAGTTTAAAAAATTGATTTGTATTTGTTGTGTCTGTGTCTAATCTTGTAACGCTTTATTTGCAGATTAATGAAAGCTATGGGCGAGCATACCAGGCTTGCGCCTGACCGCCGCATGGATCGTTTGCGCGTGTTTAATCAGCGCTTACAGAAATCTAGCGATAGTGTCGAGGTGCTTAAGTCGTGGAACATTGAATTGGACAAGACTTTTGTGGAAGTAACCGGTCGCGTTCTTGCACCTGAGAAAATAGTGTTTGGAAATGAAAAGCGTTTCGTGTGCGATGCACGCGCTGATTGGACTGGAGAGTTCCGCAACAACTCCATGTTTAAACATGTGGACATAACGCGCTGGTACGTGATAACACCACGTCGCAGTATTCGCGAAACCCAAGAGTTTGTCAAAATGTGCATACGCGCAGCCAGTGGCATGAGGATGCGCATCGCCGAGCCCCGATAGTATGTATTATTAAAGCACATTTTCAAAGATCCGACAGTAACTAATAGTTTTTGTAGCGACGAAATGCCAGATGACCGTAATAATAATTACTCACAGTCGATAGACAACGCCGTTTCAAAGGATCCTCAAATTATAATGCTTGTTTTGAGATCAGCCAATGAGGAAAAGTAAACTATAATATGTTTATATATGAATTGTATATGTACTAATCATAATTTATATTTTGCCATTTTTTACAAACAGGTATAGTTGCATCAAGAAACGAACTTGTGTGGATCGTCCTGTGCCAAGTCAAGTGGTAACACTGCGTACAATTGCACCGCGCCCGGATAGAGCAAGTGGCCTAATGTCCATTGCAACAAAAGTTGCAATTCAAATGAACGCCAAGCTAATGGGCGCACCATGGACCATTGAACTACCGTTGCGTGGTCTGATGACTGTTGGTTTTGATGTTTGTCACTCATCTAAAGATAGGAACAAATCATATGGCGCCCTTGTGGCCACAATGGATATTAAATTATCCACCCGATACTTTTCATCGGTAACAGAGCATATGAAGGGACAGGAGCTTTCAAATCAAATGTCAGTCAATATGACTTGTGCGTTGAAGGCATATCGCGAGCATCACGGTGCGTTGCCAGAGCGAATTCTATTCTTCCGTGATGGCGTTGGTGATGGACAGCTCGCCCAGGTTGTTAACACAGAAATCAAATATGTGAAGGACCAACTCAATCAAATCTACACGGCAGCAGGCAAAGAAGAAGGATGTCGCATGGCATTTATTGTTGTCTCTAAGAGGATCAACACACGCTACTTTGTGAACAAGCGCAATCCTGATCCTGGAACTGTTGTCGACGACATTATTACATTGCCCGAGCGCTATGACTTTTTCCTAGTCTCACAATCGGTCAGGCAGGGCACTGTGTCTCCAACCAGCTACAACGTTATCCAAGACAACATGGGCTTGAACGCTGACAAACTTCAGATGCTTGCATACAAGATGACACACTTGTATTATAACTGGTCAGGCACCTGTCGTGTGCCGGCGGTATGCCAATATGCTCATAAATTAGCATTCCTTGTTGCTACAAGTATTCATCGTGCCCCTTCGGCTGGCTTGGCAAATCAACTTTACTTTTTGTAATAATAATTTTTAATAATTGACCATTTGGAAATTGTAAGAAATGTTATAAAAATTTAATTTTTATGGCTAAACGCTGACTTGTTCCTTACTTGTACGTTCATGATTATTGGGATATATATGTATGCATGGGTTGATAATTGTGTGATGTGCGCGAGTGGTGTTCAACGTTTTATCAGGCTGATGAGTGTTCTGCAGAGTTTAATTTCGTTGTTTTAAAATTAATCGTAGTTTTTCATCAACAACAGCCGAATCAATGTAGCCATTTCCGTATTACGACTATCATCATCATCATTTTTTAATTGAAATTTTAATTTAATCATTTCATTACGATGGCGGTTAACGAATTAGCGCTTGTTCTTGTTCATATGTTTTTTGGTTTTCCTATCGATACTTTTTCAACAAGTATCACCATCAAACCATCTTTTTCGAAGTTCGACTTCGAAGCCGAAGCTTAGTAGTCTTCTTAAAAATTCAATTGGCAATGCGGCATTTTAGCGAGCATCATAAATTTTGTGTGTGTCTGAAGACAAAGTCATGAATAACTTGCCGGCAAATACCGGACATTCTCGTGGGCGTGGACGTGGTGGTAATAAGCGCAATGAAGAAATTAATAAAGGACTAGGCCCTCGATTGGTATGTAATATAAAACAATAAAACACAATATTGAATCACTTCCTTTAAACATGTGAACACGCACAAGTACACATATTTGCATGTACATACTTACGTATTCTATTCATTTTTTCATGCATGCCCATTTCCTTAAGACCATTCTAACTGTAATTCAAATGTACGTTTGCACATTTGTGTGCGCTTGTGTAAGTGCAAGCGTAAATAAATTAGAGTGAATAATACGAAATAAAAATATAAAATACATAACAAACTAATTCATAGATTGGAATCCGTAAAAAGTTTTATTAACATAAGTTCAAGTTTGCATTTCAAGAACTTACAATATTATTGGGAAAATATATATACATATGTATGTATGTGTGTATGTATATGTGTGTGTATGTTATGGCGATGAATATGGTGTTATCTGTTAGGTTTAAATTGTACACCGTTTATTTGACTGAATTTATTAGGTTTTCGTAAGGGAGGTGTTTAAATAACAAGCAAAAGTAACGGTACATTGCTGCTAATGCTGCGCATGGGTTGAGATTTGAGTAATGTGTGCGATGAGTGATATGCAGAGTTTTATTTTGGTGTTTCTTTATAAGATTATTCGCTCAAAGAGTGTCAAAGTAAGAGCGCTGGATCTCGCTCTGGTTTTCTGATAAACAAACGCAACTGAGTCGGCTAAGCCATGTCCGTTTGTTAATATAATCGCGTCAATTTCGATCTATAAGAGTCATATACTTCGGCTTTAATATATATAAGCCGTAGACAATACAAGCTTGTTTCTAATAACAGATATATATATTTTTATTTCGAGATGCCGATGTCACGATATATCTTAAATTTTTTAGTTGAAATCTTTTAATGCGAATCTTTGAAATTGAATTAGAAACACTGGAGACGTCGAGGATTAAAGTGAAGTTAAGCAAGTGCAGTTATTTTCTGTGTATTCTGCACGTAAAGTCGAGGGTTTAGGGTATCACCCAGTCAATCTTTTTGACTAGAGCGCTTCTATTTATTTATTTTAGCTGGAAGTGCACATTCTATTTGTTTGATTGTTTTTTTTTTTCAAAATAAAAATCAAAATAGGGGCGGTAGAGCCGTCCTCTCATTGCGGAGCGCAGTTGAAACATTACTTTGTTATATTTTTATACCCTGATCCCATTAAAAATGGGAAAAAGGGTATAATGGTTTTGAGCAAAAATATGTAACACGCAGAAGGAAGCATCTCCGACCCCATAAAGTATATATATTCTTGATCAGCATCAACAGTCGAGTCGATATAGCCATGTCCGTCTATCTGTGTGTATGTATGAACGCGTCGATCTCAGAGACTATAAGAGCTAGAGACTCCAGATTTAGAACTTAAGCTCGCCTAATCCCTAGGCAGTACGATTTTGGAAAACTCTTCCCGTTTCCGATATACACATAGGATCGATAACAACAAAATCTGGAATTTGGAAAACTTTGAGATGCCATTTGAATTATAAAACAAAATAATGACAATCAGTGAAATTTTTTTTAAAATCGGCTAATAAACCGGAGATATGGGACATCGAAGTTGTGTATGCAGTATGGAGTATGCGCGTACAGACACACACACACATACTTGCAAGCACGGATTGTACGCGTGAAGTATAGGGATCAGGGTATCGTCTAGTCGGGATTTCTCGACTAGAGCCTTCTTACTTGTTATTCGTTAAGTTTGAGGTTTACAACAGAGAACCCTGGTCGCCCACTTGCCTACAATACTTAGTAAGAAAATGTAAAAACCAGGTTATGTATTTTTGTTAATGGAAGCAATAAGTAAATTTTTCGTATACCTAATTATATATGATTTCAGGGAAGTCAACCAGCTCAGGTCGTAGTTCCGCTTCAATCACGCCCCGCTACACCTCAGTCAAGTGGCATCCAGGAAGGTACTGCGGGTAAGCAGGTTTATTGAGCTGAATGAAAATAATTATTGAATTCAATTTAATTACATTATTGAAATTATGTAGCGGCAGGCGACGCTCGAGGCTCAGTGCGTGGAAGACGTGTAATTTCTGATGTGGTCCACTCCAGGCCTAAGGGACTTGTAACTAAAGTGGGTGTTACTGGTCGTAAGGTCACAGTGCAAACCAACTACTTTAGAGTGTTGAAACGTCCAAACTGGACAATCTATCAGTATCGTGTGGATTTTTATCCTGAATTTGATAACACAAGACTCCGTTGTGGCTTATTAAAAGAACACCGCAAGCTACTTGGTGGCTATCTATTTGATGGAACAGTTTTGTTCTGCACCACCAAGTTCGAGGAGAAGCCTGGAAGTGCCTACGCTTTAGAACTCCTGACCAAAAGTCGCGCCGGCGAAACGATACATATTAAAATAAAACGTGTAGCTACAGTTGAATCAGCTGACAACCAACAATTCCAAGTTTTGAATTTGATATTACGACGTGCCATGGAGGGACTTAATCTTCAACTTGTCTCGCGAAACTTCTTTGATCCAGAAGCAAAAGTAGATCTCTACCAATTTTATTTTGATATTTTTAATTAATTTTTGGTTAATATTAAGGTTACTGTTGGACAAATTTAATGTGGAATTATGGCCAGGATATCAGACATCGATTCGTCAACACGAATTGGACATACTTCTATGCACTGAGATTGCTCATAAGGTGATGAGAACCGAGACTTTGTATCACATCTTATCAAAAGTCGTTCGAGAAAGCGATGACTTTCAATCTGCCTTCAAGCGGGAGGTAGTCGGTAAGTTTATCGTTGCAAAACGTCATATATAAAATCAAAAGTTTGTTCAATCTGAATCTTTTTTAAAGGCGTCATAGTGTTAACTGATTACAATAATCGGACTTATCGCATAGATGATGTTGATTTTAAATCATCACCACTTTCTAAATTTAGTACTAAGGAGGGTGATATTTCGTTTGTCGAATACTACAAAAAAGTAAGTAAAATGACATGGGAATTTCATTGAAAAAATGTTTAAAAAAATTGTATTTAAAATCCTTAAGCGGTATAATATTTCAATTCGGGATGCTAAACAACCAATGCTTGTGTCTCTACCCAAGGATAAAAATATGCGTGAGTGGCGAAAATCAACTTATTATGTTGATTCCAGAATTGGCTCGCGCTACAGGATTAACCGATGATATGCGAGCTAATTTTCAGTAAGTTTAAAAAATTGATTTGTATTTGTTGTGTCTGTGTCTAATCTTGTAACACTTTATTTGCAGATTAATGAAAGCTATGGGCGAGCATACCAGGCTTGCGCCTGACCGCCGCATGGATCGTTTGCGCGTGTTTAATCAGCGCTTACAGAAATCTAGCGAAAGTGTCGAGGTGCTTAAGTCGTGGAACATTGAATTGGACAAGACTTTTGTGGAAGTAACCGGTCGCGTTCTTGCACCTGAGAAAATAGTGTTTGGAAATGAAAAGCGTTTCGTGTGCGATGCACGCGCTGATTGGACTGGAGAGTTCCGCAACAACTCCATGTTTAAACATGTGGACATAACGCGCTGGTACGTGATAACACCACGTCGCAGTATTCGCGAAACCCAAGGAGTTTGTCAAAATGTGCATACGCGCAGCCAGTGGCATGAGGATGCGCATCGCCGAGCCCCGATAGTATGTATTATTAAAGCACATTTTCAAAGATCCGACAGTAACTAATAGTTTTTGTAGCGACGAAATGCCAGATGACCGTAATAATAATTACTCACAGTCGATAGACAACGCCGTTTCAAAGGATCCTCAAATTATAATGCTTGTTTTGAGATCAGCCAATGAGGAAAAGTAAACTATAATATATTTATATATGAATTGGATATTTACTTATCATTAATTATATTTTGCCATTTTTTACAAACAGATATAGTTGCATCAAGAAACGAACTTGCGTGGATCGTCCTGTGCCAAGTCAAGTGGTAACACTGCGTACAATTGCACCACGCCCGGATAGAGCAAGTGGCCTAATGTCCATTGCAACAAAAGTTGCAATTCAAATGAACGCCAAGCTAATGGGCGCACCATGGACCATTGAACTACCGTTGCGTGGTCTGATGACTGTTGGTTTTGATGTTTGTCACTCATCTAAAGATAGGAACACATCATATGGCGCCCTTGTGGCCACGATGGATATTAAATTATCCACCCGATACTTTTCATCGGTAACAGAGCATATGAAGGGACAGGAGCTTTCAAATCAAATGTCAGTCAATATGACTTGTGCGTTGAAGGCATATCGCGAGCATCACGGTGCGTTGCCAGAGCGAATTCTATTCTTCCGTGATGGCGTTGGTGATGGACAGCTCGCCCAGGTTGTTAACACAGAAATCAAATATGTGAAGGACCAACTCAATCAAATCTACAAGGCAGCAGGCAAAGAAGAAGGATGTCGCATGGCATTTATTGTTGTCTCTAAGAGGATCAACACACGCTACTTTGTGAACAAGCGCAATCCTGATCCTGGAACTGTTGTCGACGACATTATTACATTGCCCGAGCGCTATGACTTTTTCCTAGTCTCACAATCGGTCAGGCAGGGCACTGTGTCTCCAACCAGCTACAACGTTATCCAAGACAACATGGGCTTGAACGCTGACAAACTTCAGGTGCTTGCATACAAGATGACACACTTGTATTTTAACTGGACAGGCACCTGTCGTGTGCCGGCGGTATGCCAATACGCGCATAAACTAGCTTTCCTTGTAGCTAAAAGTATTCATCGTGCCCCTTCGGCTGGCTTGGAAAATCAACTTTACTTTTTGTAATATTTTTCAATAATTGACTATTGTCTTAATATGTGATTACAATTTAATTTATATGGCTGAGCACTGACTTATATTTGAATAATCAATTATTATTATTAATTAAATGTAATAGTCTTTAAAACAATCTCGATGTTATCTAGTATTGCGAATTATATAAAAAAAAAACGCAACAGACCAACAAATTTTCAATCAAAACTATATATACCAACAATATTTAAGTTGTAAAGTTTTCATCAGCGTTTTTTTTTATTATTAAAACTTTCATTTGAAGCACAATTGGTAACACTAAGTTTCCTTCTTCACAACGGTCGTCTTCTCGGAGACGTACAGACCGTCCAAGAACTTACGAATATCCTTGTTTTTGACGGTGGTCGACTGTTGGATGAGCGCCGCTGATCCAGACACGGACTCGATATCATTGCCCTCAACGATAAGCTCGTCCTTCTGGGCGGTGGAGTTGACAACCGTCACGCCGGGAGCCATCTCCACGCGACGAATGTACTTCTCACCCAAAAAGTTACGGATTTCAATGACTGTATTCTGCTCAGAAGTAACACAGTTGATGGGGAAATGAGCGTACACAGCACGCATTTTGTACTGGAAACCGAACGTCACACCTACAAGTTGTATAAACCAAAAGATTATGAATAACTTTAAATTTTGTTGTAATTTGATATATTCTTACCCTTAATCATGTTCTCAATGTGGCTGCACACGGTGCGTACGGCAGCGAGCTCCTTTTTGGTGCCAAACCATTTCTCGACTTTCAGGGTACGCTTGTCAGACATGTACATGTCCAATGCAAGATGTTTAAAGCTACGCTTAAGGACGCCTCTTGTGCCTGTGATCGTGACCACACGCGCCTTCACGGAGGCCTTGATATCCTTGGGGATCTTGACACACTGATTTGAGTTAATCGTTCGCATTTTGACGACACTGGAAAATCGTAAACAAATATTTCAATTTATTAATAAGCTTATATACATAATGACTTTCAAACATTTCTTAATTTGATTGCACACGTATTTGGATTTGGCATGCGTTTGAACTATTTGCATACTTGTAGCTGCTATAAGCATAAACAAATCACTTTAATGGGGATGGCTTTAATTTAGTTTTTATATTATTTGATAGGTCATTTGATGACAAAGATTAAAGTAAAATAACAACATTATGAACATATTTAATAACATGTCGTCAATATAACACTCTTAGCAGTCGATAAAACTCATCCATTGAGTTGATGTTTTAAAATTCATTTTGTATACGAATTGCTTAGAAACTTACACACTGCAGACCGACCGGAAAGAGGCTGAAAAAAGAAAGGAAATATTTGACGTTTCTTTTGAGGTTGCCACCCAGGCAACTTTATTGGGGATTTTTCTTGGGATTTTTCTTTGGCACAGCAACCCTATCTGGCTATCGCATTTGAGAAATTCCACCAAAATATCGTACTGCACACTTAAGTTTTCTAAGCTACATAAACCTTTATAACGCGAATATTTAGGTATGGCACCGTTTAAATAAATAATATTATAATATACAAATTAATTAAGCAGACCATGTTGAAATATCGAGAGTGCGATAATGAGCAATGAGTATAGAAATACACGAGCCGAAATTGGTACGCCCACTATCGATAACCTCTCTCCATGGATGGGCTACGGCTCGTGTTAAGTTGGCTGCAGTCAGTAGCCAGTCAGCTGCTTATGTTTTGATTATGGCTTCTTTGCTTATACATCTGGGCCTGCCGACATGTTTGAATTTGTTTTTGTTTTTATTATGGACTGTTTTGTCGTATGTACTTGGCACTGTCTTATTCTTACTAAGTCTTATTCAATTTAATAGATGAAAGCAATCAGGTAATTGCTTTAAAATTTTAATAAAAAAACAACTATTTTATTATTGTTGTCCATTGTTGTTCCTTAATTTTTCTATTAATTTGATAGATTAGATATTAAAAAATCTGATTGGTTCTTGTAAATATTTATAGCTTTTAAAATCACGACCGTTTCTATTGAAATCTCAAGCATAAAATGACAAACACATTTAAAACAAGTAGTTGAGAAATCCCGACTAGAAGATACCCTAAGGCCTATACTTATACTTGTCAGTGCTTGCAAGTTTATACATATGTATGTATGTGTGTGAGTACGTATATACTGCATACTTTACTTAATTTCAATGACTGATCGAAGCTGTTGATGCTGATCAAGAATATACAAAAAAGAATATAAAAAATAAAAATTAAAAACAACAACCAACGTGTCCCTTATAGCTCTAAAGTGAAAATATCTTAATTTTTCACCATGTCGAAACAGTTTATTGGCTTTCTGTATATACTTTATGGGGTCGGAGATGTTTCGTTCTGACTGTAATATACTTTTGCACAAAACCATTATACCATCATATGTACATCATTTTCATTGGTCTTCCTGACAATAATTTGCTCTGCCCTCGAAGCTATTGCGCGCGGCCGCCCACTTATAGGCTTCGCCACCATCCTTCCCGCGATTTAAACTCGGCTAAAATCATTGTAAACAGTTTTTCTGCAATCTCAGATTGCCGATTTCCGAAAGGTAGAGTTGCAATAAGCTAAAACTGTTCCGATTATAAATTCTATATTCCAATTATGAAATTTCTTACCAAGAGCTGCGTGATTTTATATGAATTAAAAGTAACTGTAAATATGAATTTCACAACGAAAATACATCACAAACGGAAGTGTGTAAATCATTTCGAGGCAGTTAAATTAAGTGCTTTGTAAGTATTTTCAATTGTTCTTTGTAATTGTTAATGTTTTTTAAGTTTTGTGTAATAGGCTTGAAATAAAAAATTAAAAACAACAACCAGTGTGACCCTATAGCTCTAAAGTGAAAATATCAACATTTTTCACATTTTTTTTTTAAAGCATTTCTTGGCAAACTGTATAAATTAATGTTAACATTAGTTCACTTATATATTCTGCATCACCATTTAATGTTTAAGGCTGTGTTGAGTTTTTCCACGGCATGATATTTCGTATGCAACACCTCTACGGATTTATCCGTATTTGTTCCGTCTAAGAAATCAGCATAGACCTGCTTGGTTTGGGAATTTTCGGGATTAGAACGTGGCAGCTGCTTATATAGTTCCTCCAGCTGTTGGGTTAGCTCGCGGACATGTTGTCCTGTAGTTGATCGCACCTGGGCGCCACCATTAATGCAGCCAGAGGGGCATGCCATGACCTCGACGAAATGATAGCCCGGTCCTTTGCCGCGTTTAAGCTTTTGCACCAAATTTTGTATATTACGAAAGCCATTGGCAATGGCAAACTTAAGAAGCACCTTGTCATCCTTTTCCAAACATATTTCACTAAAATCACGATTACGCAGCGCCTTGAATTGCAGTTCGTTGGGGGTATCCTCATTAAATAGTTCTTTGGAAGCATATTTAAATATGTGCTCCGCATAGCCGCCTGACATTGTTGTCTCGTGTGCCCAGATCATAGATTCCGGCTGCTGTTCCGTCCAGGGCCAGTGCAAATCTGTGGGCTGAAACTGCTGCAGTGTTTTCCCCTCCACTTGAAGCATTTGCTCCAACTCAACTGAAGGCATAATAAATTTGTCTGTTTAGTTGATATGTATATGAAATAAATTTTAAATCTACTAACTTGCAGTGATTACACAGTCTATATCCCGTGATTCGTTTACTTCGTTGTAGAAATCTTCGCGTGAAGCCTCCAGCTTCTTGTCGTAGCATGGCATGATTGTCACATGGTAAATACGTGAGCCGGGCACGCCAAGCTTCTCGGCCAGAAACTGTTTGACCAACACACCCATTATCTGTTGCGGCGAACGCGTTGTGGCTATATTGGCCAATATAAAATTGCCATGGGTCTTTTCTGCATAGCAAACCCAACCGGGACACGAGGAGCTTAACATGCACAGCTTGGCATTGTCGCGGAAACGCTCGACAAATTCCTGCCGGCTCTCTAGCAGCGCCAGATCATCAGCGATTTTTGTGCATAAGACATAGTCAGCGCCAAGTTGTTGCAGATAACCGGCTAAATGACGACCAGCCTCCTCCACGCTGAGGCCATACCGATGCGCAAGACTCACAAGCGGCTGAACGGAAATCGTGAATACAATTGTGCGGATTTGTTGGTTATCGCCAGTTGCCTTAAGTGTTTGATTTTCGCGTAATACTTTAAGCAGCTCCTCTTGACTTTGCTGTGTGATGAGCACGCCTTCCGCGGACGTAATGCAACCGGAGCAGGCTAGGCAATCTTGCAGTGTAATTTCAACTTTTTGAAGCTTTTGCTTGCCAACCTATTGCGGGCAGATCAGTTAATGTCTGGATATGTTGATGATGTTTAATTCATATAACTTACCTCAGATTCCTCGTAATAGCCGTCAGCTTCTACTGTAATTTTAGCGCCGGTCTTTGACTTTGTCTTATCTATTGTCACGGGCTTTATACATTCCTTAATAAAAAAAATTTTTACTCGTGTATTTATTGATTTCAGCACAATTTAAATTTACCTGCGATGGAGTAATAAAGTCATCTAGGTCGGTAAGTTGCAGCGCTCCGCTAAATCGCGACATGGTGCAAATTCTATGAATTACTATTTACTCTTAAAAACAATGCAATCAGTGTTGCTTTGGTCCTCCCATATGTTTTTTGCGCGCACGAGCGAATGTTTAAACCGCATGCGGCAGCATAATAACAATTAGTCGTCACACCGTTTTTTGACAGCGTTTCAAAACAAATCAAAAAACACAAAAGAAATTTTAAACTTCTTTGATGAAGTACTCTTTAGCGAATAATGTATTTAAATTAATATAATTTTTTTTTGGAAAGTACTGCTAGTGCAGTGAGTGAACGACAAAACAGTTGGTTTAAATCGATGTGGCAACGCTAAGCATTCTCATCAAAGACATTTACTTTTTGTACGCTGAAAACGCAAAACATATTTTTCAATGGGGCGAAGTAAATTCGTCACCTCAACGCCAAAAAAGGTAACTAAGCCAAATGGAAACACATTTTTTTGATTGCTAATTAGGTTTCCTATCCATATTGCAGGTGATGCAGCACGACGAGTTTATAAACCGCATACGAAAAACGCTTTACTATGGTGGCGTCGACACAACGGAGGCGGATATGGAGGTTTCCATGCCCTTTGCAGAGTACGCAGCTGATCTTTTCTCTGAGCCACATCGCGGACATTCATTGCATCGCTTAAGCTCCATTGCCGCTGGGAAAACGCACGCAACACCATGTTCTCTTATTATGGCATTAATATACTTGGATCGACTGAACATAATTGATCCGGGCTATGGCTACAGAATCACGCCACAGGAGCTCTTTGTTGTGTCATTGGTAAGTTTGTATTAAGTTTTTATGTTAGTGTTGTTGTCGCTTCACGGTTGTGAGTGAAAAAACCTGTTGATTGATAACCCACCTTCAGCGCAACTCGCCTGTTGAGAGTGTGTTAATGTATGTATGTATATGTGCGCACACTGTTCTAAAAAAAAATGTTGCGCATATTTAGGTAAACAAGGCATGTGTTTGTGATCGCCATTAATTTTGCTGTTTTGTTTTTGTGGTTTCGTATATACATACATATATTTAATTAAATGGGGACAGCTAGCGAAGCTGATAAGAGACTGCAGTGGGTGCATGCTACATACATACGTTCTAGAATGTTGTTTATGTAATTACCAGTTGTTTTTGGCATATTCCATGCCTATGCACTGACGTCACTGATTGCTCATCGTACTAGTTTTTTTTGGTTTTTTTTAAAATCTACAAATATTAAATTGAGATCAGCAAAGAACAGAGAATCATTAATTATAAAAATGTCTGTGCTATATTTGTAGATGATTTCAACGAAATTCTATGCCGGCCACGATGAGGGTTTTTATCTGGAAGATTGGGCTAAAGAGGGCAACATGAGCGAAGACAAACTAAAGCAAATGGAACTCGAGTTTCTAACGGCCATTGTAAGTACTAAATGGAATAATTTTATATGTATGTGAATTGAAGCTGAAGTTAAGATTTGAATTCTGTTCTTAGGACTGGAACATATACATATCAAACGAGCAATTCTTTGAAAAACTAAGCAGCGTCGAACGAACTTTGGCGGAGCGCGAAGGCTTGAAACGTGGTTGGCTAACATATAGTGAACTGATGCAGCTGCTACCCGACTTTACGTTAATGCGATTTGTGTTAAATAACCTAGCTGTGCTGGCGTTGAGCTATGCGGCAAGTGTGTTTACTATTGCGGGCGCATTTTTTATTGCCAGCCAAATACCGGGCACACTTTGGCATCGTCGCACCGAAACAAATTCAGCGGCAACGTTGAACACAACACTAACAATTCCAATTGTCACTTCCAATGTGACTGAAGCTGCACCCGTTGTCACCAGTGAGATTAGCATTAATGTCGAAACACCGAATGAAAACGGAACTGCATTAAATGTGGAGCTGGAACTCTTGAACCTGGAGCAACAATTTTGCGACGAGGCAAGACTGAATGAACTGAAACGCAGGCAACGCTTGGAGCGACCGCCTAATCCACTGCTACCAATCTATTATAATATGGAGACGAACATAACGCATGACACACAGCACTGGCTAAACATCAAGTCGCAGTACAGTGATGGAATCGAGGCTCGCAATATAATGACAGTTGTCCACAAAAAGTCCACTTGGAATAATGCCCATAACGTTTCCATATTCTGGCAAGCACTTAGTGATGCTATTAATCATCAATCGTTTCTAGTGCGCTGGCCCGAGCTCTGGCCAAAGTTGATCTAAATATTTCAAGAACATAATTCAATCAATTTTCCTAAACTTATAACGAGAGTGCAATTATTTTTAAATGTCGAATCGATATTGACTTTTCAAATAAATTATACATATATATATTTTTCAACATAAACTAATTAATAAACTAACTAAAATTGAAATCAATTTATGTGCTTTGTGCGGTTTATGTTTTTTGGTAATTTAAAGATTTAATACAACCAAAACACAATTTTCTTCAATTTGGTCTATTTATTTGCTAAGCTCTCTATAATGTGGACTTTGATATTGTACATGATATGAGTATATAGTTCTTACTACTGATTAAGTTTCACTTCAAAATATTCAAGCCAATTTCTATAATTTATACAAACAGTTAAAGTATTTAATAGGCACTTTGCAGTGTGGCGGGCTCAGAAATTTTATAGTCAAAGGCGTTTTAATGCTGTTTTAATGAAAGAAATAAGATCTGACAGGCTTGAGTTTATTTATTTAGTTTGCGGATTTTGTTGTACAGCAGAGATTAAAATGCCAATAATACTAATATATAAATCATATTGGCGGCTTTTTTTCTCTAAGAAATTTGTTTTTGATTTCAAGTTTACATTTTGGACCTTTTGCAGCTACAATAAGTTACTTGTCATATATATAATATATTATACATATATAAATTTGTATGTATATATTTTTTTAAATTTCTATTTACCGCTAGTTTATATATTAACCCTTGCATACCAAACAACATTTTGGCTTTTTTTGGTGGTTCTATTGGCCGTCGCATTTAAACGGGCCTTAAACTTAAGCAAGATGATTTTAAAGTGCAGTCAGAATCAGTGCGAAATTACATAATAGTGTGTGAACTAATTAGCTGCAACAACACATTTATTCTTAAATTTATGAACTAGACGAGCGTTAATAGTAGTTAGTTAATAGGTAGGTACATTGAGTGTTACATTAGTTCGTGTTACATGGCTTGATAAAATTTACATAAATATACAATACAAATATAAAGCAAAGTATTGTCCAAACGTAATAAATAGAACAATATATATACGGCGTACCAGATAAAATAGCAAAATTTCTTGAACACTTTTAAAGCTGAAAATTTTCATTTGGATTGCGTTTTGTTGGGTTATTCTGCCCACCATTAAATTGACCGTTGACGCACAATCTATGCAGTTTGGATATAGATGTAGTTATTATTTATTCATTCCAATCCTTTGCCTTCGTTTTTTGAGTCATCTTTCATAAACCACAAGGGACACATGCCGAGCAAGCAGCCAGCGGTTATGCCCATAATGCGACCCTAAAATTAAAAAACAAAATTTAATATATATATACCCTATCGATTATCCCGACTTACCCAACTGGAGGCGCGTCTGCTTGATTTCAATTCGAATTGGGCCGGTGTCATTTGAGGTGGCTTCAGACCCAACAGCTGACAGCCTTCCTCCACATATGTGGCCATCGTAATGCCCATTACATCACTAATGGTGTTACCAAGTCCCGCGGCGGCCATAGTCGATAGCGTTATAAAATGGCCCATTGTACTTTCAATGTATTCACCCTGGAAACATTTCATAAAATTGATAAAACTTTAATTTCTGAAGACCATGAACATATTCCTTTTTATTTCGATTAAAATACTTTTTAAATGCGTTTAAAGGTTGTTAATACTTTTAAAAAAATATTATTTCGTTAGGTTTTTTTTTACAGTTAACAGTTACTTACCGCCATAATCATAATAAAGTTATCGAGAAAACCAAACGCTACAAAGGGCACGGCGTTCACAAAGAAAACTGAAAATATTATAATACATATATATATATATATACCACGGAAATTGCAAAGAAAAGATTCTCATTTAACGGTCCTTACTGCTGTACAATTGTCTAGCTGTGGGTGGTTCTGCTGCTTCCACTGTAAAAAGAAAAAAGAAGAAGAAATTAAATGAGTTTTAAAACTTAAATTGAATTGGGTTTTTTTTTGTTGTTTGGTTTTTCTTCTGTCTTTGAGTGTTTTATCTGCCGCTTATAATTTTTGCTGCAGTTGTTGTTACTGATTACCCAATTTCTTTTTCAGCCAGTCATCGGGCACCGCACAAAATGTGCCGCTCGGATCCACCTGGCCCACCTTGGTGGAGAGTCGTCCAAAACGTGTCCGCCAACTGCCAACAGCTAGTTGACCTTTGAAGTGATGACACAAACAGTGTATTGTATTGTGTTTTAGAGTGGTTTACATTCATAGTTGAGTTGAAATTGTAATTGGTTGGTTGGTTTTGTGTTGATGTGTTTGTGTTGTTGGTTGATTGTAGTATTCGTTGTTCAAAATCAAAACACATGATGATCAAGTTATATATGCAAAAAAAAGCAGAGATTATATAGTCATTTAAATATGAGCGTATAGAACAATAATAAGTTATGTTGTATACTAAATAGTAACTAACTATGTAATAATTTTAAAAAATACAATGACTAACTAAGTTAAATAAATTTACGGGTATGTAGTGGTGTATAAAAATGCCTTAGCATACAAAATAAATAGTATAAGTATGTACTTGTAGTTTTTGAGTATTTTTTATAAAAATATTAGTAATCTGTTATTGAAATATTACCAAATTTGACAAACATCAATGCTTGATTTGTCCTTATTTATTTCGCTAACATTCCATTATTTATGTACTTAAAAAAAGTGTAAAACACACATAGATTTAAGCTTGCCATCAATCGTTGAAAATCTTAATAATTAGTATACCCATTTAGTTAATAAAAACCATTTTGGTAACAAGTAATTTAAACCATATACTTAAGTATGCGGTATGTTCATTTCTGCAAACTACTATATTACACACTCAATGCCAATGCAAAAGCTAAAATAACATCAAATGTTTCGCATTATATATAAGTGAACCTTGCTCACCCCCGCACACAAGTTCGACTTCCCCTCTTTTGAATTCACGTTTGCAATGCATTGCATTAAAATTACCATGGCAAGCAAAATGTATTTATGAAGGTGTCGCTGTATGTGTTTGTTTGTATGTGTATGCGAGCAAGCGTTTAGTTTAGTGAATTGTATGCACCATGGAAAGAAAAACCCTTTTACTTTCTCAAAAGACTTTCTATAGAAAACACATTAAAATATTCTTTACATGTAATAAAATGCAAAATCCCGACGAGACGATACCCTGAACCCTATAATTGTGTATGTGTGTGTCTGTTCATAGTGCATACTGCATTCTCAACTTCAATATTCCATATCTCCGGTGTTTCTTATCCGATTTCAATAAAAATTTCTTAAATTTTCATCATTTTGTTTAATAATTTAAATGCCATCTCGAAGTTTTCCAAATTCAAGACTTTGCTGACGGACATGGCTATATTGACTCGGCTGTTGATGCTAATCAATAATATATATACTTTATGGGGTCGGAGATGCTGCCTTCTGCCTGTTACATACTTTTGCACAAAACCATTATACCCATTTTACCCATTTTTAATGGGTTCAGGGTATAAAAATGTATGGTTTTTAACAGACAGCCAATTTCAATAATGTGTTGATCATTTAGCTTTGACTTTAATAAACACTAGTAAGAGATATATTTTTTCCCATAGTGCCATGGTGCAGTTAAACTCAATTAACATTTTGCAATGGCCTCTGTGTTGTCGCACTTTTACCGTTACATACCTTCACGCGCCCGCAAATGCAGTCACGCCTTTATACAGCTCAGTATGTGTGTGTGTCTTCTTGTGTTTATGTTTAACGCTTGTAGCTACTGTGTGTGTGTTTAAGCGTGTAAGCGACGAGCTTTAACGGTTCTTTGTGTGGCGTAAGTTCACCCAGTTTTTTTTGCCATTAGGCATAGCTTTAATTTACACTTTAAAAAGTGAATGTCAACAGGAAAGGAAACAAAAAATAAAAAGAAAACACAAATGCTTAACGCTTGCGTAGGACCGAACAATTCTCCTTGTAATTATCCTTAATGTTATCACCCAAGTTGTTGTTGTTCCCCAAAGTGTGCAATTAATTAATAGCTACTCTTAGAGCAATCACAGTGGGAGACATTAAACGACACATTGTTGTCTTGCTCGTGCATGCGGGTAAGTATGTAAGTAGATGATTAGCTTGTTTGTAGGGTATAATATTATTATATTAAGAAACCTTAATTCTAGATTTTTTTTGTATTATATATATTTTCTAGTTCGTAGATAAAACTTATCTTTAAACGATTGTATTTGATTACTATTTTAAAACATTTCATCCGATATTCATTGTTAATTTACTGGTTGTTCCTTTAAGAAGGATATTCAATTGTCACATGGGCGTACTGAGATACATATACATACACATGTATGTACACGAGTGTGTTGTTGTGTGTTTTGGCCATAAAAACCCATTTATGTAAACAGGACGTGACTCTGTGTTTGTTTTATGCATGACCACTGAACAATTCTAAGAGCAAGGCAATAATGTCGTTTAAACGGCGGTTAAGTGTTTACCACGAAATTCTCACATGATTCACCAAATCACAAAAACATGTCATAAAACATATGCCGCTAAAAGTGAGGATACCTGCTCGGCTAGCTGTATATCCGAACCCTGGAAGGTTTTATACCCTGAACCCATTAAAAATGGGTAAAAAGCTTTTGTGCAATAGTATGTAACAGGCCGAAGGAAGCATCTCCATCAGCGATTGCGCTGCTGTGTATTTAAACAGTCCTTAGTGGAGAAGTAATTATCATACGCGGCCGAGACTTCAGTAAGAAGGTTAAAAGATAACTAAATTCTCAAGAAATCCATTTTTGGCAATTCAAAGTGCTTCTAAAGCGAAGCGAATATAAATAAAATAACGTTTTCAGTTAAGGGATCACTTTAGTGAAATTTTTAAAGTGAGAAAGAAAAAATGTATAGTGTATTTAAATCAAAGAAAAAAGTATAAATATTTGATAATATACCTAAAACATCGCACATAAGGATATAAATGTACTCAAGGGCAATCAACTGACCTCGTTCATGTCATCCTCATCGCGAGCTTTTGCTGTGCAACATGTGCGTACCCATACACTACTCACTGTGCGACATGTGCGTACACATACACGTAGGCGTTAGCAGCTCTTATTTGTGGTGCCAAGCGAAAATTAATTTGAGCGTTTGAAAGTATGCATCACTTGAACTTTGGTTGTACAGAAATCTGAGAGCCGCATTTTTATACCCTGATCCCATTAAAAATGGGAAAATGGGTATAATGGTTTTGTCTCCGACCCCATTAAGTATATATATTCTTGATCAGCATCAACAGTCGAGTCGATATAGCCATGTCCGTTTGTCTGTATGTATGAACGCATCGATCTCAGAGACTCCTGATTTGGAACTTAAGCTCGCCTAATTCCCAGGCAGTACAAGTTCGTTTTCCACTTTCGATAACTCTTCCCGTTTTCGATATACACATGGGATCGATAACAACAAAATCTTGAAATTGGAAAACTTTAAGATCTGATTTGAATTATTAAGCAAAATAATGACAATCTGTGAAATTTTTATTGAAATCGGATAATGAACTCCGGAGATATGTGAGGTTGAAGTTGTGTATGCATTATGCAGTATATGCGGACACACACATACACAAACTTGCAAGCACTGAGTGTGCGCATAAAGTATAGGGATCAGGGTATCGTCTAGTCAGGATTTTTTTTTTTTTTCGATTTTTTTCAATTCAAATCGAAAAAGCATTGTCAATAAGTTCATTTAGCTATTCACCTATTCACTTTTGAGGTCAGCCAAAAGCACGCAACACAAATTAGCCAAACTTAACTGAAGGCCTTGAATATTGTGATAGAGGCGGGGAAATTTGGGTGGAAATTGTAAACGCAAGTGTGTGTTTGTGTGGTCAAAGTCAAAATACAGCTGTATATAATTGAGTTCCTTGAACTACTTGTGTAAGGCTATGCTTCTCAATATTTATTATAGATGTTGCTTAAATTGTGGGTTGTTTTGATGAGTCGATTGAACTTAAAGCCATAGTTCTTAAATTCTTTCCCATCCTTGCCTTACTTGCAATTTTTTCATATTCAAATGTTATTTGTTTCATTGAAACATTTTTGTCTTTGCTGTTTTTAATTGTGCCTACTAATAGGCCAACTAATCTTTCGGCTTCAACCTATTAAAATGAAAGGTCACAAAAAATACTGCGTTAGAAAACTTATTATGTCAGCCAGAATATTAACAGGTACAAACGTACACATATATGTATGTTTGTGTGTGTATGTGTATGTGTATGTATACACTAATTTCATAATGTACGCCTGCCCGACCTGATGGAGGAGCAGCGAGAGATTAACGTGCACTTTTTTTCAATTTATCGTTCTGCCTTTTTTATACCCTGATCCCATTAAAAATGGGAAAAAGAGTATAATGGTTTTGTGCAAAAGTATGTAACAGGCAGAAGGAAGCATCTCCGACCCCATAAAGTATATATATTCTTGATCAGCATCAACAGTCGAGTCGATATAGCCATGTCCGTCTATCTGTGTGTATGTATGAACGCGTCGATCTCAGAGACTATTAGAGCTAGAGACTCCAAATTTGGAACTTAAGCTCGCCTAATCCCTAGGCAGTACGATTTTGGATAACTCCTCCCGTTTCCGATATACACATAGGATCGATAACAACAAAGTCTTGAGTTTTAAAAACTTTGAGATGGCAATGGAATTATTAAACAAAATAATGAAAATCTGTACAATTTTTATTTAAATCGGTTGAAAATCACCGGAGATATGGAACATTGAAGTTGAGTATGCAGTATGCGCGTACATACACACACACATACGTGCAAGCACTGACTGAACGCATAAAGTATAGGGATCAGGGTATCGTCTAGTCGGGAATTCTCGACTGGAGCCCTCTTACTTATTATACCCTGATCCCATTAAAAATGGGAAAAAGGGTATAATGAATTTGTGCAAGAGTATGTAACAGGCAGAAGGAAGCATCTCCGACCCCATAAAGTATATATATTCTTGATCAGCATCAACAGTCGAGTCGATATAGCAATGTCCGTCTGTCCGTCCGTATGTAAGAACGCGTCGATCTCATAGACTATAAGAGCAGATTTGGAACTAAAGCTCGCTTAGTCCCTAGGCAGTACAAGTTTGTTTTTCGATAACTCATCCCGTTTCCGATATACACATGGGTTCGATAACAACAAAATCTTGAATTTGAACAATTTTGAGATGGCATTTAAAATAATAAACAAAATAATGACAATCTGTGAAATTTTTATTGGAATCGGATGAGAAACACCGGAGATATGGGTCATTGAAGTTGTGTATGTAGTATGTGCGTACACACACACACACACACACATACTTGCAAGCACTGACTGTACGCGCAAAGTATAGGGATCAGGGTATCGTCTAGTCGGGATTCTCGATTAAAGCCTTCTTACTTGTTTTTTTCCTGTCTTTTATCTTTCCTGGGTCGCTTTCAATGGCATTCTGCCATCGCATCCCTGTTTTGTTCTCGTACTCTTACTGTCAGACAGAGCGTGTTTTCTCTTTTCAGCAAGCGATGAGTTCTTTGTCTTATGACTTTTAAGCGTATACGCACACACACAGATTATATGTATCAAGCACCGCCAGCCTGTTGCCTGGTACTTTAAGCAACTTTTGCTGGCATTTCTTTCTGGTCTTGTTCAGGCGCCCCAACCAATTCGAGATGCTGTCAGAAACATCGGCACATGTTTCGGCAAAGACAGCAGCAAATTGATTCTAATTAACAAAAGGCAAACTTTATCTGCTTCGTTTTATGTTGCATACTTTGTAGGGCTGTACTCTTAATGTCTCATTTAATGTTGAATTATTTCCATTGATGAACCGAAGAATCGGATAAATTGCTCTCAAAATGTTGTCGTTAAAGTGGCACATAGACATACGTATGTATCTATATAATATACTTTACACACATTTCTGTTGAAGCGTTATATACAGTGTGCCAATTTTATATGTAATTCGCTTCCTCATTTTTCAAGCAAGCTCTGCTCTGAATTCACACTTTTTCAAGTCCTTAACGAGAGTCATTTAGACTTTAAATTAAATAAAAATTCCAATAATTTAAATGGATTTATTCTTAAGAACTTGTTGATTCAGTTTTGCCAAGTACTACTTTAGTCAAAGTAGTTTACCATAGAGAGAGAGTAAAATGTTTTCACTTTTACAAACTTCAACTCGCCATGCATGCATTACATATTGATTTTCCATTTGCAGCTATTTTTATTTTTTTTGTTTCCCTTTTATAGTTTGTTGATTTTCAAATCGACGGCTCACTTTGAAGGATATCAAACGCATCTGCAGCCCAAATACTCCGTAACGTTGAGCTTATAAATGATGCAACATTTCAAAAAAGTTGCATGCAGTTGACTCCGCAACCCTCAACCCGCGACCCTTGTGTGTGCTTTGGTAATTGTGATAAATGGAGTCCTTGTTAAATGTAAATTTAAGATTCTCGACCGAATACAATGGGAGAGAAATGACGTCAATAACATTTAAATACACACAGAAAGAGAAAGTGAAACTGAAAGAGAGAATTAGATACAAAGAGAGTGGAATGAAAAATCGGTTATTGCTCCTTGAGCAGCTGTTCGGTACATGACTTTTATTGTACCTTTTTTTTTGTACATTAGTCAATGTGCTCGTGCTCGGGCTTCTTGGCAGCTCCAGGGCTGACAAGTGGGAGGCGTTTTTGGGTTAGATATATATTAGTATGTATGTATTGAGGAGAATATAGTACAAGCTGTTATGACCACCCCTAATGGCAAATGAATTGCCTGTTTCTGAATTCTTGTGCCTTGTGCGGAGGGTTTGTCAGGAGCCAAAAAATTGTGGGACATCAAAACTGTTGCTGGCATTTTGAGTGGAGCAAAAACCGTTAATTTAATAAACTTGGGGTGGTTTTTAAACAAGTACAAACGCTCTTAAAACAAACAACGGTCAATATAAATGCAACAGTTAAAACTTTTTTTCTCTTGAACTTATTTTACATCAAGCTTATGTCAAAAAACTTGAACGTTTGACTTATTGACGCAGATACTTCGATCTTATGATGAGCTCTAAATTCGATTATTTACTATATTTATATGCATACAAGAATTTGATTCTTTGAAAATGATTCATTTTGCAAAGCTTCCATAAATTTTTACGAAGGCATGAGATAAAGTTATTTCTATCTCTTCCTTACACTTTAATCAACATGAGATAAAGTTATTTCTATCTCTTTCTTACACTTTAATCAGCAATTTGATTAAATGCTTGTTTCACGTTATATTTGCGTTCCTTACTATTTATCAAATCAAACAACACTCTCTTGCTTATCAGGAAGCAAGAATTACGTGTTCAAACTTGTCAAACATTTTTTGCTGATTAGCTAAAGCATGGCAGACGTTTAGCAACTGCTGTTGTTTATGCGGTTTTTAAGCCAATTTAGTGGCACTCAAGAGTAACGCAACAATTTAAAAGGAGCATACAAAACTAATCAGGAAAGTTTTTCAAGTGGAAGAAGAGTGTTGCCAACACGAGCGAACGTTAAACCTAACTGAGCTCAATACGTAAAGCTGTTGCTTCTGCAATTTTCAGTCAGCTGAAGGCGGAGAAAAAGTATTGCGGTTTGTGTTGTTGGTAGTTTAAATTTTAACGAGCAGCAAAAACCACATGAAAATAAAAACTCGAAATGCGATGCCCGAACTTTATGCTATGCCATCTGGCAAACGAAAAATATACAATACATACAAAACTCACATAAAACATAAATTTAGAAATGAATGCGCATATTTAAAGAGTTGTTGCATTGCGCTTATTAAGTCGTAAAATGCAAAATTAAGTCGTAAAAATGCACGTCAATAGTATGTGCAGCAGTGTTGCTTAGAAAAACCGAATAATCAAACTAAAAGGTGTCCTTTATTCAATGGCAGCATTGCCAGCAGTAAATTGGCAAACAATGTTGCCACTCAAACCATATTCAACACCACACAAGAGTTAAAGCACAGCTTTGAATTAGCTGTTAAATAAAAGATGCAAATCACCGCGATTTGTTGCAGTTAAATAATTAATATAAAATACGGCATATGTTGCGCAGCAGGAAAGAGAGATTGAAATGGATATAGAGAGAGACTCACAGGATGAGCTCACTGAGGAAATGGCAAATCTGTGCGGTGATTTCGCACTCTTCGCTTCAAGTCACGTACGCAGCAAAAGCTGTGAGCTGCTTACAGAGCACAAACACACACAAACAATAATATACTGAGTTTTGAGTTAGTTTTCAACGTCTGTTGTATACAATTAAAAAAAGGGTTAATAATACTTATTACTGATTTTGACAATTAATTGCACAAATTGTTAAGTTGCTAAAACGAAAAATTCTACTATATAATTTCACAGCTGACAGACTACAGCTGACAGCTATAAAACGCTGCTGTTTAGTTAGAAATATCAACAGTTTGGTTTGCAAATTAATCAAGTTTACACAACATGCAACGTTTCTTGTATACCCTGGCAATTGTCGCCCTGCTCGGTGCCGCCATTGTCCGTGCCTTTGACGAAAAGGCTGCTATGGCCAAGTTCATGGAGCTAGCTGAGCAGTGTAAGGCTGAACTTGGCGCAGCAGATGCTGATATGGAGAGTACCATTAAACATGAACCATCCACATCATATGAGGCCAAATGTCTGCGTGCCTGTGTGATGAAGAAGTTCAATTTGTTGGGTGCCGATGGCAAACTTGATGTGGCTGCTGGATATGAGAAGGCAAAGCAAATTACTGGCCATGATCCTGCCAAGGCAAAGTTGGCCATGGAGATCGGGGATGTATGTGCAGCAATTAGTGTTCCGGAGGATCATTGCGAGGCTGCTGAAATGTACGGCGCGTGCTTCAAGGCGGAGGCCGTCAAACGTGGTTTGATGTAAAAAGCAACAAGAAATGGACACTAAAATGAACCCAGCCAAAAACAACCCGAACACCCTACCAACTATTGAGTTTAATATGTATTTTTTTTTAGTCTAAGGCAGTTAATAGTTCTGCCAACTTGTGTGAATGTGAATGAAATTTACTTAATAAAGATTTAAATTAAAATGTAACAATTAGATTTTAAGTTTTCTTGGCTAAAAGTGTCACGGAAATGTTAAAAATTCCTTTTACTTACTTTCAAAATTTTTCTTCACCTTATCTGCCTCCAGCTTAAACATCGCATCCCGCAAATTTTTGCGTTCATCCTCATCCAAATTGCACAGCAGCTCGATGGCACGCTCACTGCTTAAATGTGTACCGAACTTGGAATAGTTGCGACTATCGGCAAACAGTCTTCGGTGCTGCTGCAGCTGTACATTGTTGAAATACGATTTGTGATTGCTTTTGTTGTTGTTGTTGTCGCAGGTAAGTCTGTGACTGTCGTGACTGGTGCTGGTCAAAGGTGAGGTAAGGTAAGGTAGCTTCGATTGTGTTTGATAGTGACGCACTAAATGCCTGAAGGTGTCGCGGCATTGTTGTTTCATTGTTGCTATTTTTAATTTTTATTATTATTATACAATTTTGAATAGCTAAGCTGAGAGATGCACGATCGAAATGTGACGTCACTGAGATGTATTTGCTTTGATTTTCAATTTTCGTTGTTATGGTGTGCGTAAGTGCGTAAGCGCGCGTTCGTCTGTGTATGTGTCTGAATGAACAAAAACGCAAGTTTTACTTTAGCCTCTTCTGCCTGTGTGCCACGCACAAACACAAACCACACGCAGAACAGCAGCCACGACCCGCAGACTAGGAAATTTGTTGCGTATGCAACTTCGTTGCCCGTTCGACTAAACCGAATAGTAACGCTGACAATGACGACAGGCACGCCGTTGAGCTTAAACGAAAAGCTTTACACGTAAAATTCTCTCGGGTACTCGGCAATGTTCACAAATACTTTTTCTTACGCTAAATAGCAAAAGCAAACCGCTGTTGAGCAGCGTATTTAATCTGGACCCACACACGTAACGACTTGGCCACTCATTATTCTTAACTATCTTGCAGTGCACATATTAAAATATGTTTAATATAAAGATCACGTTTTGGGGACAGCAACCTTTTTGAATTGTTGTTCAAATTTGATTAGAATAGAACAACTTTTTGTTTGTTTTACGACCAGTCGAAACGTGTGACATTTCCTAGCAGCACAAATTACACAAAGATGGTCACACCATGTGTATATTTGAATTTTTGGTATTTTGTAGTGAGCGCGCGTTCTTCAGTATTTTAAATCAAATTTTGTAATGTTTTGTTAAATCGTTTTTTTTTTTATATAGTTTGTGTGTATGTGCTTACAAGTAATTGGCAAAAATCTTAACAACAGATTACGAGCCTAGTCGGCAGCAAATAAATTGGCATAAATCGATAATTTATGGTAGATATATACTATCTTTTACTATGTGCAATCATGGGCGCGTTGTCCAGGAATACCCCTCAGCTCCTGGGTGAGAGTGCGCAGAAGTGGATGCTTGCCACAACCGCAGCGACCACGGAAATCGTCCAAATCCAGAGCCCAGACCATGCCCCCACCCAAACGCAAACTGCGCACAAACTGCGCTTTGCGTCGAATATCGGCAACATCATCGTAGGATACCCATTGATTGCCACTGTAAGCATAGGGGCCAATGCGTCCCTCATCATCCCGCACCACAGTCCATCCACCACCACTAACCTTTTCACAGATCTCATAGTAGGCCAAGAAGCCACCCGCTCGGGTGTAGGTTCCTGCCTGACCCGGTCCAATAGATTTGTCATTGAGAGAACGAGAATTTTTATCTGCCAGCGAGAAGGATTGTCCGTAGAGTGGCATACCCATGATCAGTTTGCTAGCTGGTGTGCCCTGATCCAGCCAATAATGTATGCTAAAGTTGGCATTGAAGTATGGATTCGTGTCACCTTCCACATAATACAGCGGTGCCACATGACCTGTTTGCTTATCCCAGTGACCATGGAAATCATATGTCATGACGGCAATCCAGTCAAAGTAACGTGCCAACTGTGGCACATCATAACCAGCATCGATGACCATTTTACTTGGAGAAACGGCGGCGGAGAGGAGCAGACCACGTGGCTTAAATGCCTCTGATAGCTCACGGACGAGTGCAGCAAATCCTTGCTTCTCGGCTGCTGAGCCTTTTGTACAATCCACCTGCCAGCAAACTGGATACTCCCAGTCAAGATCCAAGCCCTCGAATCCATATTTCTCAACGAAAATCAAAATGCTCTCGATGAAACGTGCTCGAGCTTGAGGATCGAGCACCAGCCGAGCATATTTACTGCCCAGCGAATCATTCCAGCCACCAATGGCCACAGTAACACGTAAACCCTTTTGTTTATATGCCACAACACGTTCGTAGAATCGATTGTCAATATCCGCCCATGAATCGTGTGTCTTTATCGTTAACGTATTGCTATTGAGCACCGCAAAGCCGTATACAATATGGGTGCAAAGATTCTCATCGATATCTTCGGGCACATACTTGCCCTGGCCGGGACGATACCACGCCCAGTTAGTGAAGTAACAGACCACCTTATAATCTTCATTGCTGCTCAGTGGTGGAACTGGCGTTGGTTTCGGACGCACTATAGGCTTTTTATTGGGTGGCGTGAATGGTTTCTTTGTGGGTTTCGTTGGTGGTGCCGTAGTGGTGCTGGTGGGTTTGGGTCGGTGTATCACTGGTGTCTGAGTGGTCTGATCCGCCCGAACTATGCAATGCGCGTTGTTGGGCCAGTCGCAATAGTTTTTATTCCAGTGCAAACCAGCCGGGCATCTAAAAGAAAGAGACCGTCATTCGGATATAATTGATTTTTATGTCTTTAATTAATTATTATCTTACCGCTGTTCAATTAGTTCGCCGTGCTGACAAATGTAATACTTATTGCAGTCACGATCGTGCGGTGAATAATTGCGACCCTCGCAATCGAGGGGTGGACCGTATTCCGGCTTGGATGTAGTACTAGCTACGATGTTACCACTTGTGATGGTATTAACGGTGGGTTTCGCCGACACCATAGTGCCTTTATCGCCAGCAACTGCAAAAACATATGAAAAATTGAAACAATGTGACAATTCTATTTTTTAGTTCTAATCCCACTTACTCATTGTTTTTTCGCTCTGTTCAAGCGCACACTTTGGATGTGGTCCCGGATACCCGCGTAGTACACGATTAATGGTCTTAAGTAAAGGATACGACTCGCAGCCGCAATCGTTTTTGAAATCATCCAAGTCCAGAGCCCAGATCATCGCACCACCTAGACCCATGGCACGCACATATTCGCTCTTGTGACGGATCATAGGCGCATCATCAAAGGAGACCCACTGATCCCGCGAAAAGGCATAAGGACCCATGCGGCCTCGAGCATCTCGGACTACATTCCAGCCACGTCGCTGAATATACGAGCATATTTCATAGTAGGCGAGGAAACCTCGAGCACGTGTCGCCTCGCCGGCCTCTCCACCTCCATAAGTAGGTGCATTCAGCTGATTATCGCTGGCTTGGGCCAAAGAGAATGATTGTCCATACATGGGCATGCCCATGACTATTTTCCTACGATCCGCTCCACTGTCAAGCCAATAATTAATTGAGAAGTTGGAGTTGAAGGTCTCGGTGCCCTCAGGATGATCGTACATGGGTGCCACATGTCCCGTCTTCTTATCCCACTGCCCATGATAGTCATAGGCCATCACAGCAATCCAATCAAAGAAGTGAGATAACTCTGGCACATCGTAGCCTGCATCGACGACCTTCTTATTAGGCGAAACGGCAGCGGAGAGCAGCAGACCCTTTGGTCGGAAAGCCTCAGAGAGTTCCCGCACCAAATCTGTAAATCCTTGCTTTTCATCGCCGGTGCCCTTCTTACAATCCACCTGCCAGCACACAGGATACTCCCAGTCCAGGTCGAGACCATCGAAACCATACTTGTCAATAAAGTCCATGACATGGCGAATGAATTTTGATCGCGCAGCAGCACTGCGAACCAATCTCGCATATTTATCGCCTGCAGAATCATTCCAGCCACCTATTGCCACCGTTACCTTGACGCCCTTCTTTTTGTAAGCTACAACACGCTCGTAGAACTTGTTATCTTGGTCGGCCCAGGAATCATGCGGCTGTATCGTAAGCTTGTCACGATTAAGCACCGCAAAGCCATAGACAATATGAGTGCAGAGGTCGGCATCGATGTTCTCGGGAACAAACTTACCACCACCCTGACGATACCACGCCCAGTTGGTGAAATAACAGACAACCTTGTATTCATTGGAGTCAGTAGCTCCGGTTTCAAAATCACCCTCTTCAACGTCGCCATTAGGATCAATTTCATTTAAATGTGAGGATTCCTGTTCATTGCTTCCTTCTTGGGATGTGGATTCTTGTGAATCTTCTGGTGGCTGCATAGCTTCAACAACTTCCTCTTCTGGGTCTTCCTGTTCTTCACCGCCTGCACCTTCAATCTCTTCAGCCTCACTGCTGCCTTCGTTAGTTGATTCTTGTGAGTTTTGCCCAGTTTCGGATTCGCTTTCAACAGAAGCAGTTCCCACCTCACCAGATAGAGCTTGTTCCTCCACAGATTCCGCTTCCGCTGGGTTAAGGCCAGCTGTGTATAATTTAATTTTAATATGAACTAAGTAAGGATCTTTGTAGACTTACGCATCGGTTCGTAGCCCTTGGGTGGATCTTTAAGTACTGCATGAATTTCACGCAGCAATGGATGAACACCATTGCCACAACGATTACGGAAGTCATCGAGATCTAAAGCCCAAACCATGCCGCCACCCAAATTTAAGGCACGAACCAGCTGCGATTTCTTGCGTATCATTGCAGGATCATCGTAGGAGACCCATTGGGTGCCCTTCCGAGCATATGGACCCATTCGACCACGTTCATCCTGCACCACTTCCCAACCCTGATTCTTGACACGTTCGCATATCTAAAATGCAATGGGTTCGAAATTTGTAATCAAAGCATTTCTATGTATGTTGGTTAGTTGCACTTACCTCATAGTAGGCCAAGAATCCCGCTGCTTTGGTAAATTCACCAGCCTTACCTGGTCCTGGTGCCTTAGCATTAAGTCCATTGTTATTGGCATTCTCTAGTGTAAATGATTGACCATACAAAGGCATTCCCATCACAATCTTGCGGGAAGGAGCACCTTGCTCTATCCAGTAATTGAGTGAAAAGTTCTTAAAGAGAATGGAAATAAACACAGAGGTAATATCTTATTAATGTAGCATATTCCTAAAATGTACTTACTGCATTGAAGTAATCGTACTCGTCATCTGGATGATAATACAGGGGTGCCACATGACCTGTCCTCTTGTCCCACTGTCCGTGGAAATCGTAGGTCATCACTGCAATCCAGTCAAAATAACGGGAGAGTTCGGGAACATTATAGCCGGCATCAATGATCTTCTTGCTGGGCGAAACCGCCGTCGAGAGCAGCAGACCTCGTGGCTTAAATGCCTCGGATAGTTCCCGAACCCAGGCGGTAAAACCTTCCTTCTCATCTGCGAAACCCTTGTTGCACTCGGTCTGCCAGCATACCGGGTACTCCCAGTCCAAGTCGAGACCCTCAAATCCGTATTTTTCAATAAAGTCCAAAGCATGACGAATAAATTTCGCACGCGCTGCTGCACTTCTAACCAATCGACTATACTTGTCACCCTGCGAATCATTCCAGCCACCCAGAGCCAGACTAACCTTGACACCCTTACTCTTCAAACCACTAACACGCGTATAGAAACTATTATCAATGTCTGCCCACGAGTCGTGAGTACGTAGCGTTAGCTCCGAGTAGTCCAGGACGGCAAAGCCATAAACCACGTGGGTGCACAGATCTGTATTGATGTCATCGGGCGTATAGCGACCTAGACCCTTGCGATACCATGCCCAGTTGGTAAAGTAGCAAACAACCTTGTAATACCCATCGAGTTGCTCCAATTGTGGTTTATCTGTGGGGTAGGTGGGTCTTGGTGTGGTGCTCGGACGTTGTGTGGTTGGCACCGGCTTTGCTGCAGCTGGTGGCTTGGGTTTGGAATCCGAGCTGCCGCCTGCAACGGTACCTTCGTTCTTGCACTGTGCTGATGCTGGCCAATCACAATTGCCCAGTTCCTCGTTGTAGTGCAAGCCAGGTGGACAATCGGCTGCCTGTAGACGATTCCACAGACAAAACAAATATTTGCTGCAATCACCGGGATATGGAACACGTTGCTCCCCGTTGCAAGGATCTTCCTCGCTGGCCTTTGATTGCACAATGCGCAAATACTTCTTGCTGGTAACACATTGAACATTCTGTGGCCAATCGCAGGTTTTACGTATCGCATCCCAATGGAGTTCACCACCACATTCACTAGGCACAAGTGCTCCATTCACACAGATGTAGTATTTGCCACAGTTTCTATGCGTGTAGTATTCTCCCTCGTTGCAGCGTGGTGAATTTGGTGGACGTGGTAATTGGGGTTTCTTGGTAGTACGATGTGGTTTGCGGGTGGTACTGCTTGTTTGTGGCTTGCGACTTGGTTTGGATGTTGTTGTAGTACGTCGAGGTTTCTTAGAAGAACTGCTCGGTGGTCGTTGCGTGGTACTGGTGGTGGTTCGTGTGCTGGTGGTTGTCTGTTGCTTTTTCACTAAGCACTGCGCGGAAGCGGGCCAGTCACAGCTCTTTACTTCAGTATTCCAGTGAAGACCTCCCGGACAGTATTGCTGACGAAGCTCGCCTGCCTGGATGCAATGGTAATATGCATTGCAATTCTTTGTATCCGGATAAAATTCACCGGCCTCACAGTTAGTGGCTTGCACCACGGGATAAACTAATGCGGGTACTGGTATGGTGGTGTGTGCTGGTATTGCTGTGGTTTTGGTTGGCTTAGGCTTTGGTTTGGGACGTCTAGTTGTAGTTGTAGACGTTGTTGTGCTGCTCCACCAAGTGGGTGTTGACGTTGTTGTTGTAGAGGTAGTAGATCTTCGTGTTGTTGAGCTGCTGGCAGGTCTTCTGGTCGTTGTGCTACTGGCTTGTTCCCAAGTGGGCCAGGAAGTGGTGTGTTCATTGTGATTTCCTCCACCACCCAATGATCCATCGCTGCTTATTGTTGTCATCTGTGGTGGTTGTGGGGTAACTGGTTGTGGTGGACGCTCGCAATTGTTTCTCGTCGGTGGCTCCGAATCCAGACGTCCCAGAGCACGGTTGATGGCCTTTAAGAGAGGATATGCTTCACTGCAGCAACGATTTTGGAAATCATCTAGATCTATGGTCCAAGCGGCCACACCACCAAAATCATTATTAGCTGCATAGCGTGCCTTAGCCTCCACACTGGCTGTATCCTCATAGCCCACCCACTGATCCCTCCACATGGCATATGGACCACTTTTGCGATCTGAATCGCGACCCGTTTGCCATTTCTGCTTACGGATGCGTTGACATATCTCATAGTAAGCCAACATGCCGGGTTGCTTGGTCAACTCGCCTGCCTCTCCAGGACCACTGGCGGGAATACCCTCACCTACTAATCGCTGACTGCTTTGCTCAAGCGTAAAGCTCTGGCCGTAGAAGGGTATGCTCATGATCAACTTTTCACGCCTAGCGCCCATCTTTACCAGCAGCTGCATTGTGAAGTCTGTGTTGTACTGCGGATACTTATCCTTTTGTCTTCCGTAAAGTGGACTCACATGACCCGTTTGTCGCTCCCACGCGCCGTGGTAATCATAGGTCATTACCGTCATATAATCCACGATCTCTGAGAGCGCTGCAAGCTCGTAGGCCTCACTGATAATCTCCTTATAGCCCGAAATAGCCACGCCCAATTGCATCTTGGGACTCACTCGCTTAAGCTCTGAGCGCATCTCGCTCAGCAGTTTGGTTAGATTGGGTCTATCGCTCGCCGGGCCCTTCGAGCAATCGCTCTGCCAGCACTTGGGATAGTTCCAGTCTAGATGTATACCACTAAATCCATGACGCTGTAGGAAACCCGCAGCGCTTGATGCAAAAACTTTACGCTTAATCACATCGCCAGCCAATCTTGAATATTTATCTCCACTCGAATCCGTCCAGCCGCCCATTGCAATCAGTACAGGGACACCCAGGGCAATAACACGCTTGTAATATTTATTCTCAATATCAACCCAGGGATCGAATTCTCTAATAGTCAAATGATCTGGATCCAACGAGGCAAAGGAATAAACAATTGCTGAGCAGAGCTTTGGGTCCAGTTGCTCAGGCACAAAGTGACCATCGGCCTTGCGATAGAAGGCCCAGTTGGACATGTAGCAGAGAACCTTGGGTGTCATATTGTAGTTCTTCTTCTTTTCCGCATCTGTAGCCTTCACCTGCGATAGGGCGCCATACGCTGGTCCACTTGTCGAGAGATCTGCTTGAGCAAGTGCACCATAGAACTGTTGCTCTGTATATTCATCCAGTTCGTCGATGTGCTCAAGTTGCTCAATCTCCACCGATTTTAGCAGCTGCTGATGTGGCGAACCCGAGCGATAAGGCTGGGGTTTATATTCATCCTTTGCACTGGGTGCTATAAACGCGGCATATTTATCGGAAACCGACCAGGGATCCGGCTCCACGAGATGGCTTTGTTTCTCCTTTGGCTCTTCCTCAGGAACCACGCGCACATAACTAGCTGGCTCCCACTCGTTCGTATCATCCTCATCGTCATCATCGCTGGGCTGTGCCTCCACAGAGTCTCGCACAAAAGAGCGGAGTGGCGAAGATTCACGCAATTGAGCCACATTCTTTTCACTTATACTGGGCACACTTTCCACAGCACTGCGCAGCGGCAGGAAAGTTTCACCGAAAGTTGGTCGTAAACTAAAGCGACTCAGTAGAGCCGATTCGTCCTCAAGAGGCATGCTTTCCACAGCGGCCCGAACAAAGGCTGGTTTAAAGCTGGGCGCCACATGAACTTCGGGTGCTTCGATGCGAATATGCCCGGTTGCCACTGTTGCCCATAGGCAAAGCAACTAGATAACAAATTACAGAATTAGCATTTAATCATAAATTATTAAGGGTTTATTAATATTTTTCTTCCAATATTTTTTTATACTCAGAACCCATTAAAAATGGGTAAAAAGGGTATAATGGTTTGTGCAAAAATATGTAACAGGCAGAAGGTAGCATCTCCGACTCCATAAAGTATATATATTATTGATCAGCATCAACAGCCGACTCGATACAGCCATGTCCGTCCGTCCTTCCGTCTGCATGTATTAACGCATCGTTCTGAGAGAGAACTAGAGACTCTAGATTTTGAACTTGAGCTCGGGTAATGGCGAAATTGTTTGAGAAACACCGGAGATATAGCACATTGAAGTTAAGTAAAGTATGCAGTATATGGCAACACACAAACACACACATAGTTGCAAGCACTGACTGTACGCGTTACGTACAGCGTTCAGGGTTTCCTTTTCTAAGTCTTCTTACTTGTTGAATGGACACGTTACGAAGCAAGAAAGTTGTCTCTACGACTGTCTTTTAATTGCGGTCTTTTCTACTCTCTACAAAGCTAATTTTTTAATGCCTAAATTGTGATTGGTTGACTTACCAGCAGCCTGCTGAGCGTAGCTCTTCTACGCATTATAAAAGCTCTCGCTTGTGGTCTCTCTTCAACTGCGTCTATTTATTCGTTTAGTTCGCTGTAATAAAGAGAAGTTCTTATTTTTAGTCAAACTCAGGTTAACAGAATAAGGATCTTTCAGACAACTGTTGTTGATTGTATGACACTTCAGGGAATGCAAATATGTATATTATTTATTTTGCCTGCTGTTAAATTTCCCATGAAATCACCTTTTGAATATGATTTATAAGGACAGAGGCACGCATTACAACGTTGTTCTCTCATATTATGTGCAACACATACTAATTAAGGTAAAGGTGCGTTTTATTTTTTGCTGACAAATTGGGAAGTAATTGGTCATTTTTTTGTGTTGTGCGCCCGGAACTAATCAAAATTTATTGTCTACTAGGCTTTTATTTAATTTGGCAAGCACGTCGCGACCTAGGCCCAAGCCCACATTTGACAAACAAAAATCAATACTTATAATGTATACTATAGGTACTTCTGGTTTGAGTTTTAAGAATTCTAAAACTGGCTTACTTTCCCACCATTTCTCAATTATTGTTATAAATTGGCTGGAAGATAAGGAACTTGTTTCTGATGTGACATTTAATTGGCAAAGCGAAATTTTAAATGTATAACATAAATCGCTTTGTTTGCTTTGCATTCATATTCAAGTGTTGTTTTTGAATTTGCCGCTGGGTTATAAATTGTGTTGTGGTTTTGGCATTTGCTTACGTTTCAATCTCAGTTTGTTTAAAAATAGATTTTAAAACAAAAGTGCTACAAATATTTAATAAAAAGAAATACATTTATAATTCTCAGAATAATGTTGCAAGCTAAGTTCATAATTTATCATCATTCTGAATCATCTCGAATAACAAAGAATCTACTTTTGTGGGTGACTTCAGTTTAATGACTTTAAAACGATGCCTGTTTATATAGTATCTTGCTCTTTTGTTTGTCTTTCCCCGCCTATAGTTTCTTTATTTACGAATAGTTATTGACATATTAACTGCTAGCGGCAAATGGCATTTCTTTCGATACATCTTGTTTGCTTCATTTAAATATGCGTAATATGCTCTGGTTTGGCAACATATATATATATATTTTTTTTGTTCTTTTCTGGCTAATATGCAAATACACTTTCAGAATTAGGTTAAGAGCTGTACGATGTTGACCGGTTTGCTGGTGGGTTGATCTTGTTTTTGTTGCGATTGCTGCCGGTTAATGAACGATAGCGAAACGTAATATGGCCAATAATTTTATGTATGGTAATCGAAAAGAAATGTAATCCCATTTGTGAAAAGATGTTGAGCAAGTTTTTGCGTTCTGAACGGGTCAGGTTTTCGTTTGGGGTTCATTGAACGCCAAGAACAGCACAATGATCCTGCCCCCTATACGCATTTTAAAGATGTGGCAAAACGAGAGATTATGCTGCAGTGAAAGGCAACAGCTTGAAATTGCTTTCTACTTGCAGAAATTCTCAATTTTCACACAAGGACGTAAACATTTTGTCTTGTGGTATATAAATATATATAGTATAACAAAATTATATTTAAGAAAGCGAAAAAGTATTGTTAAGCTTTTAACATGCAATACTTGTGTATGTTATGGGCCACTGTTCAAGAGCAAGAACAGCTTGGGACAGTCTTAACAATATACACATATTCAATTTCTTATGCACTTCACGTACACCATACAAAAATTCCAACTTTATATGCAGTTTGATAACCATTAACTGTTGAAACAATCGACACAATAACACACAGCGGCGGCAGCAATAGCAACAAACTTTTATATAGAAAGTATCCACGTTCTTTATTTCACGTTGTTTAATCATCCGTCCAATCAGCACTTACTTAACGGGCTATCCAAGAAGGTGTGTAGATATATATATATTCAAATGGGGGATCACACTTCACTTCACTTTTAATACTTTGTCGCGATAACCTTTGCGCATGCGCGCGTGAAACGTTACTGTTGCCGATCACACTGCGGACTGCTATTTATACTCAAATGAAGTGTGCTGCAAAAAAAGCATAAGAAACAAAAGAAGAAACGTTCTAAAATGTTGTAGAAAGGGGAAGGGAAAGTTTTTTTTAAGGACTGTCGCATTTGAAATGCTCTCTCAGATTAGAATATTAAATTGGCGATAACATTTATGCTAAAATTTTTAATAACTCAAACACGAAACATAAATATCATAACATGATATTTAGCACTGGTTCAGAAAAATCATATTTCAATAAATATCGAATATTGAATGTGTTATTTTTAATAAATTATTCAAAATAATGATTTTGTACAAGATAACTTGACAACAATTCTATTAAAGAACTATAGCTAAGAAAAATGTTTAGTTTCTAGTGTTAATTACAATCAGAACTTCCTCTTCTCTGTGTATTAAAATATCTGGCAACTAAGAAATGCCAAAGCAGCATAGAAGCCTTACTTTTTTCTCTTCTCGGACTTTCTTCGACCGATCGTTGTAAGATTTATGCACGAATATCGAAATAAAAACAAAAAAGCGACAGCCGCCAAATGATGGAGACACAATGTATCATCAGCTACCGGTGGAGCTACCGATATCGAATGCCAACAGTAACTTGTCCAGTTCTTTGGCTGAGTTGTTATGCAAACTCTAAGGGAATTAATAATTACCTTGATCTTCTTTTTCGCACTCACATCTTTGATCAATTTCAGCAGCAAAAAATTATAAATGGATTTGACTTTCTTGAAAGGAAAGTGGGCTACTTACAAGGAATTTCAAGATAATCAGGCAGTCAATAACCTATTGATTGATGACCCTTTTGAGCTAATTTTGATAGGGTTATAACAAATAAAATTTTGAGAGTGTAAAGATACTTATTACAGAACTAAGACATTCTTAGTATATTAAATATATTTGAATTTTTGATAATTTTCTTATAATGGGCATTTAAATATTTAATGAGCCGTTATTCAACCTAGACCTGATAACAAAACACACTAAAAATGACCAAGCGCGTGTTGCAATAGTTTCTATCGGTAAGCAGCCCCATTGTTATCGCACATTGATTCTATCGATAGCTGCTAAGCAACCTGTGTGCAGCGGCTGGTAAACAAATATTGTTGAAAATTGTAAAAAAAAACAAGAACTGGCAACAAAACAAATGACGACGGCTGTCAAGCAGATGGAAACAAACAACTAGCGTAGCGCACAGTAACACAAACAGACGGAGCGGACACTGCGGATGTTTATTTATAGCAACATAACAACAACAGCACAAAAAAAATCCAACCACCCACCCACCACCAGTAGTGAAGTAGGCGTCGCGTAATTGGCAGCAACCGCAAGTACAAGGATACGCGATTTACAATCGTCGTCGTATTTTTTGTTATCGTCCCGTCAAAGTCAAGGTGAGTGCCGTGAACGGCCGCGTGACGTCTTCATTTTGACATTTGCGTGTGTTATGAAATTATAGTTATTGACGGCCGCCCTATCGGAAAGTCACATTATCCAAAAAAAAACTTTATTGTGAAAGTGATTTAACTTATCTTAGATTTTAGAAACAAAAAATGGAGCCGAGTGTAACTGCAGCCAATATTGCTGCTTCAGTGCCAGCGCCAACGGGAGCGGCAAATACAAAACGCGGCACGCAGCAAGGTCGCAAGAAATCTGGCCCGAAATTTGAGCTATCCGAGTCACAAAAGTCGGACATTAAGGAGGCATTTGATCTATTTGACAATGAGTGTACCGGCTACATTGAGGTCAAGGAACTGAAGGTTGCTATACGTGCGTTGGGCTTTGAGCCAAAAAAGGAGGAAATCAAACGGATGATAGCCGAAATCGATAAGGACGGCAGTGGAAGGATTACGTTCAATGACTTTCTACACCTGATGTCAATGAAAATGGCCGAAAAGGATACCAAAGATGAGATCTTAAAAGCGTTTCGTTTGTTTGATGATGACGAAACGGGCAAAATCTCATTTAAAAATCTTAAACGCGTCGCACGCGAACTTGGCGAAACCCTCACCGACGAGGAGTTGCGCGAAATGATCGACGAGGCTGATTTAGACAACGATGGTGAAGTTAATCAAGAGGAATTCCTACGCATCATGAAGAAAACCAGCTTATATTAAAACAATATTCCATTGAGTTCCCAGTTGAATTCGTCGTTGTGTTTAAGCTGCATCCACATTTTCTAGGAGGAAAGTGTTATTTACTAAGTTCAAGTTTAAGCTTTTGTGTAGCTAATTTATATTTCTGCCCAGTTAATGCTTCATTTGCTCAATTGTGGGCTGCTTCTTATATAAGTCTTAAATGTGGTCCTTTCTTAAATTGTATAACATAAGCAAATGCACCGCCTGTATGTTCGCACAATTATAATCTCAATGATGAATAAAACATCAAGTATTAAACGTTGTAAGTAATATAGCAACCCAAGTGGTAGCTTTTCTAAACAGCAACCATATTTTTTACCCAAACAAAATTTGTTGTGTTATTTCATTTTATTATCAGTTTTATCTGCATTTATTGATATGAAAATTTTCTAAACATTTTAATACTTTGCCAACTTAAAAATTAAACAAAAAAACGGAACACATAAAAAAAATTATATTCGTTATACACATATGTATATATATAGTATTGGTTGGATATACCTAAACAATATAAATATACATATTTATAGTTAGGTACATCTAGGGAACTGGCATATTAAACAAAGGGCGCATTAAAGTAGATTTTACGTTTGCTCGGTAAAGGTTTGGTGCTCAAACCGGAACCCTCGATAAACTTTTCAAAACTAGCTAAATTCTTTTTCATCTGTTTGGTCTTGGCAGGCTCCAGTTTTAACGGCAACTCGGACAATTGCTCTTCATTCTGCTCGTCATCCCCCTCATCATCTTCCTGTTCGGGCTGTAGCTGAAATTCCTCATCAAGATTGTATTCATCCGCTGCTGTAACCAAACACTCATTATCCTCACTAATCTCCTCTAGCATGCCATCGCTTTGAGAGATCTTTGTCGCCTCATTATTTCGGTTATCATATTCAGCATCCAGATTATACCAATCGAACTCGGCTTGAAGTGGTAAACCACTGCTGGCATCGGCCAACTGTAGCAAGGATTTCGATGTGGGCGTTGTGGGCAAACTTTTGGGCGTAGTGGGCGTCGTTGGTGAATTGGGCAAACTCATGCGCTTATTAATCTCGGCCAAAATATTGGGCACGTGCTTGCGCTTGTACTGTGAAGGCATCGTTTGCGCATTGGAGGGCAGCTGGAGACGCAACTGTGTCTTAGGTGCCATCATCATATAATCAGCGGATTGCTTGGGCGCTATAATGGCCGCCACATTGGGTAGCTTTGGTATGTCGGCGAAAATCTCTTCGATTTCCTCAGTCTTTTGGGAGGTGGCATCATCCAAACAGTTGGTTTCCGTGGGCGTACTGGATTCGGGCGGCTTGTGTACAACAGCCACAATTTGGACAGATGTGACGCCCACCTCGGCAATGGAGCAGTAATCCGGTTCACTAGTTGTGGTCGTGGACACTCCACAATCAGCCTCATCCTCATGCTGCTCTTCGAGCTGCTGTAGAGATTTCTTAAACTTGAGCAAATTCGCTGGCTTCGGGGGCAAAGCAGGTGGCAGCTTCTGTGGTGTCTTGCTGTTGTGGGCAATGTGGGTATCTGTTGCAGCTGCCGCCATGTCCACATAGAGGTTGGAGGCACGCTCCGAGCCAATGGGCTCATACTCATTGCTATAGATGCTCTCATAGTTTAGGGTATCACCACTGACGACCGGAGGAGCAACGCTTGGATGATAGTGTGAGATCAGTTGTTCAGTTTGGGTTTCCTCCACATCCTCGTGCCGTGGCACATGCACCATGCTGTTCTTTGTGGAGAAGTGAACACGTTTGCGCCCATTCGTGCCACTGCGTCCGCTCAGGGAGCTGCGTCTGGGCAGATTTGCAGATGCTTTCGGCGCCAACGAAGATTTAGGCGTTGTTGGCGTTGTGGGTTCCCTCGATGTTTCCTCCATGGATTGCTGAAGTAGGATTTGATTGACACACTCGAGAACGGGATTGACAGCGCCGTGGCCATAGTTGGGTTTGGCCACCGCTGGCGCTGTGCTCAGCTCTTCCTGATCTGAGGCGCTGGCATACCAATCATCTGTGGTTGTCTCATAGATTTGCTTGGGTGATGCCTCCGAGAAATCCGCACAGCGACGTTGAACAATTTTAATAACACCACGTGACATCAGCTGTTGCTCCTGCTCCGGATCTAACTCATCGAAATCCTCATCATCCTGCGTTGGTGAGAATATGCCGTCATCCTCCTCCAGCTGTGCAGCCACTGAGGATGCAGTCTTGCTACTACTCCGACTCGAAGCAGAACTGCTGCGTCTACGCTGCTGCTGTTGCAGCTGTTGTAGCTGTTGATGCTGTTGATGCTCGAGCTCCAAGCTGCTGTGCTCAGAGTAGTCAACATCCTGGAGCGTTGTTGGCTTTACGCCATGCATACGCTCCATGGCTCTGGCATAGTTGTGCAGCTGCTCGTAGCTGGTCTGCGAATCCTCGCGACTTATGCTGCTCGTATTCTCCTCCGACTGCTGCTCCAGTGCCGCATCATCAATGTGCATCGCCCGGGAGCGCATATAGTCCCGGAATGTGCCCGTCGTGCGTTTGCTCGTATAACGCACACTGCGTCTCGCTCCATAGAACGACGATGAGACGGTGTCATCGCTGGAAGAGCCAAGCTCAGCTAAAATGAGAGAATGAATAATCCCAATAATTAGTTTTAGGCCGAAACAAAAAAATGTTTAAAAAAAACCCAAGGTACATACATACATGTTCACTCTTAAAATGTATTTAAGTTTATGTTTTAGTTTTACTGAACTTTTTAATTAATACAAATTAATTATTATTAATTAAACTGTTAGCTATTAAACTAATTTTTTTCCTTAATACATTTCTGTTAAACTATTTCACAAATAGTTTGTCTACTTTTTCTTAGTGACAAAAATAGAATTAGAAGAAAACTTGATGACAAAAATGGTATATGGCTAAATCGAACTTCGTTAAGTTAAATTTAAATATATATTTTTTCTTTCTACATTGTTAAATGGTTGTTTATGCAATTTAAATTATTCCAACCTATGATTCAGCTTTTAAATACCCATAAAGCAGTTCATCAGTAAATATCATACAAAAACTGCAGCATTATATAAATAAAATATTAAAAGAGGAAATCTTTTTAAACAGTTAATAAATAAGTATACATGTATATACATAATACAAAGTCTAAACAAAACTTTCCTATCTTAACTGTTTCAAACAAATCTCTAAAAAAAAACCACACAAAATAGAAGACGTTGAGAGAACTGTGCATGTATGTGATTTGGCAATATATAGCTCATTAAAAAACTATTGTATGTTAATTTTCTCTTTTTCAACAATCGAATTGAAACTAATAAATATTGTGGATGCTTACTTTTGGCGCAAATGCCCAGCTCCTTGCCACAGGTCTGTGTGCCGCTGGCTGTTAGTTCAATGTCATAGAATTGCTTGCGGCAATTGTTGCATTGCAAAGCCTCGAGCACTTGGCACTCCTCCTCCACATGCGCCTCCTCGTCAGCATTTGTTTCCTGATCAGCGACCATGCCCTCATCCCGTTGATGATCGACCAGACGCTTGCGCAAAGCACGATTCTGACGCAACAGGCGACAAATCTCGGCATCCCGATCCAACAGACGCTGATTGACCGTCTTCATATCATTCTTTAGCTTGGACTCAAAGCAGAGTAGGGATTTGACAACACAGGCCAACTCCTCGCTGCGTCTACGCTTCTCCTTGGCCAGTTCACGATGCAGCTGCTTGTTCTGCTGATCATAGTTGGAGATCATTTGGAGCAGACGGCGGCGCTGCAATCGCTCCGGGGAGGAGGTGGCTGTCGTTGGCACAACTGGAGCACCTGACGAACTGGAGCCGGAGGAGCTGCGTTGCACTTCGCTGCTACTGCTGCTACTATGTGTTTTTCTCGAGGATTGCGAGTTGTCTGAGTTCTGCAAAGCAAAAAAACCAAAAAAATTAGTAAGTTATGGTTTTCATTTGTTTACACATATATTTGCTATATGTTTAGACCTTTTGGTGTCCCAGCATATGAAATTGACCCCCGAATTTCCATATTCGCACCATTGCTTTGGTTTGTGCACTTTGCTTTGAAAGCTCTAAATGAAAACTGCCACGGATAGCTGTGGTTTTTGTTGTGGCTACTGCTGATTGATAGCAAAGCAAAGCGACACCGTTATCTCGGCCAGTTCTTATTTTAATGACGCACACTAACTTCTCTGGTGCTAGTCGCTTTATGAAGCTATCTACTAGCTTCTATCCTACATAGTGCTAAGGTTCAGCCACACACAGGAAAGTCTGTTACACTCTTGTCTTGTTCTTATTTCTAAAAATCTTTCAATTTTTTTTAGAATAAGAAAATATTTACATTTAATTATAATCTTCACATACATAGGAGATCATGTAATTGCATCTCTTATTATCTTTTTATTATTTTCACTTATTATTTATTAAAGCAAGTGATTAAGTGATACGCTGGGGAGTCAAAAAGATAATATACTACATGATCATACAAATGAACAAACGAGCAAAGCCGCAAAGAAAGGGGCTTGCGCCCTTTCTCGCGTTCTCCCCAGACCCTAATTGCTACATAGTATTATAGCCTAATATCACAATCAATGTTTAGGTAAATGTGAAAAGTGTCTGCTTATTAGATTTCTTATAGAACTAGATTTTATATCTAAACCGAATTAAATAATTCCAAAGTCAAATTTATGCACAAGTATTGAATGTTTTCTTCCTGTATATCTGTGCTCCTTATAAATGTTGGTTTCCCCTTGAATTCTTTGACTTGTTTATGCGTTTTTTCGCCACACAATAGAAAATTATCTGAATTTTGTGTGAAATTTAAATTTTTAAACAAATTATAAAATTTCATGTAACGAAAAAAAATGTCAAAAACGAATTCAAAACTCAAAATGCATAAAATTTTGTCAAATTGTTCCGCTTTTCCCTGCAATTTTGTGTGAAATTGAAAATATTGACTTTAATATACGGCCATGCGGAATGCAATGATTTAAGTTAAAACAAATACTTGGAAAAACTACCGTTACTCTATTTTAAGCACTTTTTCATTTTTTTCAGCTGTTTTAGCGTTTTTTAAGTCTTTTTAGTATGCAATTGTTTAAGTTTTATATTCTTAATATTTTTAGCACTTTAAAGATAGAGCCTAAAATTATGCTATTATTATTATATAATATTTCCCATTACATCGAAGGTAAAACCCTCACCTAAATATTATTATTATTTCCAATTGAATCATTATCAACCAATTGTCTTATTACTTTTCGAAGAGCATTCAATTTGTGCATAAGCTAATGACAACATTTTCGCTCGCTTTTCTACCTTATCACCTGTCATAGCTTATTGTCAAAAAAAAAAAATTAATTCTGAAGATTATTTTTTTTATGTATATGTTTCTCATGTCATATGTATATACCAGTCAATTTTGTTAGATTTATGACATTGTTTTGTTTTGGCCAAATCAGAATCGTTCAGGCACAGTGGCACTGTCAGATGGCATATGCGTGCTATTTTCAATCGCAGCTGCTGTCGAACTCCGTAAATGACACGTACTCACAGATACAGATTCTTGAGCAGCAGTGCAAGGTATGCGAAACATGCGACAAGCATTGCAGTTGACTTGATTTTCAACAGCAAAAACACAATTAGTGCCAAGGCGAATTGGGCTTATCGCCCATTAAGGAGAAAGCCAAGAAAGCAATCGGTAACAGTCATCTATCCAACTGCTTAAGTCATTTAACTGATAAGCAAAGCCCAGCCGCGTGCTCGTCAGATTGCTTTTGACAATAGTGCACGCGGTTAAATAATACACAATACATTTTAGGTGCATGTTGTATCTTTTAGTTGTTGACGACACTAAATGCTGACTTAGCTTTAAGCATGTTTGCTTCAGATTTCTTTGTTGTCTAAAGGTATATAGAAAGTAAGAATTATTATAAAGTCACAAGGTAACACACTTAAGATATGAAACTAAATAGTATATGTGAGTATATTGCTGAATTATTGCAATTCATAATGTATCTAATCCCAAAAATTCACCTGATTTTTAGCCGGGTTACTTACATGCTCTACACTCGGCTTTTGCAATCTCGCTCCAAATCGAAGTTTCTTGTAGGCCGGCGTATTTCCAGCTGCTTGTGTATTAAAGTGTGACTCCAAACAGGGCTCTGGTAGTTTCTGGTAATGTTGCAGCGTTGCCGCGCCTGTTGACGACGATTTGGAACGCATATTCACTTCGTTGTTATTGCTGTTGTTGTTAGGGTTTTTGACCCTTACGGCCTCATAGAACTCGCCGTCGCCGTGACTACGATAGCTGCCCTGTAGACAGCTGAAGCCACCCCAATCCGCTTGAAGATTACTATATAGAGGAGCGTTCTCCGTTGTTGATTTCTCCTTTTCCGTTAAGGATTTGCCTCCACTGTTGTTGCCCTGACACTTGAGGGTATCGTAGCCGCTGAGCAACTCGCTCTTGATGAACTTCTCGATAAACTGGCTGGGAGACTTGGCACTCAGATTAGCAAAGAACTTGCCGCCAGTATCGCTGAGGCTGCTTGTTGAACGGCGATGATGTTGTTGTTGTTGTTGTTGTTGTTGCTTGTGATTCTTATGTGGCAAGCTGTTGCTCTTCTTTTCATCCGGGGATGTTGTTTGCACCGTTGGTGTTGCTGTTGTTCCTGTTGTTGTTTGCGGCAGGCCATAGATCTGGGAGCTGCTTAACAGACTAAACATATTGTTTTGGAAGGGGATTTCTGCTGGCTGGCTGGCTGGCTGGTTAGATTTATAGCGATTAGGCGCCCAATAATGGCAACTTCATGTCGTTGCGTTGTTGGCTTACAAAAAAGCGCTGCAATAAGCCAAAAGAAAGAGTGAAACAATTGATTAGTTAACTTATAAAATGCCAAGCTAAGCCTATCTTAAAATAATTTAATTATAACATGTGCAACATAAATTCCTATTCATTGTTTGTTACAATGTTATAACTAAGTCAATTAGCTGCCTATAATGAGTCAATCGGTATGATTAGATATGCTGTAATCATTAAATTGTCATAACAATTTGTCAACAACAATTATCGCATGACTTTTACCCGACCACAAAAATCAAATATGTAAGATATTTCACGCGGTTTTATAATCTATCTGTGCAATGTGTTACCAACATAGTATGTTTACTTCAAATTATTATCTTTTGATAGACACGTTAATGATGATGATAATATATATGAGAGTATTTAAAGTGAATTAAGATTTTAAGTTTTTGTCATTTTGACAATTGGCTGTCTAAAACGTATTTCAAAGAATTTATTTATAAATAACTTTATCACTTATATTTGTCAGTCGAATTCTTTCGTGAGCTATAAAACGATAAAAATTAAATATATTACTCGATAATACACTCATCTGTTATATATATTAGCTAGTCATTTAAATATTTAAATATTTGAACATCAAGTTATAAAACCAAATATTCATAAATTTTGTTCATAAAATTAAGTTTTAATATTTTTTAAGTAATTGTCTGATACTCAATTAAAAAAAAACATCATCATTATCACACGATTCAACCCTTTCATTTTTATTTGCTGCTAAGATTATATCTTATCTGAAATCAAATTTAAAGTTTTTGCTTTTCGATGTGTAGTCGGCGTAATCCTTAAGTTATAACAATAGCTCTTTTTTGTATTAAATACTAAGCAAACAAGCCGAAATTTGTTTCATTGTCGTCGCGACTAGATGGGAATTTCTGGTGTGTTTTATTTTATAGATGTTGTTTGTAGCATGAAGTAGACTTTATTGTAATCATAACCTTCAAATTGGTGTTGCTGTTGGGTTAAATACACTGTGTGCGCGAAGGTTCTTGTTGTAAAACTTTAATGATCACCGATTTATTTGAGCAGTGTTTGTTACTCGATTGATGTAACAAGTTCATAAGTGTTGCAATATGCAATTGGATGATTATCAATAAAGTCAGCTTTTCCCTCTACCCAGTTTTTCTATAGACGAACTGATTAAATAATTTGCTTTGTTCTCTGTTTTTGACTGCTTCGTTACACTATGGCCACATAAATTTATGAACTGTAAAGAGAGGCAATTAAATTCGAAGCGCCAAGAAAATACGCAACAAGCTCGACGTCGATGACGACGTCGCTGTCAGCGTCAGCACTGTCGCCACTGCGACTGCGACTGCGAAGCTACGCATGCTCAGTCATTGGATGAGCTTTTCCTTTTGCTGCGCGTGCTTGAGGCCAATTAAAAAGCAAAGGCAATGTTCATTACACCTGCCTGATGTTAACGATAAAGCAATGCAAAAGAAATTTAACAAATAAAATAAAAAGAAGGTAATTTCAAAAACCATTTGCAAACTAAAAGTATCATAAGTAACAATGTATTTTGATTTCAGTTTGTGTTTTTTTTTAATGTCTTTGAGAAAGTTGAGTGGGATACAAATCATGCAAGTTAATCATTATTTAATATTGAAATAATATACTTCTTAACTGAATCTGATTTATGAAAGCTATATTAATTCGGATTTAAATATTCTGTTAAAGAAAGTAGCAGATAAATGAGTATTAGAAAAATATTTTTAAAAACACAAATATTGAATAGTCACCAAGTGTGCTTTAATGATCTATCTCTTTGGAACTCTGAATGACGAGTATTTGTATTTAGTGCTAAATTAATATTTAACTTTATTTTAGAAATTTTTTTAATGAACCATGTGAAACAAATAATTTTCTAATAAAGACTAAAGAAGAATCTACCAATTAAATAAAATTAATGTTGCCAATTTTGAAAACTTAAATGGAGCTTTAAGTTCATTTATTAAAAGTCAACTTTCTGTCATGAACTATATACAGAAAAGTCTTGTTCCTAATTGGTTTTAAAATTTCCATTTGCTATAGTTTCAAGCGAAAAATTATGCAGAACTTATTCAGAGCCTTGGATTAGATCATTTATTATACATATATAAGTTGGTGGGACAGTTTTGTATAGCTTGTCAAAATGCACATAGTATACAATTTTTTTAATTTTTTTGATGCTCTCAATTATCGAATATGACCATAGCATAGCCAGTTGTTTCTCTGGTTGGGGAGGCCCATCTAATCATTTGTCTAAACTGGAATTGACCATATTTGTGTAGACAATATTTATGCCACAATAATCTAGCAAACAGATTCAACATACATATACTACTATGGCTGCAACAAAAAGATTTTTTAGATTCGAACGCTGAGTGACAGCCTCAGCGATCAACTTACTGAACAAGCCAAGCCAAGTGAGCCGAGTCGAGTCGAGTCGAATCGAGTCTAAACAAATTGTCTTAATTGGCCAAGACGAATGAGTTGGCTCGGTCCGGCCTTTTTAGGCTTTAAATCTTCACCGCCGGCGACGACGACGACGACGACGACAAAATGTTTAGTTTTCATGCTCTAATCAAATTTTGCTATCGATGCCAAGACGGATTTAACAGAGTGACGACTTACTGAAAGGAAAATAGTATTAAAATCTCGCTGCTGGATTTGGTACAAAATAAACAGTGCAGCAGCAACAACGCCCACTTCAACTACTTACTGAACTAAACCCAAACATTTGTTCAAGCTTAGATTTGGCTTGGTTGGGCACGGCATAATGTAAACAGGTAGATATTAATACAGCTTCTTACAGGTTGCGGTTCAATTGCAGTTTTGTAATCTGTGACCACCTACTGCAAACGGGGAACAACCCGAAACGAAAAGTCGTTCCAGCTGCGCAACGATAAAAAGTGAAAGGCTAATGGGTCGAGGATAGATTTAGGTGCCTTAAGGATAGGGGCGCAGGCCTATTGTCACCATGCGGGACGTGCCAACGTTTGACAGCTTCGTCTAAGCCGCTCCAGGAGGAAACGCTTCAGTTTTTCACCATCCAAATTAAAAATCGCTCGCCTTGGGTGGCGTCTCACGTATTTTCAAATGCAGCAACACTGCACTGAAGGTCGCTGGGGGTCTTTGTCTTTGATGTCCGAAAATAAATCAAAAAAACGCAAACAAATATATTTGAGTATAGCAGGAGCAGAGCTAACAACAAAGGCACCGAAGTCGAGCATTGCCCAAATATCGAAACGAAAATGACCCACGAAAAATAACAGAAGAAACCAAACTATGATGATAATACTCAAAACTACCTGAGTTGTAAATAAGTGTATATATGTGTATGAGTGTTTTGTATATACTTTGGGATTTGGAAGTAGTTTAGTCGGGTCACAAACAAGGCAACAGGTACCTAGTCAAATTTCAAGGTTTGACACTTTGATGTGTTGGCATTAATTAGTGGCCATTGATGGTTTGTTGGGAATTCGATGTGAAACTAAATGAAATCCTAGTCAGTCAGCGGCTTGGGTCAAAAATGTAAATGAGCCCAAACAAGCATAGCTCTAATCAAAGTCAACGATCGCTGCTGACTCAAACCGAATGAAACTAACCAGGCATAACAAAAGAAAATCAACACAACACAAAAAGAAAACAATTGCTTCATATGCGGGAGACTCCTCAATATAATACAAAAAAAAAAAAATTAAAAAGAAACTTTGAATGTTCTCCGAATGATGCAATGCAACGGTAAATACTTCTAAAAATGGGTCAAGCATAGATGGCAATTAAATTGTCAGCTTTTTAAGACATTCATCGATCTTTATTTTAACGGGAAGGGCGCGAGAATAGAAGCAAGAAAATGCGCTAACAAATTGTCAGTAAGGTCTGACAGTTCTGACCTGATTTTATGGGCGCACATAAATGAACAAAAAAAAAAAAAACAAACTCACGTCGAGTGACAAAGCTGAACGAAAACTCGACAAAAAAAACGTCTTTTCCTAGACCTTTTCCATCATCTTGCATAACGGTTTATTGCTCCGAAACCCACTGAGCGACTGACCACTGAGTTTGCTCGAAATTTACCCGGGGAAAAACTCATAAAACTCAAGTGTGCAAAAGGTACTTACACTCGCAACAAAGTACATACAATGGCAAAAGAAAAGTTTCTCTTAACTTCAACTTCAATATCGATTTTTTTTATACTTGACACGTGCAGCGACGATCGTCACAAAACTATTGACAAACAAGTTGTGGTGTGTGATTGATAGATTGACAGACTGACGATCGTTTGCAAAGTGTGCATGCGTTTGTAAGACTACCTGTCACAGGCTACAGGCACATGCAGGTAAATATCGGTGAACAAACCAGACCAGACCAGGCCAGACCAAGACCCATGCCGACAAACGCTATTCAAATTACTTTCATTCAAGCCGCACACAAAAACTTGTGAATGTTTGCCGCTTGATTGATTAGCTCAAGAGAGTTGAAGTTTGACGCGTGTTCCCGAGCTTAGGTGTGATGAGATAAGCACAGACGAGGCGAGGCGAGGCGGCTTAGGCCAATAACATGACTTCCGCATGTTTTAAGATTCGTTATATCAGAGAGATAACTATAGTTATTGTGGTCATTTTTTAAGTTTCATTAGAATAGGTTAAAATGGTCGGAAATAGAAAACTTTACATCACCTTAAATGTTTTTTTACACCAATGTTCTAAAGAGAATGTTAAGGAATCTTTAACAGTTATCTCTGATATCGTTAAGTCAATCCATTTAACAACATTTCGTTTCAAAAAGGAAATATTCCGCAACGCGATAACGATTTTTGTTAATACTACTAAGTCCAACAAGATTCTTTTTTTATCCCTTCTGAAACCGTATCCCAAGCTATCAAAACACACTAGTACACCCTAAGGAGCTGTCCTGCAAAATACACAACAACAAAAAGAAATCACTCTTCATTCCTTTGTTGCTTCGAGTAACTTTCTTTTGCCCACTGAAGGGGGAAGAAGCCATAGAAACGAAAGTTTGTTGTGCATTGCGGCATTACAAATTTCACCAAATTCGTGTAGTGTGAATTTTACGAGCTGTTGGCTGCACTAAAAGACTAAAAATAAATACCATGCGATACAAATGCTTTGGAACATAAACAAAATGCAAATAAGTTGCGCACAAGTCAACTAATTTGCTGTAAGGTAGACAACAACAACAACAATAAATAAAACAGTATTAGATTTCGCTACAAGCAACTTTTAATAGCAGACAAATTAATGATTTTCAAACATGCAAATTAAATGGTTTTCGTTAAAAATTAAAAAACAACACTCAAGACACCAAATTTGAAGCAGAATGCCCGCCAGATATCAAATAAAAAACTTGATCTACAACATTTTTTAACAATATATATATTTTTTTGCGCTTCTATGCGCCTCCTGACCAACTAATTGTTGACTTCTTGGCTAAAAATAATACTGAAGGAGAATCCAAATCTTTTTTACGCTTCATTTTTATACTCAGAACCCATTGAAATTAGTTAAAAAGGGTATAATGGTTTTGTGCAAAAGTATGTAACAGGCAGAAGGATGCATCTCTGACCCCATAAAGTATATATATTATTGATCAGCATCAACAGCCGAGTCGATATAGCCATGTCCGTCCATATATATGTATGTACAAACGCGTCGATCTCAGAGACTATAAGAGCTAGAGACTCCAGATTTGGAACTTAAGCACGCCTAATCCCTAGGCAGTACAAGTTTGATTTTCGATAACTCTTCCAGTTTCTGATACACACATGGGATCGATAACAACAAAATCTTGAATTTGCAAAACTTTGAGACGGAATTTAAAACATTAAGCGAAATAATGACAATCTTTGAAATGTGACCGTACGCGTAAAGTATAATAAGATAAGGGTATCGTCTAGTCGTGATTTCTCGACTAGAGCCTTCTTACTTGTTTGTTGATGGTATTTACTCATTTGAAATGTTTTGTAAGAAGCGGCGATGCGGTACATTGACCTTTTAATTAAATTAAAGCACAAGAACACGTTGCGAAAAGCAGCAACGGGTATTATGCGCATTTTCTACGTTCTACCCTTTTTTATTTTTATTTTAATCCAATTAAAGAGCAATGCGGGAACCTTGCAAACAAGCAACATGACCAACTTGATGTTGGCTAAAATATACGTAACTGCAAATCACAGTACAACAGACGAATACGGAAATTGCCGAGTCATAGAATAGAAAAATTGGGGCTATTTTTTGTGCGAAATGTAATAGATATATGGTATGTGCAAAGAAATAATGGATTTTATAATAGCAAGAAGGTTGTTTTTAATTACATTTTTTTAAGAGTAGCATAGTGTTGTATAGTAAAAAAAAATCATTGAAAGTTTAATTTCAGTGTAGATAAATAAATCTAGAACTTGTAGAAACTTTTTTAAATTTTTGTATTAAAATAATTTCATCAGCTTGAGAAAGCACATTATGAAAATCAATATAAATGAACTCTGATTCATTGACAGCTGCTTGTCACAGCGAAAAAGTTTAGGCCACGACACCCAACAGACAATAGCTGAGATCATCTGCAAAATCAGTTTAAAACAAGTAAGAAGGCTCTAGTCGAGAAATCCCGACTAGACGATACCTTGATCCCTATACTTTGCGCGTAAAGTCAGTGCTTGCAAGTACGTGTGTGTGTGTACGCGCATACTGCATACCGCATACAAAACTTCAATGTCCCATATCTCCGGTGTTTCTTAACCGATTTTATTTAAATTTCAATTCAATTTTTTTGCTTTATAATTCAAATGGCGTCCCAAAGTTTTCCAAATTCAAGATTTTGTTGTTATCGATCCCATGTGTATATCGAAAACGGGAAAAGTTATCTGGAGTCTCTAGCTCTTATTGTGTCTGACGGACATGGCTATATCGACTCGACTGTTGATGCTGATCAAGAATATATATACTTTATAGGGTCGGAGATGCTTCCTTCTGCCTGTTACATACTTTTGCACTAAACCATTATACCCTTTTTTCCCATTTTTTATGGGATCAGTGTATAACAAGATTTAAGCAAACAGTTAAAGGTACATTGAACTCAACGCTCAACCCTTGCGTAAGCCAACAGATTAGCAGACTAAGAACGGACGATTAGCCAACCGGTTAGATGTTACTTTCCATTAAACGGTATATACCGAAAGCGAGCCTATATCTTAGTCAAAGTCCAAGACAAATGAAGTCAAATTGAAGTCTTTATCTTTTCTTTATCGTTCACAGCCACGCCTTACCCTCCCCTCCTCTTTCAGCACCGCAAGCATGGCGGCTAATCGCCATTTAGCTGATCCATGCAATTCTTGCGCAATGTGGTGAATTTGGTAAATAATATTGGCTATAAGTCAGTTCTTAGTCATGCTGACAAAAAATATTTATAAAATGATGGGTTTTATTTTGTATGAATATTTAAAGTGAAATATATTTGTGCATGTGATTGTTTGATTGTCTTTCACATGATGATTGTACAAACTGTTGATATTAATAGCAACAGCAGAGCAAATGTTGCATCATCAAGACGAAAGAGAGAGAGAGAGAGAGAGAGAACTTGTTGGCCAAGTCGACATCCCGTTGGCCACAGACAAGTCGCTTACCTTCAAACACGAGCTTCCTTGTTCACACAAACACACACAGATAATTGCCGTTTCTTGAGCTGCAATTAAAAGTGAAAAATAATATACATTAGCCAATACAAGAAATACGTGCATCCTTTAATGTGTTACAGTTAGTACAAGTATTAACCACTTTTAACTGTAAATACAGTTAATTAAAGCCGACCGGACCCGCTGCATTTTCAGAAAAAAACTTTGTTAATAATTAGCATGGCTCACAGACACAGACGAAAACATCTGCAATTGATTCTGGTCAAGCAACCAGCGGGAAACCTTGTGAAAGCGCCTTTGGGGCTTGGCTTGGCAACAAACCGTTAAGGCCCTCGTTCCTAGCTCCAGGGCATTGCTTGCAGCGGAAGCCAAGCAAAGCACAGCACAGACAGTCGACTGACCAACTGTCGACCCTAATTTCCTATTTAAATATACTATATGTTTTGTCGTAGCTGAACCAAACAAACACACATAGTATATACATAGTATGTACCTTTAGATCGGGAACTGGTCTTGACAAGTGTTTGAGCAAATACAAATAGAACTTCCTGCAGTTTTGTTGTCCCAGACATTTTGCTTTGCTTGAACTGTGTGGCCTGGAGAAGAAAGCGAAGAGAGAACAAAATATGCATTTTCAACCATAATGAGGAATGTGAAGACTGTTTGTTTAGTAGGCAAACAATGTTATAATGAAATAAATAAGTTTATTTCACGTTAGCCAACAGTCAATGAGAAATTTAGAATCTTCAGCTAACAGTCAATCAATCAATCAATGGTAAAATATATAACTTAGATATTTAATAATTGATAACAGCACATCAAGCACAGAAAACAATCAAGTTTTCACTTTTTATAAGGGAAAAACAAATTTGTTATCACTTTCTTAGGAGCATTAACACAAAGTGAAACATTTTTTTATGTTTTGTATAAGATATCTCTACTAAATTATTAAATAAAATTTGAATAAGTTTGAACTAGCTATAAATAACTTGTATATACCTTTTACAATGAACTCTCTAATTAGCACCTTATTATTGCATAATTCAACTCGAATTTTCTTGTTTCGCATTCCAATTGATTTTCCCAGCAAACTGCCTCTACTACCAAAAACGTCAATGAAATTGAGATTATACAACTTTGAAATTCTTTAATTGCTCCAACGAATATGGCAAAAAAAGCTGCAATAAGCACTTTCAATCTTTTAATATTTATATATAACCGGCAAGCAGCAGCAAAAAACAAACGCGTTAAAAACGAAAACAAAAAAAAAAATCCTAAAAAGACAACAAGTTCAAAACCTATAAATTAAGGTGAGAAATGAGCTAAAAGATAAAGACAGAGAGAGAGAGAAAGAGAGAGGCAGTAATCACTTGTCGGGAACACCAAATTCCGAAGATTAAAAATATTTACAAAGAAAATGCATATGAAATGCATTAAACATGTTTCCCCAGCCAATGTAAATTAATGCCAACAATGTTGTCTCTCTCTCTCTGGCTTATTTATATGTATTTTTACTGTATATTTTTTTTCGTAAAATGCAAAAAGGGTAACAAAAACAAAAGAAAAAAAATATTCAGGCGGGAAATAAATAAAAAATAAAGAAAGACACAAAAAAAATATATATAAAAAATTACAAACTGAAAAACAAGTTTCATTCCAGTTTGAAGTAAAGTTTTAAATTAAAAACAGCTGTACACATGTCGAGCGAATGCAACAACAAACATAACAACAGCAACAAAAACAACAACAAATTAACAACTCAACGAAAGTTCAGGGCTATTATTGTCGACTGGTTATTGAGCTGAGCTGAGCTTTTGTGTAGGTGTCGTTCCGAAAGAAATTCCATTGAAACATTTCAAAAAACAAAAACTTGCCAACTTGTCAGAAGGGCTCATCGACCAAGCTCACTAAAAATAGTAGTCTTTAAAGTCGCATTGCTGGTCGCTATTTGTTGTAACTGGGTTATGAGTATATGTAGCGTAGAGCGAATAAAATGAGTTATTGCTTTTCCTAGAGTTCATTCACATATACATATGCATATGCATAAGAATTGCAGCTGTAGTCTAAACATATTATAACTGGGTTGTAAAGTCAAGAAACGAGAGTAACAAGCGTATATAAGAATATCATCTTTCTATAAAATTAAAGTATATTCTGATTCTTTTTGCAAAAGTATATAATGAATATTATACTCTTAATGAGAGTTGTAATAGAATTTAAAATTGAATATTAACCATGGCATTAATAATAAAAATTATTGACATTTTTATAAATTTACAATTATAAAATTCTGAGTTGTAGTTTCTATATAAAGCTCAAAATATCCAAAACATAACTTAAAGATTGTTTAAACATTAATATTAAGTCATTTCCCCTAGATACATCAGCTGAATGTCACGGAAACTACCTCATTACTTGTACTTCGGTCTTTATAAAAGATGTTAGTGATGATATCTAAGAAATTCTTGTGTACATGTTTTGAGTTTTGTGTTGTTCAACGTTCGTTTAGAATTTACATTGTCCCGCATTTTTTCGCACTTGTATTTCCGCAAAATAGTTTTAAACTTAATGTGCTTTTTATCTAAAACAGTTTGTCATTCATGTTAGACTCCGTTCAGGCAAAATTAAAATGTTATCTATGCAGTGGGGGGGAAAAAAACAAACTCATCACATAACAACAAAATTAAGTATTTCAAATAAGCAAAGTTGAATTGAAAAACTTTAAGATAAATGGGCCTGCTGTGAGCTCCCACAACCTCAACTAGGTTTTTTTTCGTAAAAGTTTGTATGATTTTGAGGGGGGAGATTCTTCAAGCGTCGGCGGCATTCGGCATTCGGAAAAAGGTTCGCTTGTTGCATTGAGAGTGGAGTAGAGTCATAACTGATTAATAGCCAAAGCTTAAACGAAATGAAAGCGAAAAAGTTTTAAATTATCGCATTAAACACACAATGCCCGACGTGTCGTCTTGTTGGCCCAAAGAAAGGCACAACCTCACCTACCCAAATACTTCAATAACCCCCCGCTCTTGCGTCGACTATTCTTTTCAAAACCGATCAGAGAGTGAGAGGCTGATGATGTAAACGATATTCAAATTTATGGTAATATCAAAGAAATAACAGTCAGATCTTAAATCGTGTGATACGAGTGAAAAAACTGACTAAACATAAATGCTGGGCTTTATACAGTTTTCAAAAGTGAAAGTTTTCACTTTTGTTTCTGTGCGTTTTTAAACAATTTTTTGTGTGTGTGCGTGCCTTAATTTAAAGCAATTTCTATACCCTGAACCCATTAAAATTAGGTAAAAAGGGTATAATGGTTTTGTGCAAAAGTATGTACCAGGCAGAAGGAAGCATATCCGACCCCATCATGTATATATATTCTTGATCAGCATCAACAGCAGAGTCGATATAGCCATGTCCGTCCGTCCGTCCGTATGTATGAACGCGTCGATCTCAGAGACTATAAGAGCTAGAGACTCCAGATTTGGAACTTAAGCTCGCCTTATCCTTAGGAAGTACAAAGTTGTTTTAGATTTTCATAATTCTTCCCGTTTCCGATATACACAAGGGATCGATAACAATAAAATCTTCAATTTGGATAACTTTGATTTGGCATTTAAAACATTAGATAAAATAATGACAATCTGTGAAATCGGTTAAGAAACATCGGAGATATGGAATGTGCGTAGAAACACACACACATACGTGCAAGCACTGAATGTACGCGTTAAGTATAGGGTTCAGGGTATCGTCTAGTCGGGATTTCTCGACTAGAGCCTTCTTACTTGTTTACTTAGCATGCCTGCCCCCGCCGTATGTTAAAAGCTAATTGAGTTTTGGATGATGTGCGCAGCAAACAGAATAAAATGTACATAGTTAAAAGGGAAAGAGCTGTTAGAAAGCTTGTTACAAATACAAATATGTTGTAGTTTTAAAATGACTTAAAAAGTCACTCTTAAATCAATGTAGTGCTGCCAATTTAATTGTGTTTTAATCTAACGTCAGCATTGCCATAAAAAAGTTGAATTTTAAGCATGGCGACATATGTATTTTGTGTTAACTTTTTCAAATTCAGTAGTTCATACAGAAGTGTGAATTATTTGTTGATATTAAATATTAGTATATGCTAAACGCGCTCACAAAAACAAACATTTCGATATGCTAATTAACATTGATATCTTCTAAGAAATTTAATATAATGACAATATTATTATAATTGTTTTTATTATCAAATGCTCAGTTTAACGCATAATGCTTAGATCGTGTTCAGACCTAATTGACTTGTTACCTTGTTTTGAAAGTATCTCTGGAAGAAATGCGCTGACAACCCGTCGTTTTTGATTATTGATCATTATTTTGTGGATCTCTCTAAACAAAAACAAGTAAGAAGGCGCTAGTCGAGTAGACCCGACTAGACGATACCCTGAACTCTATACTTTACGCGTACAGTCAAGTATGTGTGTGTGTGTACGCGCATACTTCAATGTTTCATATCTCCGGTGTTTCTTAGCCGATTTCAATAAAAATTTCACAGATTGTCATTATTTCGTTTAATGTTTCAAACGTCGTTTTATTGTTATTGATCCCATGTGTATATCGGAAACAGGAAGTGTTATCGAAAATCAAAAACAAACTTGTACTGCCTAGCGATTAGACGAGCTTATATTCCAAATCTGGACTCTCTAGCTCTTATAGTCCCGGAGACGACGCGTTCATACAAACGGACGGACAGACGGACGGACATGGCTATATTGACTCGGCTGTTGATGCTGATCAAGAATATATGTACTTTATGGGGTCGGAGATGCTTCCTTCTGCCTGTTACATACTTTTGCACTAAACCATTATACCCTTTTACCCATTTTAACATTTCATTGAGCAAGCAAACGAAGACGAGCAAAAGCAAACAAAATGAAGTGGAAAACTCAGCGGGATACACGCACAAACCAAACCCCAAAAACTTTTGAAAGTAAGTTCGGAGAGGGGTGCACTATTAAATATCAGAGGTAGGGAGAGGTACACAGTTCAAGCATTGAATAGACTTAGAACTATGCCGCATATGTCACAGAGACAACAAAGACATTCAAAAAGCCAGGCCAAATGTAATTTACATAATTTATTTAAAATATTATGCTCAGAGTTCGCTGGATCAGAGAGAGAGAGAGAGACATGCGGCTTGAAACTTGAGCGACTTATGTAATCGACCCATAAAAACTTGTAAAAAAATTCAGTTCACTCCGAGACAGAGAGCGAGCGAGAGAGAGAGAAACAGACTGCAATATGGCTAGTCCGGGTATATCGCATCTGGTCTCTGAGTCATCGACTGTGACATTTTTCGTTATTGTTTTTGAGCGTTAAAAGCTCTTTACATTTGCATAGCTTACCCGAAAAATGGCTGACAATGAAAATTAATGAACTGCAAGTCCATTTTGTATGCGCCTGCCTTCTAAAACTCAACGTGGGCTGCTGTACACACAAAGTATATCTATTGAAAAATAGAGACAGAGAGGAGGTAGAGGGAGTTAGACATAAAGCACGCACACGTGTCTCTGTCGGCCCACTTATGAAGCTAGTAAAGCCGCTTTTGTTTGTGCCTCAGTGAACAATTTCAATTCCAAAGTGCATATGAGTCACAATCCAGACTCGACTCAAAACTCAAAACTCGAGACTTGAGACTTAAGACTGACTTGGGGTGGCCAGGCCAGGTCTAGCAACCCAGCTCTCCTCGAAAAACGCAGCCAAGCCAAGACAAGAAACAGCAATAAGAATTATTTGTGTTTGGTTCTTTTGGTTTCTTTGTTGTCTTTGTCTTTGTCTTTCCAAGCAATATGTGGCTGCAAGTTGTCTATAGCATTTACAAACTAATGGAGTTTGTGCAGTGTAATGTGAGTACAGACAGACAATCATACAACAGACAAACAAACATTAATTTATAAGTTGTATCTGTGTTTGGCAGCGTTTTTAGGCTTGGCCTCAAGTCGTGTCATTAGAACCGGAAAAAGGTTTACAAATGGGGAGTTAACTTAACTGGCTTTCTTTAGGGCAAACAAATAGTCACTCAGACAAACAATATGTCTCGACATGGGGAGGGGTAAAGAAATACCTTAGCCTCACTAGCTAATGATTGTCGTCAACTTAATATTCTTTTCTCTTCTGCTTATGGCATATTGGTCATTTGATAGCTGTGGGGCGGAAATACTTAAATTATCTTGCAGTCAAACAGAGAGTTTGTAGAAATGTACACTGCTAATGATCGTTATAAGAAACTTTCCGGTAAAGAATTTTATGTCCCCAGAAAGATATTTAATAATGATCAAATACAAATACGTACAGACATAAAAGACAGAAAATAACTATCTATTGATATTCCCAAAGTTTTCATCAGAAAAGATATTTTAAGATAAGCAAATACCGATATTAACTCTTTGTTGATTTTTATACCCTGATCCTGGTATAATGGTTTTGTGCAAAAGTATATAACAGGCAGAAGGAAGCAACTCTTCCCGTTACCGATATACACATTGCCACTTATAGGTTTACACAATGTGAAAAATGGGAATTTTTTCACTTTAGAGCTATATGGTCACCCTGGTTGTTGTTTGTTATTTTTTTTATTATTTTTTATAAGTAATTCAGTCAATTATAGCTTAAACCTATTAAACAGAACTTAAAAAACATTAACATTAACAAAGAACAATTAAAAATACTAACAAAGGCCATAAATTCAACTGCCACGAAAAGGTTTACACACCTACGTTTTTGGTGCATTTTCGTTGTGGAATTCATATGTACAGTTACTTTTAATTAAATTAAAAATGCGCAGATCTATAAAAGTCCAAATTTTTTTGGCCAGATCACTTGAGAATGAGATGAAGAATGATTGTGGAATCACCATATCTCGCGAATGTGGCCTATATCCATTTTAAGTACCTACCCTTAACCTCGAGCTGTACAGTCGGTGTAATATCATTGGTTTTCAAGAGCTGGCGCCGTTTTTTTTTGGGTAGGTACCAAAACATTTTTTTGGCCACATTCGCGAGATATTGTGATTCCACAATCATTCTTCATTTCATTGGCAAGCGATTTGGCCAAAAAAATTTGGACTTTAATAGATCTGCGCATTTTTAATTTAATTAAAAGTAACTGTACATATGAATTCCACAACGAAAATGCACCAAAAACGTAGGTGTGTAAACCTTTTCGTGGCAGTTGAATTTATGGCCTTTGTTAGTATTTTTAATTGTTCTTTGTTAATGTTAATGTTTTTTAAGTTCTGTTTAATAGGTTTAAGATATAATTGACTGAATTACTTATAAAAAATAATAAAAAAATAACAAACAACAACCAGGGTGACCATATAGCTCTAAAGTGAAAAAATTCCCATTTTTCACATTGTGTAAACCTATAAGTGGCAATGTGTACACATGGGATTGATAACAACAATATCTTGAATTTGGAAAACTTTCTTACTTAAACTGAGACGGCATTATTCTTCCCGTTTCCGGTACACACATGGGATCGGTAACAACCAAATCCTGAATTTGGAAAGCTTTAGGACGACGTTTGAAACATAAGACAAAATAATGACTATCTGTAAAGTTTATTGAAATCGCTTAAGAAACACAAGCTTGCAAGCACTGACTGTACTCGTAAAGTTAGGGAACAGGATATCTTCTGTTCGGGATTTCTCGACTAGAGCCTTCTTACTTGATTTAAAATGTTTTGTTGTACTTTTATACTTTACAGCTTATATTTACTATATCATCCAGCAAGATATAGCTTTATAATCTTAAAATTGTCGTTGCTCAACTGCTGATTGGTCTTTCTATTTTTTGACATTTTCGAAAAGCTCCCTAAAGCAGCATTATGTGATTCCCGATCCTCGAGACTGCTGAGCGCTGTGTTGTAGTCTCGTTTTGGGCATATCCATTTAGTGCCTTACAAGGAAGGCAAATTCATTTAGCAGCCAACAGTAATATAATATTTATAACATCAGTCAACTGCCTCCTCTCTCTCTCTCTCTCTTTAACACACACTTATTTGTGTGTGTGTGTGTGTTTTTTTATCACAATTAATCAGTAAAGAGTCGAAGAGACGTGCTAAGTTTACAGAGATTTCGACGTGGTGCTGGCGCAATTATTTTTGGTAACAGGAAACTGAAAATGCAAGAGCACGAACTGAATCCGATTTTATTGTAACTGCTTTGAGACGGCGACGAGAAGTAAGCGCCCACCCGAAGTAAATACTACATGTACAATATGGAAAACATAATAAAATAAATAAGACTGTTGTTCGAACTGGAAACTGAGGTAAAAAAAGATAAACGAGTAACGAGAACAGTGGAATAAAGCGAGACGAATTTAAAATACTCTACTTGCAGCACAATTAACATCGATAACAAAAAGGGCTTGACAAAAATATTTTACAAGTTTAACTGAAAAAACAAAAAATATTTCTCGGAAGTAAGAACTATATTGAAGGGAAAGAAATTAAACACACTTTATCGCATATCTCGGTGCGTTACAAACTTTACATAAGATTACGAATACTCTTTGCAAAAGTATAAAAATCACCCAATTAGCAACGCGACTGCCTGACATTAAACAAGTTTTGCGAGCCCAAAAATAATAAAAAAGAAGGAGTAACCAAATACAACAATAACAACAAAACATCCCCAAATCCAAAAGAAAGGAAGCAACAGGATGCACAAAGACAAAAAGAGAGAAAAAAATGTGGAACAAAAGCAATTGGAAACTGAAATTCTTTTCTTCACTTTGCCGATATTTGCCAACTTATGCGTAGATTTTTTCTTAGACAGAGATAGAGAGAGAGACAGTGAGAGAGAGAGTGAAAGAGAAATGGAGAAGATTTAGCTCTGGCTTATAATAATAGCCAGATAAGTTGCACAACTTTCCTGGCCCAAGCGTGCAGTGACTCGACATCATTCTCACAAACTGGCAAATCGGCCAAAAAGCATTTTAAATAGTATACTTATAGTACAAAGTTTGTGCAACATAAGCAACGCAGTCATAATTATATTTTTATTGTTAGGCGAAATGAAAATTACCCACGCTTTCCAAGCCAACAAACCAACTTGAACAGACCAACTTGAACGTAACAGAAGCCATTAAAGTCGCCACGGCACAAAAAAGCAAAAAGCAACAACAGAACCCAACCGGCAGTTGTAAATATAAAAAATCACGGCAACCAACTAACCAACCAACCAACCAACAACAACTGATCACCGCTATGTGTCAACCAGAGTTTTGTGTGTGTGTTTGTGTTTGAGCCATGTTTGCCCGAAAGGTTTATGACCAAAACTGCACGTTTCTGCATAACTTAGCATTGTTATTGTCGCACTCGCAGTGAATTGCCTTGTTCCATGTGGCCATGTTCTAAGCTAAACTTTTTTTTTTTAAAGTAACACGGGCTGGCCCAACAACTTAGCTGTTAATTAGCAGCACGAAATTTTAAGAGTAAATAAAACAACGTCAAAATACTAATGTATATTGTACACGAAAGACAGAAGAGAGAAGAGAGTGAGAGTGAGAGAAACGTGTGCGTTTGTCAAACGGTATTTGTAGAACGTTGACGTAAAGAAAATTTTCTTTTAACATTCGATTACTATAAATATTTGGGTAAAAGTCAATGTAAATTGTTCTTTGATGAATGACTTAAGAAACTTAACAACACATTTGAAAAGCTTATTGACTGGCTTACAATGCCTAAAGCTATATTATAGCTGTAAGGTCACGAAACAACAAGCTTTTGCAAAATCACTATCAAATGACAACAATAACATCTAGCCCAAAAAACTGTAGCAAGTGTTAAGTTACAGCTATAAAACTGTGAATAATATGCTCACCTTTAATTTAAAATGACGAGTCACAAACAAAACTATTTAATTACAGTTTTGGACAAAGCTCGAACGGTGACAGTGACGCCACGGTCGAGTCGAGGGAAACCATGCGATTGGTCAGTCAGTCAGTCAGTCAGCTATTTAGCCCCAATTTGCTCCTGTCAAGTTTAGACGGCGTTTAGAATTCTGTTTTGGAGCAACAAAAGCTCATTAGAAAAAGTGCCGCTTGCCGCTTGCGTGGAGTAGCCGGGTTGAAGTCCGTTGGTCAGTTGTTGTTGTTGTCATAATTAAACGCGCTTTCTGGCCAGCTGCGTGCGTTTCGCGTGTGCGCGCGCGTTTTAAAACGCGCTCGAAGGAAAGTCGCCATGGCGACTCTCTCACGTTTTCTGATTCGGTTTTGCTTTTTGTAAGAATTATGGCTTTTGAATTGGTGTTGCGGTGCAACTGGTCGTCGGGTCGGATCTGGCCCGGTCTTACCCGGTCTGGTCTGGTCTACAATCTGTTCATTGTGGCCTGTCATTTGTCGCTCACTTTCAGCCCGGAGACGGAGTTAAATAAAACACAAGAAGAAAGAAATAAATAAATTTCACCACTTTCATTCTTGGCTGTCAATTTGTATTTTATTGCCTACTTCTGCTTCTGCTTCTGCTTCTCATTGTCGTTGTCATTGTCGTCATCATCATTGGCAGCAGCATTGTCTTTTTTGTTTGATTAGCAACGCGACTCTGGGAAGCGGCACAGGTTCAAGTTCTCGCTATCTCTCTCTTTTTGACATTATCTCTGCATATAACTCTTGTCTTCAAAGTCTTTGAGCAGTTTACGCTTTCATGGCATTGGTTTTTTTTACCAAAAATATGTGTAGCATTGCAGCACGATTTTAAATCGCTTTTATATGTTTTATGTGTGTGTGTGTGTTTGCATTTCATGGCACGACATTGCGTATAAGAAGAACAACAACGAAAATCGTGCCAATCTGACCGATTTGCTTGGGCCAAGACGACATGTGCGTGTGTTTGTGAGTGTGTGTGTGTGTCAATCACAAAGCAGAGGTTTAACAAATTGTAAATGCACTTCAAATATAAGCGACAATAAGTTAATTTTCTTTGTTTTTTTTATAATTATTGCATTGTTTTAATCAAAATACAAAATTTATATATATATATATGTTATTGTTTATTTTGTAAAAACGCTGCCCAAAAGTATTTTGCATTTAAAAAGTAAAAACACTATCATAATTTATTCAATATGGAATTTAACTTGTTAACTGTTTTTTTAGTGCTCAAATCAAAACTTCTTATTTGTAACTTATTAACTTCAAAAGTTCGTATACCTTTTGAGTAGTGTAAACGAACCCCAAAAGACTCAAAAGTTGTGAACTTATTTTGGTAAGTGCACTCACGAATGCATTCATTTACATAACCCTAACTTTACTGCCGATCCCGCCGCCGCCTCCTCCTCCACCTCGCTCGCGACAAACTGAATGGAAACCAGGTCAGGCAAACATTGTCCAAACATTGTCTGCTGTGTTGGCTTATCGCTGAGCCAATTCCCTTGGCCGGCTTTAACCGGAATACTCGTACAATTAAATGGCGTTTATGATGGCACTTTTTGTGCAACTCTCTTTTCTCTGTTTTTCTCTGAATAAAAAGTGTCCAAAAACTAATAAATACATATACCGAAATCCCGCTATTTCCACGCAGGTTTGGGATAATTTTCAGACGGGGGGGGGGGGGGGGTTACTTTGTAACTTCATTGGATTGCCAAGTTCATTTTTGGTTATTATTTTGTGATTATGGTCGAGCGAGCAACGTTTTCCGTTTTCGTTTGCAACATGACCGCAAATGAGTTGAAGTTTGTTGTGACATAATTTTCACATGGATCTAACGGTACCGTTGACCCAATTACAGGCGACCCAAAGTTTATAGCTATACACGTATAAGCCAACTGTAGAAGGGTCTATAATCATTTAGCTGTTAAATCCAATTAGATACACTTCATTGCTACAGAAATTGTTACAGTTTGACCAAACCTTGACTTTGGCTTTGCATTCTGATGCCAGTTGACCTCAAACATGTCTCGCATTAATATAGAATATGGCCAGCATCTGTTTCCAACTGTTTTGATCTATTAAGTGCCATTGCAAACAATACAAATCAAAGCATTATTTAACGGCTAATTGTTCGAACCATATAAACCAGTAGCCAACAGCCAGATAAATCAAATATATAAAGGGAAATACAAAAACTTGGCCCTGGTCTCGAGCGTGAAATTGTAGTACGTTATACTTATACATACATACATATATATGTATATATATTTATTGTTGATTGCTGCTTCCGCAAATGGAATCGACAGTAATACGTCTGTACGTGCTTCGATATATGAGTATGTGTAAATAACACCCATATGAGGTTAGCCAAATTTGGCATTATAAACAATATGGAGTGCATGCCGAGTCAAAAGAAAGAACTGCTTGACAAAAAGTTTTGGGTTTCCGATATGAATTGCTGTGTGAACCAACACATTATTAATGATTAATGATATGAAACAGATAAAGTAGAGCTCTATTTGTGAATAAGTAATTAAAGAACTTGAACACCAACTGGGCTTAAAACAAAACTCTTTAAACGGCTAAGACATGTGTCGAATGTGCATACAAAAACATGTTAAGTTAAGTTAAGCAATAATTGCATAGTAAATAGAACTTTAAAACTTTGCGTGACTAAATTAAATTCGATTTAATCCCAGCTATTTAGAAAGTTAAAAGATCATTATTATTATTATTATTATTATTATATTATTCCTAATTGTATAATAAATATTGTACATATATTGTTTCATATATTATTACATATATTATTGTATATCCGGTACAAAACCAATTTGCAAGATATTTCCAATTAGGCGGAAATTTGTTCTTTGATGCTTTAAGTTTCCTAACCGATAGTTTCGATATATTGCTTGACCATCACTAATTTCACACACGCCCACACACCACTACAATCTACTCGTTAACAGCTTTGAGAGCCTCACTTTATAGTTATTAATAAATTTTTTAAGGTAGTTTTTTGTTGTTTCTGTCTCTTTGCACATTTTTCAAATAACTAATATATTAATAACTTCTTCTCTTTGTTGTGTAATCTCAAGTGTTCAACTTGACTTTTTATAAAAATCAAAAATGTCCGCTCAAGTTCTTTCCAAAAATAATAATAAAGTAGTCGAAAGAAACTTTTAATTTAGACTGGTTTTAATTGTTTTGCAATGGCCAACATGCCAACATATGCAAATATTTTGAAAATCTTGAATGGAATTTTAAACATTTGATGAATTAGCAACAATTCAATTTGAGTCTGAATAAACTAGGTCAAAGTTTAGCCTACAAACAACAATAACAACAATATAAACATAAAGCGCCAGCAACAATTTCAGAGAAATATATATATATAATCACTGAATATACAATCGCACATATAAGAAAGTGACAGGAAAAAAAAATGTACTTAAATAACAAATTGGCATTTGTGCAAAAATGATTAATTAGGCGATGAGCCAAAAACCCAAAGCCAACAGATACGAAACTGCAAAACCAATGACAGTATATTACGGGTTAACGATTATGCGGGCGCTGTCAAGGCCGGAAACGAATAAGCTTACTGAAGTGATCAAATAAATAATTAGAAAAAAAGCAGCCAAATACCAAAATTAAGTTCATAAAGTTAATATTAATACTGTTATACTGTTATCTAGTATCAATCTTACTAGTAAAACATTGTTAATATTTGAATATTTTGTCTTAGTAAAGGTTTTTTTATTGAGATGTAAGGCTTGCAATTATGTTCTGAGAATCTTTATCAATGAAAATGTTCTTGGGGCGAACCAACTTATTAACTGTTTTAACTCAAAAAACTTTACGGAATTGCATAATGGCCAAGTTTGTGTCTGTGCATCTGGGCTTAATTATAATCATAAGTTTTTGTTGCCGCTATGATCTTTGACATGCTTCGTATTGGCTTTGATTGAACGCTGTGGCTCCGTTCGAGCCGAGCTACAAACATACATACATACATACATGAGAGTGTACGTAATACAAACGGAAAAGTAATACAAAAATACATATATATGTGTTTACGAATGTTTATTTAATAATGGTCCGGTTCGCTTTTGTAGGTTTGGCTTTAATGAAAGTTGCTCGCTTGGCTTGTGACTTGGCATGACCCTGGGCAACAACCACACCACGGCAAAGATTTTCAGGAATTGTTCGAAGAGCTTTTGTGAGTATTTGTGTTTGGTTTTATTTATTTACTTATTTTGTCTGTTGCTGTCTCTCATGCACACTCTTCGTAATTCTACCTAGACTTATGCTTATGCACCTTCATACAAACATACATACATGTGTATTGTATGTACTCAAAAGAAAATGAAACACAAAAAAAATCTAATTTGCATGCATGACAAAGAGATTGAGAGAGAGAGACAGAAAATTAAACGGACACGAAATGCATGAATGAATATATCCCAAAAAAGAGGCCGACAAGGAAAGAGAATTCGCGAGGGATTTGCTTTTATACATGAACCTTTTTCTTTTTCTTCATCTTTGCCGTTCCCCTTGGGGGTTTATCTTATTATTTATTCTTTTTTGGCTACATACGGCAGGTGTTGATCAGTTTGGTTGTTGTTGTTGTTGTTGCTATTTTATCTTCTTTTTCCTTTGCTTTGTTGGACCTTTCTTTGAGCTTATCTCGCTTATCTGGCGCTGCTGCTCGCACGCTCGTATCTAAAGCTGCGCCAGCTCAGATAACATCAACAACAACAGTAAAAACAATAATAAAAACAAAATTTGTGAAATTAAAGTGGCTGCTGTGCAAATACATAGATGCGGGGTAAGGAGAGGTTTTCGCCTTGAAATACATACACATGTACAAATTGATCTCTTTGTTTCTTTTTTTTTTCAACTGACTGATGCGTTTATTTACACAAGTGTAATGCAGTTTCCCTTGCCCTTCAGTTTCAGTTCCCTAGACGCAACTAAATTTTGTGAATTCTTTTTTTTTGGTTCTTTGCGATCTGTTTTATCGACTCTCTGCAGCTTGTGTTGCGTCTCCTTTTACAGATGCTGTGTATGTACGCCTCTATATCTCTCTCTCACTCACTCGTGATCTCGCTTACTTTTGGGCCGGCTTCTTTTCACAGTTTGCTCAAAGATTCGCTTTGGCAGCCCTACCAACTTTTCTACTTTGGCCAGTTACCGAGCTCTGCTTGGCGCATGCGCCGCTGTAAACTGGTTTTAACAGTTTTTCTCGTTGTTGCTGCACTGCTGTATATATATATATATATACATATAAATATAAGTAGAGAGATATTGTCGTATTTATATTTCTTTTTGGCAACAAACTTTTCGCTATGCCAACAACAACAAATTAAAACTATTTCAATATTCTTTTGTTTATGCTTGGGCAGCTGATAAGTTTTTTTTTGAAGTTCCCATTCAAAAATCAAACTAAATACTATTTTCTCAGGTGTTTGGGTATTTTGTTGTTCTTAACACTTACACTAAATAGTTTGATTACATTATTATTAACGCACCTTTTAAAGACTCTGCGCCTTGTTAAAAGCCTTGATATATGCTTTGTGTAATTTATTGAATTTATTTATTTGTACACCAATTTATTTGCACTTTGTATTGATTTCAAACTTGTTTTTTTTTTTGTGAGCGATTTCTTGCTATCATTTATATATGCCCTCTTTGCCAATTAATTTTTAAGTCGCATTCAAAATTAAATTTCACTTTGTTGATTATATTTTTGTTGTTGTTGCGCTCGGCATTTCACAAATGTTTGTAAAAAACACCGAACAAAGTCGTCTTCCAATAGCAACCGCGTCGTCTGCCGCCTCCGACTCACGACTTTGGCTTCACGTTCACGTTTCAAGCACCGTTCTGCGTTTTGCTACCAACACGGCCAGCAGTCGTTCAAGAACTGAACGTAACCCTCGGCGACTTGGAAAACCAAGTGCAAGACTCACTGAGACCGGACGCTAAAACACAGCAAAGACGACCGACAACATGGTCTTCGTCGTCGTCGCCGTCGTAAGCGTCGTCGTCTTCGTCATATAGTAATCGTCATTGTTGTGGATCGTGCGCTCTTTCGCTCTCCCAGTCTTCGTTCTCACATTTCTCACCTGTGTTCACGTGCGCTCACCTAAATGCAGCTGTTTTGAAATCGGTTAGGTTCCACACAGTGTGGAAGGTGTTTATAAAACCATTCATATTAAGTTCCTTTTTAAAAGCACACAATATTGCTACAAGCATAATAAGTGTTTATTATTTTCAATACTCTAGGTAGGTTTGTAAGTAAAAATGCAATTTTTAAAACGTTATCAGAAACGATGTTACCAAGTATAAAGATATGCTTCAAACAATTTTGACACTTAGTTAAATATAATCTAAAACAAAGTGATTGTTTTTAGTAAGTTGTGTAAAAAAAAAGAAAGCCGAACCAGATTTTAGAATTACTTGTAAAACAGAAAGCCAAGTAAATCTACAAGGTTTATTTAAGAATCGTGTGTTTGATCTTCAGCATGATTTGTAAGGAACCTATTATATCGAAAAATAAATTGATTGTTTTGATATAAATGGCAGATCTTTAATTATTGGCAATGTGGAATGTGGTCAATATACAGGACTGAAACTCACTAAATAAAAAAAAAACAAGCATATCATACGTTTTTGAATTATAATTCGTTAAGACTTAAATTAGAATGTGATTTAAATTCGATGAGAACCAGAACCAGGAAATTTATTTGTAACGTGTATTCTAGAAAAAACTGTACGTAACAATGAAAAATTTCTCGCCTTTAAAAGCGTAAAAATTGTAGTATACTAAATTCGGTTCATGCTTTAATAACTAATAAATAAATATAACAAAACTTTTGAATTTAATAAGTAGTTGTACTTTGGCCATTGTTCGCAAAAATGTTTTTCAAAAGTCTTTCGAGAATACTGTTCATAGTAATTGTTGGCTATGGTGAGTGCAAAAACAATTCTAATTCATTTTTAAAAAACCATTTGATTTTCATGATTCAAAGCTCAATCCGAATACACCGAATTGTTGAAATATCCCGGGGTGTCTGAAAAACTTACCCAATTTAAGACACTCGATTCCAACTTTACTGTGAAACATTCTGACATTAATATGTTTATGGAGTTTCGAAACAATCTACATAAAATGGTTGACAATGTGACCTGGAATGCAGAAGCTAAAGCTTATGCTGATACAGGATTGTTAGTTATGGATAAGCCGATTACATTGCTATCAGGTGTCACAAGTGAGCTTAGGGAACACACCAATTACAAAGATTGGGTGAAGGATCTAAAGCTCAAGGTAGCCGGCAAGTTAATAATGGCTTACAAAGATGCCAATACGAAGTACATTTCTACTCTTAAAGAAACCCTTTTGCGCCAAATGCAAGAATACCAAAAGAAAGCTGAACATAAGGGTGTAAGTATGAGATATTTTCAACGTTCTGAATATATTTTTTATCCTAACTTCTATCACATAGACAACACCAATGAACGTGGTTAAACCTACTGTGCCTTTATATTACGCCAAATGATTTATCAAGTATATCAGAAATATATACACATATAATAAAATCATATCAATTGACGAATAAAACTCTAAGCTATTTTCAATTTGTTATGATGAATGTTAATTACGTTATATCACATGACTAATTTAATTTGGTTATACCTATCAAATAATCAACTTGGTCATGCCGTGATATCCATAAATATCCACGTCGTATATCAAAATGACTCAACGGGTAGTTACAATTTGACTTTGTACGAGAATAATGCAATTTTTAACAACATCTCTTCTACTTCTACTTATTTTTGGCTACGGTAAGTGCATGAAAAATATCTCAATCTTTGCTTTATCGAACCTACAAAATTGACAGCTGATTGTGTGATACGTAAGCCACAATATATGAAATACGAATATGTAACCAGGGAAGAATATAATGAGAGATTTAAGCAAATGGTACAGGATCGAGTGTACGGAAATATAGATGCCGTACCATGGGAATCGAATATTAAATATTGGATTGATTCAGTATTCATATCCATACATAAGCCCGTACTTGCGATTAACATATTCGTCAATGAGGTTGGCAGAATCTTTAAAAAGGAACAATTAGTCCAGGAGCTGAAGCAGAAAGTGCTAAATGGTGTTGTGCTTATTGTTAAATTTTCAACTGTATTTGCCGGCTATGTTGGAAATTCAGCTAGAAACAAACTAGCAGTGTTTTTTATGGAAAGTCAACCAATTTCGGTAAGTATATTCAATTAATTTATTCTATTCGAATCCGTTATTTAACAATATCTTTTACTTTGCTACGAAGACGACGCCCTTGGAAATTGGTTATGGTGAACCCACTGAAGACGCCTATAAATACACAACGCAACAACAATTATACTAATAACAAAAAAAATAAATATCAAATGAATATTTATGTGAAATGTAAAAACTATTTAAATAAATGTAATGTATTTTTTCTTTTCAGAGCAATAATTTTATTTTTATACCCTGAACCCATTAAAAAATGGGAAAAGAGGGTACAATGGTTTTGTGCATAAGTATGTAACAGGGAGAAGGAAGCATCTCCGACCCCATAAGGCATATATATTCTTGATCAGCATCAACAGTCGAGTCGATATAGCCCTTTCTATGTACACATTGCCACGAAAAGGTTTACACAAAGTGAAAATATTTGATATTTTCACTTTAGAGCTATATGGTCATCCTGGTTGTTGTTTTTTATATTATTTTTTATAAGTAATTCAGTCATTTATATCTTAAACCTATTAAACAGAACTTAAAAAACATTAACATTAACAAAGAACAATTTAAAATACTAACAAAGTCACTTAATTCAACTGCCACGAAAAGGTTTACACACCAACGTTTTTGGTGCATTTTCGTTGTGGAATTCATATGTACAGTTACTTTTAATTAAATTAAAAATGCGCAGATCTATAAAAGTCCAAATTTTTTTGGCCAGATCACTTGAGAATGACATGAAGAATGATTGTGGAATCACAATATCTCGCGAATGTGCCCTATGTCCATTTCAGTTGTGTATGCAGTATGCGCGTACACTTTCTATACGCGTACTTGCAAGCACTGACTGTAAGCGTTAAGTATAGGGAACAGGGTATCGTCTAGTCGGGATTTCTCGACAAGGGCCTTCTTACTTGTTTAAAATAAAGACAAAGTAGAGAAATAGCATAACTAAAGAAGGAGGAAAAATAGAGCGTTAGACAAATCAAAAAGTTAAAAAAAAAATAAAAATCTTATCAACGTAAGCATCAAGCCTTATTTGAGTTTATGAGAATATTAATTATGCTCACTTTTAACATTTGCGTAATTGCAAACCATTACTCAAAAAAACCCTTACTAAAACACTGTGCTAACATAATTGTTTTAAAACGAATATCGCTAGAACGGTGAGGGTTTCAAGTTAAAGCCAGGAGCCTTGAAAATCCAATAAATTCTTTTCATAACTAAAGCTTATCAGCAAACGCTGAACGCTTTAAAAGCACTCGATGCTCAGAGTCTTCAAACAGTTGAGGTCTTAACTTAACAGCGATGTCAATACAAAGCGTAATGTTGAAACTGTCACCGCTGTTCCTGCTGCTCCTGATGCATATGCAGATGCAGTGCATCCTTGGAAATTCAAAAGTGCCGATGCAAGAGCTTTTGAAACTGAACGACATAGTTACGGACAGGATAAATAGCATGCTGAAGCAACGTGAAGATTTAAAGCCTCAATGGGATAATAAGGAATTCCATCAGAAATATAAACTTCTCACATCGGCCGTTGCTCTGCCAGTTTCTTAGCTGGATGAGAAAATTCTGGCTTATAATGCGTACTTGGCAAGTTTGGAACTGCGTCAGGAACTGAATGCTAACAGCTCCTCAACAGTTCAGGAGGATCCGAACGCCCAATTGGCATTCAAGGACCTTAAAGAACAGGTTGTAAGGCTTCTAACGGACAGCGACACTACGAATCGTGCCGAATCTTATTCTGCTTTCGAGAAACGTGTGATTAGGCTATTGGAAAAACTTGGCGTCTATGATAGATATACAAAGCGCGTCTTCAATGCCATTTTTAGCAACGAAAAACAACTTAGGAAGTTGAAGAAGAAGCTTCAAGAGCTCGATGATGACAACAAAAATCAGGATTGCTGCCTGTGGGATTTCGTATTTGATTTATTTTAAAGAAAAATAAGTTGCCCAACATATAACTTTTATCCGAACTTTTTGATTAATACTTTATGCATATTGTTTGAAAGGCAATGCTTTTTTCTTTATTTTTAAAAAATATATTAAACTATGACACAATTTCAAATTTATTTTAACAAAAACAAGTAAGGCCATTGTCGACTAGACGATACCCTATTCTTTACGCGTACATTCAGTGCTTGCAAGTATGTGTGTGTGTGTACGCGCATACTGCATACTGCATACTTGACTTAACTGCATATCTGTTCTATATCTCCGGTATTCCTCAACCGATTTCCACAAAAATTTCAAAGATTGTCATTATTTCATCTAATGTAAAACTCCGTCTCAAAGTTTTGCAAATTCAACATTTTGTTGTTATCGATCCCATGTGTATATCGGAAACGGGAAGAAAACAAACTTGTACTGCCTAGCGATTAGGCAAATATGGAGTCTCTAGTTCTTATAGTCTCTTAGATCGACGCGTTCATACATACAGACGGACGGACAGACGGACATGGCTATATCGACTCGACTATTGATGCTGATCAAGAATATATATACTTTATGGAGTCGGAGATGCTTCCTTCTTCCCGTTACATGCTTTTGTACGAAACCATTATACCCTTTTTACCCAATTTCAATGGGTTCAGGGTATTAAAAATTACATTGCTAAGATCAAAGGTTTAGCACAATTATTAACATAAAAACAAGTAAGAAGGCTCTAGTCGAGAAATCCCGACTAGACGATACCCTGATCCCTATACTTTACGCGTACAGTCAGTGCTTGCAAGTATATGTGTGTGTGTGTACGCGCATACTGCATACTGCATACAAAACTTCAATGTCCCATATCTCCGGTGTTTATTATCCGATTTCGATAAAATTTTCACAGATTGTCATTATTTCGCTTTATAATTCAAATTGCATCTCAAAGTTTTCCAAATTCAAGATTTTGTTGTTATCGATCCCATGTGTATATCGGAAACGGGAAGAGTTATCGAAAATCGGAAACAAACTTGTACTGCCTAGGGATTAGGCGAGCTTAAGTTCCAAATCTGGAGTCTCTAGCTCTTATAGTCTCTGAGATCGACGCGTTCATACATACGGACAGACGGACAGACGGACATGGCTATATCGACTCGGCTGTTGATGCTGATCAAGAATATATATACTTTATGGGGTCGGAGATGCTTCCTTCTGCCTGTTACATACTTTTGCACAACTTCATTATACCCTTTTTTCCCATTTTTAATGGGATCAGGGTATAATAAATTTTATTTTGTGACTTTTATTGGCAATAATTACATTAAAAATGTTGTATAGATATGTGTTAAAAAGTAAAAAATATGACAACTGATTATTATAATAATTATTATTTTACTCCATGCTTTTGTGCAAACTTTCTTTTCAATTTGAAGTAGAAAGACAAGTTCTTGGGTATCTTCCGGTCTTTAAGGGCTTAATCCTTCTTGGACTAATTTGCAAACAATATTAGTTATTTTTCTTTTTGTAGACCCAGGGTCTGGAGTGTTTTGTTACTGTGGTTGTGACTGTAGCTGGCAGTGCTATCTTTAGTAAGTGATTTACATTCGAGCTCTGACAATTGACAGCTCGTTATGGTGATGAGAGGGCGGCTCTCGGCTCTCGGATCACGGCTTACGGCTCGCTGGCAAAAACAAATAAAGTGCATTTTAACGTGCCGGTCGCCATCTACCATCCAGCTAGCAGCAAGCTGGAAAAATAGTGCATAAAAAAAATACATAGTTGTAGTATAGCATGCAGCAATCCACTTAGGCTGTCTGCAACAGCAACCGCAACAGCAACAGCAGCATCGATCGAAGGGCCACAAACCGGGCCACATTTCACTATCGTGCGCGTTGAAACAAAAAGTGTTGGCGTGCTGCTGCCGCTGCTGCTGCTGCTGCTGCTACATCCTGGCAACAGATCAGCTCTTGCCCAGAGAGTTACAGAGTCCGAGCTAGATGCAATCGCCAGACAGTTGCCCACTCAGCATGGACATTGCTTCTCTTTTTCATGTTGTTGTTGTTATTGTTGCTGTTGTCGTTTATCAGACAATTTCGCGTTTGCAGACAGTTTGAAGTTTAACAAGTTGTCGAATGCTGAGCGCTGGGTTTATTTGTTGTAACTCCTTTTTGCGTTGTCGCTGTTTTAGTTGTAGTTGTTGTTGTTGTTGTTAGCCGGCTTTAAATAAAAATAGCCACAAACTTAAACGATGCACTTCTCTAGTATAATAGCAGTCTGTGTGTGTGTCTGTCTATACGTGTTGATCAAAGGTCATGCAAAGTCGAAGTTTCCGTTCTAGCCTATTCAGTTTCTTTTTCGGTTTTTCGGTTTTTTTTTGCTATTGGCATTGCCCTTTGGGCATATTTTACAAACGTGTCTACTTATAAAGACATTTATGGCAATTATCAACGCTCTCGTATCATAATCGGGTCATCACAGTTTATTTCGTTTTCTATGTGGATTTTCTCTTTCGCTTCGCTTACAGCTAGCTTATCGCCGAAATTGGCGAACAGAACCAACATTTGGTCAAACAAAACGGCTTAAAGTGACTTTCATTGATTGCCATACGGGTGAAATATGATAAATATTAATAATATGGGAAATATTTTCTTTTTTGTTTGAGAAACACTTTCTTAGTTTGATTGAATTTGTGTTTTTTATAAAGATTGTTTATGTTCATCAATACGACTTTTGATTTGCAGTTCATTATTAAGTTATTTACCTGTCGAGTACCTCAAAGATTGAACAATTTGAATATTCTTAATGTTTTTGACGAAAATCTATTTTTCGCAGTTTAAATATAAAGTAAAAGTATACATTAGTATGTTTGTAAGTAGTTTTACGTATGTGTATATGTGTGCATATAGAACGTGTCCTTAGTTTCTAATAGAATCACGATGCAGTCAATAGCAACCAACAAACTAGTTTAGTATCCATCCACATTTGTAATCTTGACTGTTGTTGCTGCTGCGGCTGCTGCGTCTCTGATTGCGATAAATCATTGACTGGCGCACCAAAGTAGAGCGCTGACATGTGAGTTGAAAGCGGGAGAAGCAGTAGCAGCAGCACCACCGCCACCACCAACAACAACAACAGCAACAACAACGGCAGCAAAAGAAAAATGCGCACAACACGGAATTAATGTCAACAACATTAGAAGATTGACGACAGCAACAACAACTGGCAACGATTGAAAGATCCATCGATTCAACTAAACCATGTGTTCCTATATCAATAGAGAGAGAGAGTAAGGCACGGGGAAGCAGATGAAGTTTACGCGGAGAAATTGTTGTCTGTGTAAACGGCAATGACAAACTTCTGACAATTAAAAAAAAAAGATATTAAAAAAAATATATCAAATAGCTTTGCAACTTCGAATGGCCAGCGTGCGACATTGCGGATTTTGTGAGAGTGCTTTTATTGCCACAGCTAAAAAAGTTCCCAATCATGTTTATGAAAATCGATAGTCAGGCACTGGGCGCAAGCGATTCAACTGTCTGTCTGTCTGTTTGGGCTGTGCCCATTGACATGTGATATTTAAGCCCTGAAGCTATAATTGCTATAATAAAAGCCTATCATAAGAAGCACTATCTAAAGGGTTGGACTTTTCATGTTTGTTTATGTGTTTAACATGTAAATATTTTATTTTAGTATGTATATGGTAAGGAACATTTATTAAGACCTTATGCATTTGTTAAAACTAGTAAGTCCTGTTCGCAAAAATTTTTAAAATCTTAAATAACATGTTTATGTTTAAGTTAAAGGTAAAAATGTATTGGAATATCTAAAATTTTAACAGATAATATAGATAATATTTTAATATTTTAGTATTTTTATCCAAATTCAAAGTATTGTGCATTTGAATAAAACCGTTTATAGCATTCAAATGTTTTTTGACAACTTAAAAGTATTCGAAATGCAAAACATTTTCCTTTTATTCCAGTCAGCATTGGCACCTTTAAAGCATTTTTAAATAATTTACTTGTCTGTTTTTATACCCTGATCCCATTAAAAATGGGAAAAAGGGTATAATGGTTTTGTGCAAATGTATGTAACAGGCAGAAGGAAGCATCTCCGACCCCATAAAGTATATATATTCTTGATCAGCATCCACAGTCGAGTCGATATAGCCATGTCCGTCTGTCCGTCCGTCTGTCCGTCCGTCCGTTTGTATGAACGCGTCGATCACAGAGACTATAAGAGCTAGAGACTCCAGATTTGGAACTTAAGCTCGCCTAATCCCTAGGCAGTACAAGTTTGTTTTCGATTTTCGATAACTCTTCCTGTTTCCGATATACACATGGGATCGATAACAACAAAATCTTGAAGTTGGAAAATTTTGAAACGGCATTTAAAAATCGGTTAAGAAACACCGGAGATATGGGACATTTAAATTGACTATGCAGTATGCGCGTACACACACAGACACACATACTTGCAAGCACTGACAGTACGCGTAAAGTATAGGGATAAGGGTATCGTCTAGTCGGGATTTCTCGACTAGAGCCTTCTTACTTGTTAAGTCTGGGCTTGTCTTCACCCATTGACATGTGATATTTAATGCGTTGAAGCCATAATTGCAAATCAAAATGCTATCATAAATTGCACTATATAAGGGAGTGCCGCTGGACTCGTAAAGTCCATGTCTCGATATGCAGTTGAGTCTTGTGTTATTAGTGTGTTGTCCGCTGGCATGGTCCAAGCTTAGCTATAGTCCATGCAACGAATCGGATGTGGCAATAGGTAATGAGGAGGCGCCACTTGCCATTTGCCACTGGCCAAGCCAAGCCTCAATTAATTGATCGATTCACTTTAAAATCAAATTCAATTCAATTCAATTCAATTTGATTCAATTTGATGCAGCTCTCTCGCAGATCGTCAATGGCTTGAAGCCACGACAACTGGCAATATTGGCATTGCCCAGCTCGAGGCTGTTGAGTGGGGATTGCGAGAATGATGACACTATCCAAGTGAATGACTTTATACAGCGTTTGCACGAGCTATACTACAAGTCTGTCATATTTTATAACACGGAACTCTTCTTTGAATATATCGATGGCAATCTGCTGGGCGCCATCGAGTGCGTCAATTTAATATTCCACGAACCGGATGAGCTATCGGTGCGCATACAAGAGCGTCGACTGGCCCATCGGCTCAGTCTCTTCATCTTCTATTGGGGCGCCAGACAGCCGCCAAATGCGACAAGCGTCAGTTTCGAGGAGCCGATGCGAGCGGTGGTTATCACACGACCGCGACGCAAAGCATTTCGCATCTATTACAATCAGGCGGTGCCCACAGGCACCAGTCAACTCCGTTTGGTCAACTGGTATGATGGCGAGAATCTCGGATTGCAGAAGACCCCACTCCTGCCCAGTGCTGCAACAGTCTATGCGAATTTTGAGGGTCGCGTTTTTCGTGTGCCTGTTTTTCATGTAAGTTTTCTTTATCCTTAGAAATTGGGTTAAAAGTAGATATGTGATTCTCATCTTAATGATGGTAATTTTATCAATATGTTTTTATTAAATAATCTAACTTTTTTGGTAATCAGGTCAATTTTATTACAATTAAGAATGCGAAATTGGTAATATAATAAATGGAGATATCAAAAATTCACTTAAATCATTATAGAATATCTCTTAACCATTATACTCAAATCTTGTTTTCCCTTGACCCACGTAACGTTTTACAAACAAAATATATTTTAGAGGTATAATTTCTTAATTTTTAAGTCACCGCCGTGGTTCTGGGTTAGCTACAACAACGACAGCAATATTTATTCATTGGAGGAGTATGAGAATTTGGAATACAATGAGGTGAATGTGACAGGAGGCAGAGATCATCGTCTGCTAATGCTACTGGCAGCGCATATGAACTTTCAGTTTGCATACATTGAGGCGCCTGGAAGAACACAAGGATCGCTGCGTGCTCCAGATGACAATGGCGAGTGGAACGATAGCTTCACCGGTGGTATAGGAATGCTTCAAAGTGGCGTAAATTGAAATTATGAGTTTATTTACAAAATTCAAATATTTCTAATTGTCTATTTGTTTTATTAGTTAGCCGACTTCTTTTTGGGTGATGTTGGTCTCAGTTGGGAGCGTCGCAAGGCAATTGAATTCTCATTTTTTACGCTTGCTGACTCGGGTGCATTTGCAACACATGCACCGCGGCGCCTCAACGAAGCCTTAGCCATAATGCGTCCCTTCAAGCTCGACATATGGCCATACCTAATATTGACAATTGTGTTCTCGGGTCCGATATTCTATGGCATTATTGCCCTGCCGTACCAATGGCGACGACGCCACGCTGCCTTCGATGTGGAGCAACTAGGGGAGCTTTGTATTTACATGGCCTACATCAAAGAGATAACGCCCTGTGTGCTTAAGGTCAAGCGTATGAGACGTCGAGAGCCATCGGTTCAGATGCCGCCACAGCTTTTCCAACGGTGCATTTGGTTTACACTGCGTTTATTTCTCAAGCAATGTAAGTGAATCAAACGTTTGATAATTGAAACAATTTCAATTTCAATTTCAATGTCATGAACATAACGAAAATGTGATAAATCTACTCAACGTTTTTTCATTAACATTTATGGATTCTCTTCCCTTAGCATGTCACGAATTTTATCACGATTATCGCACAAAGTTCTTGACCATTGTCTACTGGATCGCTGCTACTTATGTTCTGGCTGATGTCTACTCTGCTCAATTGACTTCACAGTTTGCACGGCCGGCTCACGAGGCACCCATTAATACGTTGCAACGTTTGCAATCGGCCATGCTACGAGATGGTTATCGTTTGTATGTGGAAAAGGAAAGTAGCTCATTGGAAATGCTGGAAAACGGCACAGAGCTATTTCGGCATCTGTATGCTCTAATGCGAGAACAGCAGCCAGATGATCACATGGCCTTTCTCATTGACTCTGTGGAGGCGGGCATAAAGCTGATAACCGATGGAAGAGAGAATAAGGCGGTGCTGGGTGGACGTGAAACCTTATATTTTAATATTCAGCAATATGGTGCCAAGAACTTTCAACTCAGTCAAAAGTTATATACACGTTATTCGGCGGTCGCAGTGCAGATTGGTTGTCCCTTCCTGGATAGTCTCAATGATGTGTACGTAGATGAAAATCCTAGTATAGTATAGTGTTATTCTCACTGAAAGATTGGGTTTTTATGAAGTCTTATGCATTTGTTTGAGGGTGGAATTTTGGACAAGATGACAACCGCTGAGTACGAGGCACAATCTCGCATGATGACCAAGGATCAGGCACAGCAATCAAAGGAATTGGCTGCTGTTGAGAATGCCCAAGCTAATGCCAACACTAAAGGTAACGAAGCCAAAAACCAGCCACAACACACACAGGACAATGAAATGATTAGCGCTCTCAATTTACGAATGCTTCAGGGCGCTTTTATTGCCCTCGGCGTGGGTTCAGTAACAGCAGGTTAGTGCAGCAGAGTGGGTCCAGGCACAAGTTGCCCAGTATAACAATCATAATTATGAAACTTTTGCTGAACTTTTACGTTTGTTTGCAGCTCTAATGCTTCTACTAGAGCTCTGCTATCGGCGCTTGAATCTGGCTCAGTCGCTGCGACGCTGGCGCCAACGCTGGCTGCGTCACTGGCGTCGCTTTAATCGTGTGGTGCGTCACCTAACCGTGCGAATCTTTGCACTGAATTTGGGTTGATTACTCTATAGCATCGCAATATTTTATGCAAATCATTAGCACTGGAGGTAGATTGGGTGCTAATACTGCGCCACTAAACAACAGTGGAACAAGAGTGCTAAGAACATATAGTATTTTTCAATAAATATTGGAATGGAATTGCACAATGAATGTGTTTGAAATCTTAATATTTACTTATCTAATGTTCGATTAATACAATTTCCTTTTTTTAAAGAAGTAAAACTAGTTTATGGAAACCCTTAGCAATATTATAACAATTTAACTCATACAACTTTTGTATCATTTGTATGAAATGCTTTTCTTTCCACTGTGCTTCGTCGAGTGCTCTGTTTGCTCTGAGTTTATTTTGTCTTTGGCGTAATTAATGCGCCTGGCCAGAAGACAAGCGGGGCTGCATGTTATAATTAATCTGTTTGTTTGAGCTTGATGCGGGCGCAGCTGCCGTCGCCTCTGCCACTGATTTATGTTTCTTAGAGTTTGTGTCTTAAGTCTTTTGTTTGTGTTTTTGGTTTTTTTTTGCGCTCAGGTTTGGCCTAATTTCCCAAGCGGCGCAACCTAATTTTCGTAATAATTTCCCATTTCCTTTTCATAACGCAACCGAAAACAAACAAACAATGAAAAAAGAAACATACACACACGAAGTCTGCCCATTGGCTGACAGAAAGCCACGAATTTTAGTTCCGTTGCCCTTAAAACATCAAAACGGTTTACGATTTTCATGCCGTAATTAAGCAAAAAAAAAAAAGAGAAGAAAAATAAAAAAGAAGCCACCAATTAAAACATCGTCGTCTGAGTCTCTAGGCTACACACAAAAAAAGCCAAAAATGCGACAGCGGGCGAAGAAGAAATTGACTTTTACTTTGCCCCACGAAAGACGAATTGCTGACGACGACGACGATCATTGTAGAAAGTGGTTCTAGCCAGTTTGTCGGGTCTGTCCAGGGTCGTTGGTCTGTTGCTTCCCGGTTCCTTTTGGCCATTACCATGCGCTCTTCAAGTGTCATACGGCGCGAAAGTCAATTGCATACGATGTTTGCTTTACGGCTTTCAGTTGGCTCTTGTCTTGTACTTGGGTTTCTTCTTAACATCGATCGCAGTGGTTTCATTTTCAAGAATTCCATATATCATTGTCATCTGTCATCTTCAGACCGCAGCGTGTGAGAGTTTTCAGTTTCGTTTGCGCCCAAGCATTGGAGCTTTTTTTGTTGTTAGCGTTTGGCCTTAGAAAAGGTAACGCCTTCGGCCGTACCTAGAGCCATTACTAATTATATAGTTTCTATTTTGCTTTCCAACGGAAATTTATATACACAACCCCCCCTAATATGGGCTATAATAATATGCGGTTTGATTTGGTCACACACATGGAAAACGGAATCGAAGGTTGGCTTGGGCTATTCTTACAAGAGTTATTATGTTGATAAAGGTTGAACACAATTAGTTAAATCATAATACCCAACAAGCATGATTCAGCGGATTCATAGCTATTGCTGTAATCCACAATTAAAGCATATACATATATTATTAAGCTATGTGCGCCATGTAAAGTTAATCAACAGGATGGCAATTGAGGAAGTCTTTCAATGTTAATTGTTTTTCTAAGAAATCAAATGTAATTGCCATGGTTGAATGCAGTTTAAAACAAGATCAAATAAATCAAAGCTTCTTGCAATTATAACAAATAACATATGATATATATATTGCAAATAATAATATATATATATTTAGATATGTTAATGTGACGATGCGTTGCGTGACAATGACAGAATATAAGGCACTTAACGTTCCGCATGAAATGTTAAACGAGGAATTTGACTTTATGTCGAGCTTAGCTTTGAGTTCTTCTTATCTTATCAGTTAATGGAAATTTGTATGCACTAATACACAATTGGGCCACATAATCAGTTAACCTTAAGTTGCATACACATTTTTAGTGTTGTGCGCAACTCAAACGCTTGAGTAATTTGCATTGCTAACTTACAGTTGAAGTACACTAAGTAAAATATAACTAAATATCCTCTTGGGTGAATGAGCGACGTCTGCTGACATTGAGGCGTTGAGGTCATAAGCCAGATGATGGCCAAGAGCTGTTTGCTTCCTGGTATGAGCATGGACATGTGTGTGTAATATGGTCGATGGATGAGCTATCCACGACGAGTATTGTGAAAAACTTGGCCAAAAATTTAATGTGCCATGAAATGTTGTTAGGTATTTTCATTCGCATTCGCATTTCCATATTAATTTTCACATACGGCGATTAACAGAGATGTTAAGTAATATATTTCGTATTGTCCAAGTCCAAGCAGCTGCAGTCCATCCATGTCTAATGATGTCTCAGCCTGTGGCATCAGCATTCGTCGGCATCCATGCGTCAAATTAAAAGTTAGACAGACAAAAAGCAAATCACAACACTTGCATAGTGTAATTTGCAATTTGACTGCTGGCAATGCAAAAAGCTGATGCTTAAACTGATGCTGATGCGCAATCCAGATCCAGATCTTGGCGAACGAAATTAAAAGTCATCATAATCAACAATCTTAAAATATTAGTTTGCAACAAAAAGGTGCTGCGACGCCGTCGGCCAATGATAGTGAACTTGATTTGGTGGCCAATTTTCTCTTTCATTGGCCACGGCCAACGCTGGTGACCAGCAGCAGCAAACAGTACAGCTATTGCCGGTTGTGCCACCAAACAACTAAGCGACGCATGTAAAAATGCCAATTAATGCTGCGACTGTGTGTGTGTGTCTGTGTTTGTGTGCTTATACTCACTTCAAATGTGTAGAAATGGTATATTAAAGTTGTGCAAAGGTTCAAGGAGACAATATAAAATAAATATAACTAATCATGCATAGAAATTTTTTCACAAATAGGATAGCACAAAACTTGTTGAGGAAATCGTAGATATAGTACCTCATACATATGTTTATAGTTTTAGGTATAGGGTATCTTCTAGTCGAGCTCTATCGACCATATAACTTGTTGTGTTGTTGTGTGTCTGCTGTCTGTTGCCATTGCAGGCCGACACAGATTTTTTGTTCACTAAAGAATCTGCAGACGTCGATTGGAGCATTGGTGAAGCGATGCAGCGCCGCCACCAACCACTTTCTAATCTAACCCACAAGCGGAGGCTGCTGCTGCAATCGTTGTCTCGACTGGCAATTTTTGGGCTCTGACTTTAGAGAGAGGGGGGCTCTCTCTGACTGGCTGGCCTGGCTGGCTGGCTACAGCTATTTTTAAAAGCGCACTTTTCATTTCTGTGTCGTTTTAGTATGTCTTTTTTTTATCCATTTTTTATTTTTGGCGGATGCACCATCATGGGTTGTGTGCTTGCCCACTTTCCCTGGCTGGGTCTAAAATGCGGAAAAAATAGCGAGAGTGAAAATTCGTTGCCGGCATAAATTAACTGTAAACTGTAAAAATATGAAAAGCGATAGCGAAAAAGAAGCAAGTCTCTTTTGCATGAATAAAAGTGAAAACTCGTATGCCACTGTCTTGATAGTAGTACTTATGTTTAAGCTTTTAACAATTCTTAAAGACGAAAAATTCGCTCATTTGAATGCTCATTCAACAAGCAGGCCGTTAAAGTTAGCGTTGACGTTGTTTTCTATTACAACAGCCGGCAGCGACGTCAGCGTAAACGTCGACATCGCAGTCGCCGTTGCTAGACAAATGCGATGTGAAAATTTCTCCACGCACTTGCGCTGATTTAGTTTTGTCAGACAATTGCGTTGCTATTTTTATGGGCTTTTTGAAAGTGCTTGACTATTACAATCCGTTCGTACATAAAACGGCAGCACGCCATGAACTTAATTATAATAACAACAACAACATAAGGCGGCAGTTCGTGTTTTGAAAAAGTACCACTGAAAAAACGATATAACATTTACAAATGGCGTATCGTATCGCAACAAAATATTTTGAAATATTTCTTTTAAAACTTAACTTGAACGTACGAATTAATGCAATGATGTGCAACGAAGCGTGCAGCATGAAAATGTTTTGGGCCAAGCAGAACGTTGAACCAAAAAATGAATTTGCAATCAAAATATGCATGTTGTTGGAGTTTCTGTTGTGCACTTAATTACCTTTTGTTGTTGGTGCTGCTGTTGCGGTGGGCATCCTCTTCTTCTTCTTCTTTGTCTAATGCCTTGTCTTCAACATTTTGCAAGCGCAATAACAATAACGTTGTCTACTATTTTGCGCTCCAAAAAGTTTCAGCGGCCATTGTACAAAGCAATTAATTAAAGAAAAATGAATAAAATATAAAGGAAATGGGTTTTCATTTGAAGACTGCTGTGGTCGACAACGCCAACGCCGACGCCACCGTCATGTCTGCCATTGCTGCTGACCCAAATTCGACGTCAGCTTTTGCAAATAATTTGAAAGTGTAATTTACGACTGCGACACGACGCTGGACTTGTGAGACCGGGACCTGGACATGGACCAGACAGCAACAACAGCAGCAGCCAGTTTAAAACTTTCGATGCAACGTAGAACGTGGCCGTCACTAAGCGCTGGCATAATGCCGGCAGTCTTTTGTTTGAACACCCGGCTAATGCATATTAAGATTTTACTTTAGTACAGCTGCAAATCAAATGTGTTTTTATTTTATTTTGGCGCGAGACTTTCGCTTGTATTAAGCCATTCTCAGTTACACAGAAAAAGCTCATCTGGCATCGTTGTTAATCATATTTTGCTGATCTGGCTACGCTCAGCGCTCAGAATGGCCACACTTTTAATTTTAATTGAAAAGTTCAGGCGACAGCCTTTTTGCAAACAATTCACTTTCATAAACAGACTGGTAAAAACTGTGGTATGAGGAAAAACAATTTTATAACAATCAGACTCATATTTATTATAATAACCTTTTATTACAGTCTTGGTATTATTTATCGTTACCTATCTGGCCATTCGCGCAGAATATGCGCACAGTCTGGCAGCTTAGTGGCGTGGTTAATGCGCTACTGCTCTTTCCCTGGCTTTCTTCACTCTCCGTCTCTCTTCAGCAGTCCACATTTGAACGTACGTAAGAACAAACGAGCAGAAGGTTTTTGTGCTGGAATTTAATTTGTTAGAGAAAGAAAAAACAATAATAAAGTTTTGCTTTCATTCCAAACAAAATCTCGTGGATAATAAATTGAATACCGGCTGTACGATAGCCGTTAAAATAACACTGCCATTGTAAATAAATTAAAAAGAAGCATTGTGTGTGCTGAGCTGGGCGTGCAAGGCGCAGCAGAAATATAATATTTTGTGGTTGGTTGCGTAAAAGGTAAAATGCCAAAACGAACGGTGTCTGTGTGTTTTTGTGTTTAAATGTGTCTTAAAAAAATGCACTTGAACGTATTGTGAAATTGTCAAATGCAGACAGCGGCATATTTCAATTGAAGTTTAAAATTTGTATTCGTTTGTGATGTGTGTGCAGCGCATACATATTTTTTGTCTCATCGTCGCCATTTTTAATCAGTCGTTTTTCGCTGACGTGTGTGCTCTATAGTGGCCTCTCTTACACACTCTGTATTGGTAGCGTCGACAGTGTTGTAAAACGAAACTCAATGTGCATTTAATTTAAACAAATTAACTAGCGTTTTTACTGTTCCTTCATTGAAACCAACAAATAATTCAAGTAATTTGTGTTGTTTTTTTAGTGACCTTTGCCCAAAATGGAGGACCTTACTAAGAACATAATATTCGCAAACGCCTTAAGCAACCAACCGACGACCATACAATACCAAACAGCAGACGGCACCATCCTCAAACAGCCCAAAATAGAGGGACAGAAGGCCGATCAACAGCCCACCTTCTACTACACAACAAATGTGAGTGCAAACACATTCTAAAACAAGCAACAACGTGCTAACGCAATATATTTTTTCTTTTCAAACAAACAGGGTAATGGCGGTACAGTTAATTTGGCACAGTTGTCCACAGAGGACAATAAAATACAATATATTGCACCAGTAGGCGGTTATAATTATGCTTTGGTCAATGGAATGCCTCTCAATCAGGGCACTGTAGGCATTGCCACCGTTGATGCTCAGGGCCGCATACAGATTGTGAATCAAAATAAACCAATTGCAGCGGTAAGTTGTCATTATAGCAAAAAAAAAAAAAAAAAAAAGATAGCAAATAGATATGCAATAAATTGGCTATTTCTATTCCGCAGACAATTTCACCACTGCAAAACACAATATCAAACATCAGCTTCAAGTGCGATGTCTGCTCGGAGATGTTTCAGCATCTGGCGCTGCTAAATGCCCACAAGCGGATGCACACTGACGGCTCCGATCCGCAGCAGCATAACTCGCAACAGACAAATGATGCCATTACAGTGGTCAATGCACAGGGTTTAGTGCAGACACAAAACATACTTACAGGCAATGGACAAATGGGTCAAATACAAATTGTTGCTTCCGATTCACTGGAGCCAGTGCAGCAATCCGTGATGCAGCAACAGCAGCAGCAACAACAACAGCAAGCGGCACAACAGCAGCAGCACGATAATTCTAAATCGAACAAGTGCATTAATTGCGGCGCTTCCATGATGCATCAGTCAAAGCGCAAGGGTCCCAAGCAAGTACGCTGCGAATCCTGTATGCAGGCGGAACAGGCGGCGCAACAACAACAACAAATATTTGTAGATGGTACAACTTACTTTAAATATTATCTTTTGTATGTTGTAATCTTAATGATTTCGTTTCTTTCAATCAGGACAAATGGCGCATCCTGTACAAATCATATCAACAACTCCACAAGCGCAAGCTCAACTTCAGCAAATTGTTGCCCAACAAACGGGCAGCACAACTCCTAAGCGTGAGCCAAGCTCATCTGGGCATCATCCGGTGAAGAAGCGTAGTTCTCAACAGATGACTAAATGCCAAAAGTGCAATGGCTCCGGCGTCGTTCTTATGGGTCAACACACTCACGTGCATACTGGCGCTGGCGGATCCGTCAAACAAAACTCTGTCACTGTCAAAACCGAGTAAGCTTTATTTTGTTCTTAAGGTAAACTATCGTTCCTTAACTTATGTTTGTTTAATTGCAGAAATCCCAGTAAACCGTTCAGCTGCAATATATGCGGCGGCCTCTTTTCACGCTACTCCAGTCTGTGGTCACACAAGAAGTTGCATAGCGGCGAAAAGAACTACAAGTGCACCATCTGCGGATTGGCTTTTGCCAAGGCGGTCTACCTTAAGAATCATGCGCGTATACACACTGGGGAAAAGCCCTACAAGTAGGTGTAGACGGCAATAAATTTATTATTTGTCTGCTTTAGTTTAGTTTTATTTATATGTTATATATTTGTTTTGCAGATGTCAAACTTGTGGAATGCAGTTCTCGCAATCGCCGCATCTAAAGAATCATGAACGAACGCACAGTGGCGAGCGTCCGTATGTGTGCGGAGTGTGCGATAAGGGTTTTGCGCGCCATGCAACGCTGTGGAATCATCGACGCATACACACCGGTGAGAAGCCTTACAAGTGCGAAATATGTGGCTCGGCCTTTTCGCAGGCGGCACATCTAAAGAACCATGCCAAGGTGCACTCTGGCGAGAAGCCGTACAAGTGTGAAATTTGCTCGGCAGCTTTTGCCGATCGTTTTGCGTTGAAACGTCATCGTGGCATACATCAAAAGTATGGACAAACAGCGCCCCGGCAGCCTGCTGGTGATGGCATGGTTGTACATAAGCAAGAGTTACCCGACATGGATGACGATGCGCAGCAGGAGGTGATCATCGGTGGTTTATAGATAAGAGCAAACAATGCCAATGCCAAGACGACCAACACAGCAACGACTACGGCAGCGGCGGCAGCCTATCAAACAGCTGCGGGTATAAGCACGGGTACGGGCACGGGCACGGAACAATTTTCAACGCAGCCGTATCCGGGCTATTACTATCAGTTGCCAACGACACAGGAATTTCAACGGCAGGATGAGCTGTCACAGCAGGGCGCCGCATTTAGTTCGACATCAAACTATTAAGTTGGCGCCTGTAAATAATAATAATAAATTGTCGAGGCAGAGGAGCATCGTCATCATCACCATTACCAGCTAGGCACCATTAACAATATACATACATATATTATGATTATTATTTTTTTTATACATATATAACGTAGATTTTTCATGTAGGGCTCTATCATTTGGGCTTGCAGGGCTTTCGAAAGAGTGCCACGATAAACGCTTTTTTTATGTTTAACAAAACGAATCGAACCTAATTTATTCATAGAATGTAAAATAGATATGGCGCAATGTGTGTGTGGTACATTTAAGTGTTATAGTCTATTTCCGTATACAAATTGTAGATGTAGTTTACACGGATTTATAAGCGAAAGAGAAGGGGGCGCGGCGCGTCAAAGCGCATCAAAAGCAAATACGTAAAATACTTCGCAGGCATGTACCATATACATACATAAAGAATATACACCCGTTTCGTCATCGGTATATATATACATATATACATATATATGGGTAGTACATAGTTTCGATTAAAAACAATACTAGCATAAGGCAGAGAAACAAAACCAACATTTTAAATACAATTTATATAAATTTAAATAAGTATTAAACAAAACAATTATAACTTTAATAAATAAATCATATTTGAATAATTTCATAACTATTTGATTCACAGAATATATATATTGCTATTCATCTAGAACAGCAATTGAATCGCGGGAGAGAGGTCTCTTTAACCTTCTAAAACGAAGAGTTTAACAAAGACTCCTGAAGCCTGAATACTGCCGTATTTGTTCATATTCCTTATTTCAGCAAACAAGAATGTGTAAAATTATATCCAAATTGTCCTGCTAGTTTCCAAGTGTCCGCTTCTCCTTATAGAATTGATCAGTTTTTATTGTAATTGTAACAACCCAACACGATACGATGGATTAAAACTCCTTAAATTTCAATAATGTTGAATGGATTTTATTTATTTTTACCTTCTTACAAGTACTGAACAACTTACAGTTTGTATAATTATATTGTTCGAGAACTAATGATGTTTGTTGTACGAAACTGCAGAATTGTGATAATTCAAGCGCCTTTACTCATATGTATGTACGTGTATGTTTGTATGTAATGCAATGTGTGTTTGTATAGTAAATGTTGTACGTGTATATGAATACAAGTTCACATTTGTATAATTTATACAAAAATGTATAAATAGTTGGTGTTTGCAAGTTAAGCAATTTGAACTAGCAAAGGAATTATTTAGAGAGTTACCGATCTAATAATAATTATTTTAGCTAAAATTCAATTTCAAAATTTAAGTTATTGGGCATTAAATAAGCTTTTGATTCTCAACTCTAGTATTTATTACACAAAAATTAACTAATAGGTCTTTGTATATATATTTAAGCTAACCTAGATCCGCATTTGACTTACACATAAATAAAAAACTTAATTCCAAAGGCTACAAAATGTTAAGCTTCTGCTTATGTTTTGTTTGTGGAGGGGCAGAACAAATTCAACAAACTTTAAATAAGGCCATAAGCAAACAATTTGCTTTTGTTACATTTATAGCACATATAAGAAGATATTTGGTTGCATATAGAATATGTAGTAGGTTTGTTATTAATTGTTGTAGAATATATATATGTAAATGTATATGTATAGTTGTTGTTTTGTGTTGTTGATGTGTGTTTGATGTGATTTGCATTATAAAAAGTGAGGTTATGCATCGAGTAGCGCCGACGCTTATATAGGAAATTGTCTTTGTGTTCTTTTGCATTATGAACTTAATTGATGTCTCTTAAGCTACTAGGCTGTTGCTCGAGTTATTCTTGTATAATAAAAAGTTGCAAGTTTCTTTCTTGTTTCTTTGGAAGCTACAGGATAAATATATGAGCGATTCGAAAGAGGGGGCGGGCACATTCAGTGGTTTTCCACTTCAGTGGAAACCTCACCTAGCAGTTATATGGCATGCAGCGTTCACATGTGATTTGCAGCCACTTGTAAGCTCAGAGGTAATTATATATATATGTGTGTGTGATAGAAAAGCTTATAGTTTTTTTTTTTTTTGAAGTTCTAGCATTATCTGACATATGTATAGGATTTAATGGTGTTCCAGACAACAAGTGTTAAGTTTTTGTTTGTTTTTCAATCAGACTACTATCAGCTGACTAACTAACATGAATATTTTTGTTTAGTTAAGAGTAGAGAACGATAGATAGAAGCGACTTATACACTAAATCAAGGGATGGAGCAAGGGAACCGCTTACATTCGTGTGCTCTCCAAGCCACAGCCCAAGGAATCATCGCCAAAGGCTTGCCTTTGTCTGCTGTTGCTTCTGCTACTGCTCGCCTTCAATCAACTCGATGGCGTGCTGCGTGTAAGCAGCTCATCATCGTCCAGCTGGGCGAGAGCGGCGGGTGAACCAACATCCATGGTTGTCACACGATTACCGCCACCATCTGCAGCTGAGGGCAGCTTGATGAACTCACTGTCCGCGTGCACGGGCATGATGATGCAGACGAAACTTTGGCCCGTTTGCGAGTCACGCGGATGCAGTGTAACCGGATTAAACTTATCCGCCTGACCATCGGTGTAGGTTTGCAGTCGCTGGTAGATCTCCGGATAGTGCTTGCGTAAAAGTACACCGCGTCGTGATAGAATATCCAAGATGTTGGACAGGATCAACTCTCGGTTGCCGGGCACGTTGCGCAATCCCGGATTGAAGGTTAGTATGAGTATCTCAGTGCTTTCCGGCACGGTCATAACGGCGAGGGGTTGCTGCAGCGCCTGCTGCTGTAGCTCCAATTCGGCCAGGACATTCTTGCACAGTTTAAGCTTGGCACAACGTGAGACCAGCTGGCGTTCCCAGCGCACTGGCGCCTGACCCATGCCTGGTGCTTCGGAGACCACACAAATGGCCACATAGATTAACATCTTGGACTCGGGCTTGTATTCTGTGCTGAGCTTAAGCAGTTCCGAGTATAGTTCTAGACCCATTTCGGCTGGCATTAGATCTGGCCAACGTACATAGGATGCCTCGCCCATGCACTGAAATCCATGCTTGATAAAACCCTCCGCTGCCTCTGCACTGCGAAAGAGGACACGAACAACGCCACGTCCCTGGGAGAGACTACCTCGGCGAGCGAGTAAGCTGAGATGCCGCTGTGAGTCAAGATCATCCTTGCAGGTGGCTAACACCTGGCGGCACAAGTTGGAGGCACGCGAGTGCAGGCACGCCTTCCGATGCCTTTCCCAGTGGGCTCGGCGACACTCACGTGAACAATATAGATGGGTACAATTGTGGCATGACTTGTACAGCTTTTTGGCATCGGCTGCCGTTGCACTTGCTTCGCACTTGGTATTGCGACAACGGATCTGCAAATGTTGCTGCTGATCGCTGTTGTTGATGCTATTGATGCTGCTGTCCTTGTTCCTGTCCCCCTTGTTCGCCTGGCCGGAGTCACCAAGCGATACGCGTCGATTGCCGCTGGCATTGCTTGTTATCTGTGACTGTGACTGGGATTGTGATGATTGTTTCGGTTGATTCGGATTTGGATTATGCTTATGCTGTTGCTGTTGCTGGGTGGGCGCGTCTCCCTCGCTGCGACGACGCAGCAGTTGCTGCTCCACCTCCAGCTGTTGACGGCTTCTACTATTAGCTGTTGTATCTGCTGCTGCTGCTGTGAATAAGAATCTTTGCATTAGGATCACTGGAACAAGTGTTGTAAAATGGCAACAAAAACATTTATTAAAACATAACAATAACAACAATAACAACAACAACAATGAGCATTCAAAATGGAGCTATAGGTTTTGTTTTTAAAGAATCATCTTGTTTAACATGCTGGGAGCAGGTAAAGGTTCATTTGTGTTTCAGTGTTGCATAACGACGTAAGCGCAGCGCAACTTTATTGTATGTCATGTACTTGTTTTTCTCAGTGTAATTTAGCTAGTTAAATAAGTAAATGGATAGCAAAATGTTTAAGCTAAAACTTTAGATGAGTTTGATGGAAGTTAAGTATAGTTTAAGTATAGTTCAAAGAAGTTGTTTTTTAAGGATTTGTGAAAAAATATATATGTTTATAGCACTGAGTAAGAGGCCTTTAGATATATTTGTATACAAGTACTATATGTATTAGTTATATGATAATAACAACAAACAAGAACAGAAGTAGTTTTATTTTTTCTTAGCCTATACCCATTTGTCTCTTCTTTTTCAATTCCAAATATTGAATTTATTCTGTTGTTATCTTTTCTTTTTTTAGTATTCGATTTTTTTGTTTTTAGTTTTGGGTAGCGGTTATATTGGAACATTAACTTACAGGTTCATACCTGTCGTCGAGGACCCTGCTATGGTCGATGCTGGTGCTTGGTTTCTGTTGTTGTTGTTGGTGTTCTGGCTGTTGGTGTACTGGCTGTTGGAGGAGGAGGTAGTTGGCAGTCCTAAAAGTGAGGCTAAGACATCTTCTAGCGATGCATCGCTCAACGAGCGTTCAGGCGCTTTAGATGCAATTTTGTGTATTTTTCAAATTACGTTTTTTTTTTTAGATCAAATATTTTTAAAATGTTTTTTTTTTTGTAAATAATGCACGGCATAAAATATAAAAATACAAAAACAAATAGTTGTTAGGCTTGAAAAAATATTTAGCGCATTAAAAGTTCCTATATCTAATGGATGTTGATGTAACAAATCGACGTATTTGATGTAAATATTTGATAGGAAAAAAATTACACTGAGAAAATGTTGAATGTACAAGCGTGTATTATTCAAGATAGTATAGGGTAGCTACAAAATCAGCTAGAAATCAAAATTGTAAAAGAAAAACTACAAAACTATAACATTTTGAATAAAATGAGTACATATTGATAAGTTTTTATTTTTGCCACCATTTCGTAGCACCATATAAAGCACTTGATATCGTTTTCTTAACAAAAATAATTTTTACAAAAAATATATATAAACGTATAAATATGTGATCGAAATGAATATGTTTGTGTATATATCTATCTTCGAATCGTTCGTTGCACTTTAATCATAATACATCATGTATAAATATGTATAAAAGAAATAAAAAACTTAAAGCACGCTTTGTTGTTAAATCGGCCGGCTGTTATTATTGTTGTTGTTTATCTGATTGGAGTTTGCGAGAGTATGCGAATTTTTCGAATTTTAAAAACCAAGCCTAAAATCGAAAATTCCAAATTATGTGTGAAATGTGCGTGTGCTTAAGATTTATATGAACTGAATGAGTAGACATTTTTCATTTCTTTAATGAGGTGCATAACAAACTTATGCGCAGATAAGTATGCTATGCAATTTTGACGGTGACAAAAAATGGCGGAGTTGGAGTTGGAAGAACAGTACAATCAATACAAATACAAGTAAGTAATATAATGATAATGAATATTGATAGAAATAATAATAATACAATAATAATTAGCTTTATGCCATAGCTGTGTGTGTGTTTTTTATTTAAAAAATAATCATTAAATTAAATAGTTAATTAAAATATAGATACGTTTTGTAAGCACTATTAAAACAAGACTACTCATCTACGATTTTTGTCAATTTATGAATGAAATTTGTGTGTTTGAAATTTTTGTAGAAACGTTTTCGTAATTTACAGTCGTTAAAATGAAACATTGACTTAAAATGCATTTGCACTTTGCACCCTATTATTATTATTTAAAAAACATTAGATACCATAATACAATAAAAACAAATGTAGATAAATTGCATTTCAAGCTACATTTGTGTGTGTGTGTGTATATAAACAATATAAATTTGTATTCTAAGCATTTGTACGCTAGCTACATATTATGTATTTGAATAATGTATAAACGCATTTCTCATTTGTGATTTACAAAAACAAATTGTTTTGTGATTAATGAACGAAAAAAAAAAGAAAAACCAAATCAGGAATTTTATATAATTATATACGAGGATAAAAACTAAGCACTCTAGGTTTTTTGTGTGGCCAGCTGCTGCTGCTGCTGCTGCTACTGCTGCAGTTGCTACAGTAGTTGCGGCTGGTTTGGTTTCAGATATAAATGGTGGACTCACCGCCACCGCCGCCGATTCGGCTAAGTCCGTTCATGCGTAGTGGGGGCTGTCCAAAGGCAACCACCGTTGTTGCATCCAAATGCAGCTGCGAATATAGCTGATACTGCTGATGTTGATGCTGCGATGAGGGCGGGCTGCTGCTGCTATCAATGACTGGCGTTTGCGGGGAGTCGAGCGGACGTGTGCCAACAAAACTGCTCTCCAGCCAGCACTTTCTGTATCCAAAAGAGACAGTCAGAATAAAAAAAGACACACATTAGACACACTTAAGATTATCATATATAAATGCCAAAAAAATTAACAACAACAAACACCAGGCGAGTAGTAAAATCAATATGTGACGTCACAGTAGCTTTCAATGACTCAACATTGAAGTTGTTGCACTTGTGGCACGCACTTACAGCCACAACTGCCACAACTAACCTTACACAACTCTGCTTGTTATACCCAAAAAAAAAAAAACTCTACGCACAAGCAGCATAATATGATTAAACTTCTCACTTTTTCACTTGCCTTATATAGTTACTCTATTTTCTTTCTTTCTCTATTTGAATGTTATTCAATTTTGCGCAGCGCTCTTTTCGCGTAGTGTTTGGCACCAGACGTCGCACACGAATGAAATGCTTTTGGATGTGGAACACACACCAAACCGAATAAAGGCTCAATTGTGGGATCGAGAGCATAAAAGAGCTCGCTTCTCGTTTCAAACAATGTCGAAGGAGGGAGGGGGGGGGGGATTTCTGTGTCACTAGTGCGATGCGCGAGCAAAAGAGATGGAGAGAGATAAGCAAAGGACGACACCTTGGCTGCTGTATTCAGAGGGTTGCTCCGACTCTGACTTTATGTCTGGTGTTGTAGATGTAGTTTATTCCGGGGCGCCGGGCAGGCGAAATAACTTTTTTGAAAGTTGACCAGGGCAATTAAAAGATACTCTAAGTAAACTGTGAAACATAGTTGCGAAAAATTAGAAGCTATAGAAACCTTGTCGAGAAATGTATTGGTTTTCCAAAATGGTTTGCATCAATATAAATTGTTCATTTGTATAAGTAATTTCGTTTTAATATTGTGTGTAGTTCAGTGGACTTAAACTCTTGAGCTTTTCTTATACTTTGATAGGGTAATCAGTTGATCCACAATATGCAGAGGTAAACCCAACACCCTGTATGCTGAATTTGCTCTACTTTTAATATTATTGATTTTCATAATGATTGGCACTGTAAGCATAGGGAAAGGTGGTCTCCGCTCGAAACGTGTACAAGTGACCGTCGGTTATACAGGTATTGAATGGGGGGTGGAGGTGTGGAGTGTAGAGAATTATGGCTTGGAGCTGGGCTTGACATATTTCCTAACTGCGTTGTAGTCCTACATCACAAAAGGACTCTTTGACAGCTGCATTGCTGACATTTAAATTGCATGTGGTGAATGTTGTTTGTTTGAAACGGCACGAGGGGGGGGGGGGGGGGAGTGGTGCTTCTTTTATATAATATTGAACCATATGAATAGCCGCGGGACAGTTTGCACTGACAATTTGAATGGCAGCAGAATCGAAGGGAAAGCAAAATGAATTTCATTTCATTTCTGAATGGTCCAGCATTGTGTGAATATTGATGGAAAAAATCTTATACTATTAAATAGAGTAACTGGTTCTGGATATCGTTTGTGTGTGAGTGAGATGGGAATGAAAGCATATATATGCTCAGAGATATTTGTAAAAACATTATTGCTTAGAATATGTGAATATATTTTCAAATAGTTTGCCAACTACGAAGACTAATAAGAGAAAACAGATTTAACTTGATAAAACTAATTTGCCTCGAAGACATTTAATAAATCCTTATAAAAGCTCTTAAAAGCATCAAATATTCGTTTTTATGCACACTTTATGCACAAGTTTTTGACATGACCTAAACTGCAAAAAACAGAGTTAGAGTTGATGTTCTTTAGTTGTTGTTTTTTGTGATTTTTTAGAGTTAGAGTTTAGAGTTAGAAGCCAGCACAGATATAATATAGTATATATATATTGTTGTAAGTAACACATGTAGATTGCACGAGGATTTTTGGTTAGTCAGATTTGTTAGCCAGTTAGAAGATGCCAAGAAGAGACGTTGACAAGCATATGAGACAAAGCCCCATGTAGTGGGTTTGTTGCTGAAGGATGGGGCCGTGCTTACCTCTGGACATCGCTGCGGGCAGCCTGACTAATTGACTGACCGACTCACTGACTGATGATCACTGCAGTTGTTTGGTGTTTTGGTGCTGGGTATGTTGGACTTTTCTTTTTTTGGACATTTGTTTGTTTTTTACAGGTAGCTACGCGTTGTGTAGTTGCCGAAGAGAAATTAAAATTTTGTATTTGAGTACGAGTATGTGATGGCGGTGCATATATAATAAAAAAAGGGATAGCGATAGCGATAGTAGAAATTTTTGGTAATAACAACTACACACACATGGATGTAAAAGTAGGCGACTACTACGACAATTTGAAACGCTCTATATATATAAGTATTTATATATATACATATGTGTATATCAAATTTTGTATCTTATTTCTTCTTTGCTGCTTAGACTGCAACGGCTATTGCAAACTGGATCCGCTGCCTACCTCGAATTGGGACTCGCTGAACGGCTGCGCTGCTGCTGCTGTTGCTGTTGCAAGTGTTGCTGCGCCTGCGTCTGATCATTCACATAGTGCACTATGGCCGAGGTGACCTCCTTAATGGAGCTTTGTATTTCCGGCGTAACAGGCTGCAGTGTACGCACTTCATTCGCTGGAGTTGATGTTGTGGGCGATGTGCGTTGCGCCAGCAGTGAGTTGGCCAATCTAAAATCAAATGAAATGAAGTTAATTCAACTTGAATGCTTTTGAAAATACAGCGAAAACTCGATGAATAAAAACAAAGCCATATAAGAATTTCTTGTGTGAGAATATTATCATTTTTGTCATCAAATTTGTAAGTTTTGCTGAGAGACAGAGAAAGATTGTTCAAAAACAGTGTACGATTTGCAACTTTTAAAACCCATTCTTGTTTTGGCTAAGATCTTTTACTTTCAACTCTGTTGGAATCAAGAAAAACCTTACTTGATTGATTATTATCATTCTCAACTTCAGAATTTTTATTCTTGTTCGATCTATGTAAAGTCTCTGCGCTTTTGATAAAGCCTTTCCTATGTTTCAAACCGAGTTTTCACTGTACAAAATGCATGCAACTCACCGTTCGTGTGGCGTGCGCTGCGACAGCTTCTCTGTGCTGCGCCAACCCATATAGGGCTGACGATAGGAGTTCCTTAGGACACCGCCGGCACCGGCGCTGCTGCCACTGGCCACAGACATGAAGCTGCTGTTGATTGGGGCGCCACGTGCAAAGCTGCCCCGTTGCGACACACTTGGCGATGTTTGTGACGAGTTTAGATGCGAGGTTGACCAACGCGTGGCGCCAACACCCTGACCGTGACCGTGACCCTGACCATGCTGTGAGGAATGAGGTCCTCCCGCCGATGTGGAACCGATGATTGTGCTACTCTGACCACCATGATGACTGTGCGCCGAGGGACTCAACAGCAGGGGACTACGATCAGAGCGCTGTGAACCGAGCGAACTGAGCGAAGTCGTCTTTGAGTTAAGGCCCTGCCAGCGACCCGAATCCTGTGTGCGTTTGCGCGTAAAGTTGCCCGGCTTATAGCCGCCAGAGGTCGCTGTTGTGCCAGCGTTACCGGCAACGGCGCCATCTGGCGACCGAGCGGCATTTTGATTGTATTGTCGGAACCAGTCGGGTATATTCAATCGCTGCAACGACGCCTGCACTCGCAACTGATGCTCGCTCAGAGCGGCCGGATTATGATCGTGAGATTTCTGTAGCTCATTCTCAGGTGGCTGTAATGAAATAGAGAGCAAGAACAGACAGAAACTGAGGTTAGATACATGCGTGCGATTGGTATGCGGTATGCTACAAATATAAGCTTCATAATTTGATCAAATATGGTAGAAAGGATTTATGTATAGCGATTACCAAAGAATTCGACCTAATTGTAAAATACTTTTAATATTTTTCATTTTTAGGCCATATCCAAGTCCCAGTAGTTTATTGACTTACATTTTTAATAAGGTCTTAGTTTTATCACAAACTTGTTGCTTAACTAGATAAAATTTCAGTATAAATTTAAAAACATTTAAAAACAAAAACACTTTCAAAATCAACTTATAACATATTAAATAAGTTTTCTACGGCCTTTATGGGATAGTTCTTTTTTAAAACATTTCTATAAACGAGTTCATAGGATAAGTTCACTTATTCAAGTTCACTGAACATCAACAGGTTTCCCATTATTATTATTTATTTTTTATACCCTGATCCCATTAAAAATGGGAAAAAGGGTATAATGAAGTTGTGCAAAAGTATGTAACAGGCAGAAGGAAGCATCTCCGACCCTATAAAGTATATATATTCTTGATCAGCATCAACAGTCGAGTCGATATAGCCATGTCCGTCTGTCCGTCCGTCTGTCCGTCTGTCTGTCCGTCCGTATGTATGAGCGCGTCGATCTCAGAGACTATTAGAGCTAGAGACTCCAGATTTGGAACTTAAGCTCGCCTAATCCCTAGGCAGTACAAGTTTGTTTCCGATTTTCGATAACTCTTCCCGTTTCCGATATACACATGGGATCGATAACAACAAAATCTTGAATTTGGAAAACTTTGAAATGCAATTTGAATTATAAAACAAAATAATGAAAATCTGTGAAATTTTTATCGAAATCGGATAAAAAACTCCGGAGATATGGGACATTGAAGTTTTGTATGCACTATGCTGTATGCGCGTACACACACACACACATACTTGCAAGCACGGATTGTACGCGTGAAGTATAGGGATCAGGGTATCGTCTAGTCGGGATTTCTCGACTAGTGCCTTCTTACTTGTTTTGTTATGAACTGCCAACCTTTTGGCCCTAATACAGCTGAGATCGAATTTGGCCTATTTTCCCGCTCTCGACTAGATGATTTATTGCGTGAGCATAAAAACAAGACACTCGAATGATTTAATTTTTTCCTCCTTTAAGGACAATATTCAATACATGGGGGACCATCTGCGATGATTCAGTAAAGTGAAAGTTTTACAACTTAGGTCAAATTTTTGCTTTTGTTTTGTTGTTTTTTGACTATTGCTTGAGCTATTATAACTGGACAACAAAAACAAGTAAGAAGGCTCTAGTCGAGAAATCCCGACTAGACGACACCCTGATCCCAATACATTATGCATACAGTCAGTGCTTACAAGTATGTGCATGTGTGTGTACGCGCATACTGCATACACAACTTCAATGTCCCCATTTCTCCGATGTTTCCTTGCCGATTTTAATAAAGTTTTCACAGATTGTCATTATTTTGTTTAATGTTTTAAACGCTATCTCTTTTCTTGTTATCAATCCCATGTGTATATCGGAAACGGAAACAAACAAACTTGTACTGCCTAGGGATTGGGCGAGCTTAAGTTCGAAATCTGGAGTCTCTACCTCTTATAGTCTCTGAGATCGACGCGTTCATACACACGGACAGACAGACAGACAGACGGACGAACAGACAGACAGACGGATATGGATATATCGACTCGGCTGTTGATGCTGATCAAGAATATATATACTTTATGGGGTCGGAGGTGCTTCCATCTGCCTGTTACATAGATTTGCACAAAACCATTATACCCTTTTTCCCATTTTTAATGGGATAAGGGTATAAAAAACCGGTCGTCAGGTAAAAAGCGAATTAGGTTAGGTTTACGGCCGATCTGGATGTGACTGAAAAACTGAAAAAGTTATGAAACAGATGATGTGCAGATAAAACCATATCCTCATTTAACAATATGATTAAGAAGTTCCTTTATATTAATATTGTTATAAAAAAAAAACAAAAAAGTGGAAAAATAATATTAACTAATTATGATAATATGTAATACAATAAAAGGAAAGGAAAAAATAAAAAAAAATTTTGCAGAAGGTTAAAAGCTTAAAAGAAAACAAAATTTTAAGAAACATTACATTGCAAAAAATGATGCAAAATATAATGGTAACATGGTACATGTTCCTGGTATTCTTAACGTTGATTGATAGCTTTTTTGTTTCTGGTATTGTTTATATGTCCTTGTACTATTAAGCTACTCTTTAATATGATTTGGAATGGAAGGTGCCTAGGGTCTCGGCTAAGCCTCAAGCAACAACCTTTCGCAGACAACCACACACACACACACTTATACACTTGTATGCATATCTCTCAAGGCAAGTGCTTAATAAAAGATTTCAAGTGCATAGCAAGAGCTTGAGCTCGGCATCCCAAGTGTAAACAATGTCTAAGACTACTAACATTTTGCATTGGCTGTACGCGCAGTATTCAAAGACAAAAGCTCACAAGCGAACAACAACAACAGTGCGAAAGAGTGAGGATAAGGATGAGGGAGAGAAAGGTGAAGCAAGTAAGAGTTAGACGGAGGAAACAACAAAAGACAGAGACAAAATAGTTAATCACAGTCGTCATACACGTATGCAATGACACCGCACAAGGATGGAAGAACAAAGAGGTGGAGAGGAGTGGTAGGAAGGTATTGCAGCTGCAGCTGCTTACCACTTGCAGCCACACAATTGTGAAAGTGGTGCAACAGCAGGCGAAAACCGTTGAGTCTCGCTTGCATTTGTGGGTCACATTCACATTCACATTCTCATTCACATTCAAGTGCCGGCTGTATGTACTAATAGTACTGTAGGATTGACGTCAACATTGATATTTGTGATATTTGATATAGCATATAGATTAAAATTAAGTTAAAGCACACATTTACCTGATCGTATTGCAGCATGTTGTTGGTACTGAATGATGCTACTATATAGAAGAGTAATTATACAAATCTCTTGCTTTGCGATTTTTACAGTTTTTTTTTTGGTTTTTGAATTTTGATAGAATATGCGAGGTGTACGTGTTGTTGGTGTGAGAGAAAATTCATAAAAATAATACTAATTATTTGTCAACACAAAACAAACAAACAAACACTTTAAAGACACAGGAAGCACAATGCACACTGTTTTTAAGGATTATTTTATTATTATTATTATTTTTATTACTCCACAAGTTTTGGGCTTCTTTTAAGAACATTTTGGATATGCAAATGTTTAAATAGGTGTTGAATGAATTTTAAGTCTATGTTTTGTTTCTATTTTTGTAAAGTTATTATTTGCGAGTGACTACTGTATAGATAAATACATGTTTATGTATGCATGTATTGCAAAACTCAATTAGCACGCACACATACAGCCGTGCATAAAAATAAAGTCAATAAAAGTGTCATTCTCACACACACACACATATACACACACACACACACACACATACATACCAACACACGCACATACAAATTGGTAAAAAAGAAGAGCTGCAAGCCTTATAACAGGCACACCCCAAAAAAAAAGCGAAGCAGGAAGCAAAACTCTCTTCTTTTTTTTAGAAGGCTAAAAATGTCTTTAAATAACTTTCGCATACATTTTGGTTCAAAAACATAGCCGCAAGTTGATCTTACTAAAAGAAAGAAACAATTTTTGGGGAGCAAACAAAAAAATAATAATGTCAAACGCACCAATACACACACACACACACACACACAAATGTATATATATAACTATACTATAGCGCAGCTGCGCGCATCAATTCATATTTTATTGTCAAGGGAACAGAGTACTAAGTATTTAGTTGGGAGCTTAGGGTACTATTTGTGCAAGGTTTTTGCGTCCAATTTGCGTATGTTTGTGTTCTTTTTTGTGCTTGACACTTTTAGGACTTTACTGTTGTGTGTGTGTGTGTATTTGTGTCTTTGTAGTTTAGGCTAAATGAATTAATCAAATTTGGCTTTTACTTGAGCGAACATGGCGCGCGCGACATGCAACACCAAACCGTAACACACACACACATTTATTTTTTTTTTATTGATATATATATACACGCACAGAGCGCATACACTACGCGCTGTTTGCCATTTCCGTCGCAGAAATGTATGCTACACTTTTGAATTTATGATAGATACTGAGCTGAGCTGAGCTGAGCTGAGGTGGGTAAAAAACGACCAAAGCTGGTCAAAGCAGTTGTAGCCGTTTTTATAGCAGCTTTGGCGCATGGCCAGCGCAACAGTGCAGAGCTTTCATTTGTATTTTATAGCAACAAGGATGCAGTCAACTCAACTCAAATGAAATGCCCTGTTCTCAGAGTCACCCTGTGCGCAACCCCAGCAACAGGCGGTTAAAAGTTCAGCAACCAACAACAAGCGCGCGCACACACACACACACACACACACACTGAAAGAGTGTCTAGTAAGTGTTTGTCTTCGCACAGCTCTAAATGACAGCTGCCCTCAAAGTGCAGGGTGTCATTTTGGGTATGAGTCTATATTTAGAACTGGTTGCTCTCAAACCTCAAGCGGAACGGCAGAGACTGGAGACTGGAGACAAGACACGTTGACAGGCTGGTAAATTGAGGCAGATAATCGAGATAATGCAGCCAGCTGGCAGTTGACAATCGTGTCACTGGGTCGTTGAACATGTGCATAAAGCGATGGATTATCTAAATCGGATGTTGAGGACAGAATCATTATATTAGCAGCAGAAAGGGAAATGGTATGGGAAAGCAGACAAGGGCAAGTAAAGTGTATTGGTTAGAAATAAAATAGACTGAACGAATTGAATCTATATTTACTTTAGATACAACTTGAAGAAAATAATTTTACAGCCGAAATTTGTAATAAAATAAATTGTTTTCTTACTAAAATCTCATTGAAAACGCTGCTCGAATCATTGAATTGTTTTCTGTGTGTTTATTTTGAATATCGAAATGTTTTTTAAACAAAGAATGGGCTTAGTATAAGTGGTTTGTATCTTAAAAAACTATATACATATTAAAGCTGTAGACAACATATCGTACGTGATCGTTAAGATCACAAAGTCAAATAGCGCAAAGCTCTGTCTAGGAATCGTTCCTCAGACGATCCCTGACAACAGGCAATGCCACGTCGCGACTTGGATGACATTTGGCCCAACTGATAGTGATCACAGTGTTGCGCATGTTCCAAACCGTACGTTGATGGTGCCTTGGCATATTCCCGTTTGAGAACCATGCTTATAATGCGGGAACGTGTTGTGCGATTTTTTGGCTTACTCAAGACTTGGGAGCGGGGACGCAGTGGCGGCGGAGTGCTGGAGCCACCATAAATGCCCGATTCACCAGAGTCGGAGTCCAAGCCAGTGCTAGAGACACCCGCACAACTGCAATAGGTGACACTACTTCTCGGAGATTGATCTGCACTGCCATATGCCTCGTCATCACAAATATCATATTGTGGATTGTTCTTCTCAGGCAGTGAGGGCAATGCTTCACTTATGGCATATGGTATACACTTGGCTTCCATGTACATAAGCGGCTCATCGACAGCCTCGTCAGCGCTGGGCGTGGGACTGGCACAACGGCTGCTTTCCAGCTCTGCAATGCGAGCCTCTTGCAACTTTTGTTCGCGTCGACGCAGACGTCGTTCATGACGCTCCCGTTCAATGCGCTCGATTGTCTCTAGGCTCTCGATGAACAAACTAAGATCACGCTGCTTAAAGCGAGCAGCATCCAGCGTATAAGTTGTGTTAATCAAACCATAACTGGCCGGATCGGCAAAGTTCACGTACTGTGTGCAAGTGTAGGTGGTGCTGGCCATGTTGACTCGAAAGAGAGATGCTTATGCTTTGAAGGGTGCTGTGCAACTGTTGCCAGACAGCGGTCTCTTACAGGGTTTATATACTAGAATGCAGGTCATAAAAGGGACACTGACTGACCCACGATCCTTTGGCTCAAGCCCAGTGTCAGCCAGGTACCGTTGCAGGTAGGCACACCGCCCACTCCGCCCAAACAACCAAAAATACCTTTTTGCTCTATGTACAAGTTGAGTAATTAGTTCTGGGTTATTCCCTGATTGCTTTTTAATTTCGGCATTTCCCAATGTCTATAAAATCCATAAGACTAAATCTGTGTGAGTGTGTGAGTGCATCGCATGTGGGACTGGGCCTCTTTTATTGCTATTGCAACTGCATTTGTCGTTGCCAGGGTAGGCAAGGGCCTAGCCTTCGGTTGCCATAAAACAAATTCAAATCGCATTGAACACCTGGCTGACATCTGCTGTCAGTTATTTGCATAGCTGAGCAATCGTTCTGTACATCTAGTATAACGGTTCAAATAAATCAATACTATGTTGATTTGCAATATAACATTTAGCACATTTAGCACATTTAGCTTTAAGCCGTTGATAGTCAGAGAAATGCTACGCACTTATTATAAAATATTTAGGTTTTGTTACCTTATTACTATTTACTCTTTCGAGAGAATTAAGCCAAGACAAGGCCACACAACTTCTATAAATAAAGATGACAAATGTTTACATTTCATAGAAGTGTAAAATAATCAATTGGTTTATTAAAACTTGATAAGATTACGTAGTCTAATCATTTTTACCCTCCGATAAAACATAACATAGATAAAGCTCAGAAATATATGCCTCAGGTGAGGCAGGCTTTCTAGGCAATATTTTAAATTAATTCCTTATATCAAAATTGTAAAATCATCAAAGTAAATAAAACAAGTAAGAAGGATCTAGTCGAGAAATCCCGACTAGACGATACCCTGATCCATATACTTTTCGCGTACACACAGTGCACACTGCATAAACAACTTCAATGTCCCCGTATCTCCGGTGTTTCTTAACCGATTTCAATAAAAATTTCACAGATTGTCATTATTTTGTCTAATGTTTTAATGCCGTCTCAAATTTAAGATTTTGTTGTTATCGATCCCATGCGTATATCGGAAACGCGAGAATAGTATTAAGCCAAGTATGAGTTCATAGCTTTATAGAAGCTGGCATTATTTTACGTTAAGTAGCAGCTTAAACAGAAACCTGACTTGCCTGACTTAATCAGCTTAGACAGCTTAAGCAAATGCAACTTTAGCTACCTGTAACTCAGGTCAGGTACAAGAAATATATACACGTTCATCAACTCATCAGTTTATGCCAAATCGTACAGACAAACGCCATATAAAAATACAACAAGGCCCTGGCAAGGTCGCGTTCTTAAGTAATTTAACGTTTTGCATGCGGGATAGTGTCTGGCCTTTTATTTTTGCGCAAATCTCATCTGATTCGGGAAGAGATCTTGCATTCCGCAGCTGTGGCCCGAAACTCAAAATTGTATTTATTTTGAAAATTAAAAGCAGCAAATGACATGCAGTTGAGAGATGAGAAAGTTCTCTGTGAAGAACTGCTGGAGGAGTTGCTGTTCAAATCCATTGAACTTTCAATTAAGCACGTAGCTCCGAGGGAGGAAAGGGTAGCGGGGGCGTGAACACACAACAATACGCATTGTTGCCGTTTCGAATTGTTTTTGGGCCACTTAATAGCACTAATTAATTGCTTTGAATTAATAAAGACTGACGCGGGTTATCTCGTACAAACTGATTAAGGATTCAAAACTTACGCGTAGAGTAGAGGCATATATATATATCTATATGTATGAATACGTACCTGCAATAAGAGAGAACATAAAGAAACGAAAGAAATTAGTTAAATTGTTTTCATTGTTAGAATGCAACACATTAATATTGAAAGTCAGACTGCATCCTACGGAAATATCAATTTACAGAAAAATAAATGCCAATTGGCAAATGACAAACTCGAAGACGACAGCTTTACAAACCACAACAAGCTGGGTTATTGGTGGGGGAGGGGGGTGCCAACAGTCATCGAGTCGTTTGTCGCTGTATGTTCTTGTGGTGTGTATGTTTGTGTGTTGTTGTTGTTGTGTTGTGTTGTTGATGGACGCCCACCGAACCCAACAAAACGAACAACCAAAACTTCCATTGCTTCACATCTGTTAAAGACAAAAGCCAATTTTAAGGGAGACAACAGGGGCGTAGTACTTATGCCTGCCTCTCAAGGGGGAGCGAGAAAAGTAAACATAAAGTGCAATCCAACGGTAATTATATATTATGTATAAAAATCAATCATATTGTCCACATTACGATCCTTAAGGTATGATTTCGTAAAAATTAGATCCAACCAGTAAGATCTAATAAAAAATGTTATACTTATAGACACTTTAAGATATGTTTTAGATTTCTGTGTTATAAATACTTTACAGATCTTTATAGTTACTATAACTCCAACATTGTTGTATAGTATATATTGTAAAGAAATATTTCCAAACCCACCCTCCCTACGATATTTACATTCATATGTATTATGTATTTTGTGTCCAGTAAGTGAGCAGTTCGGTCCGGGTCAACGATCGGAGAATCAAAAATTGTCGGTTTGATGATGAAAAATTATTCTAATACTCAAACAAATGAAAATAATAATAATATTATAATCCCTTCTGTATATGAACCCACGCCACACTCCGCCAATGTATTATTGGCATGTGTTGCAAGAATTACAGCTCATCCCCAGCTATGATATAACAAATAGGGTCAAAATAATAAAAGCGAAAAAATGAAAAAACGCCAAAAGTCAACAGCATCTGGCTGCTGCTGCTGTTTTGGTTGCGTGCCGATCGTCATTTTGAGAAAGAGTAAATGCCTATTTATAGGGCCCATTGTAATAACTCCATCAGCAACGTAAAGTGATCCATGGGCGGGAATTTAAGAGTAAGTAGCAAAGCATTCCAAAACTCTGGTGCTGAGCCAGCATAAACTTCAAACAGATGTCAAGCCGCCGGTAGCGTAATTATTATTAATGTCTGTTGCCTTTGCCCCCCCTCAAAAGTTCCAATTCCAACTTAAACCCAACCCAAAGCAACCAACTCAATTCAACAACAGTTTCTCGTCACAGTAGTAAGTGATCTCATCTAGAAAATATTCAACGAGCAATGCGCCTCTGTTTTACATTAAAGAAAATTATTGCCAGTGATTTTGATGTGTTTGTTGCTGTTGTTGTTTTTAAAACAAGGCGTTTACTCGATTCTTCTGCGGGTTGATGAACCTTCGGCCAACATGTGGGGCGGTCGGCGATTTGCTTTGCTCTGCAATTTTTTCCCGACCAACCAAACCCAACCCCACCCCATCCCGTCCCGTCCCGTCCCTACCAAGTGCGTTCTTCAGCAAATGAATGGCGTGCTTTGATAAATGGCACATGGTACCGTACCCCACCATAGTTGTTGTTGCTGTTTTGCTTGGTCACAAGTCATAAAGCCCTATAAGGCTTTCTTTCTCTTTTCTTTTGTTTGCCATGCTTCGCAAATTCATTGTCACAATTCTTCACTTGAGACTTGAGAATAGTCCGTAAAGCGTTATTTACATTGACAAAATCCACTCGAAAAAATCCACACACACACACGCACACACCCAATCCAACCAAAGAGAGAATCTCTCTGATAACTGCACTTAAATTGCTTGCAATAATTGCCTGAGTGAATGGGGGGGCGTAGTATAGCAAAACAGAATAATACTTATACACGAACAAGAAAAAAAGTAAAAACAAATCAGAAAAAATTCATTTAATGACAATTCTGATGTGATTTCAAATTGATAGTTGAACGTATGGGTACACATTTATTAAAAGTAAATAAATGCTCGAAAGCATTTAAAGAAAGAAACATTAATGAGAACAATTATATTGTTTTGTTTCTGTACAACATCAGGCAAATAAGTATCTTTATTGAACTTCGAAAAAATATGGTAGCAGTAAATACAGCAGTATTCAATACATAAAATCAATCTCTGCTATAAGGTTTTTGATGATGCCTATTTCTTGGGTAATCAAGTAATAACAAGCAAGAAATTCCGACTAGACGATACCCTGATCCCTATAATTTACGCGTACAGTCAGTGCTTGCAAGTATGTGTGCGTGTGTGTGTGTACGCGCATACAGCATAGCGCATACACAACTTCAATGTCCCATATCTCCGGTGTTTATTATCCGATTTCAATAAAAATTTCACAGATTGTCATTATTTTGTTTTATAATTCAAAGTGCAAAAAAAAAAAGTTTTCCAAATTCAAGATTTTGTTGTTATCGATCCCATGTGTATATCGGAAACGGGAAGAGTTATCGAAAATCGGAACTTGTACTGCCTAGGGATTAGGCGAGCTTAAGTTTCAAATCTGGAGTCTCTAGCTCTTATAGTCTCTGAGATCGACGCGTTCATACATACGGACAGACGGACGGACAGACGGACATGGCTATATCGACTCGACTGTTGATGCTGATCAAGAATATATATACTTTATGGGGTCGGAGATGCTTCCTTCTGCCTGTTAAATACTTTTGCACAAAACCACTATACCCTTTTACCCAGTTTTAATGGGTTCAGGATATAAAAAGTAATCAAAAGGCATTGGCAAAGAATGTTTGACTTAAAAACAACATCCATAATTATATTTCAATTATATGAATTCGAAAAATGTCTTCAATTTATTTATACCAAAAGATTTATTACGGGCTATATAGACATATAAAACTAGCAGACTCAAAGGTCTACAGACTGAAAATATGTTTACAAATTTAATTAGTTTTCTAAGACTATAAATTGACGTGGACATGTGACATTATTAACTTATTTTTCGGAAGATAAAAAAATATTGAAAATATATTTATGTGACAAACAAATAAATGCATAAAGATTAATGCACTTAAAGTCGCCATCTCTTTTTATTGTGAACCTTTCTGAGATTAAAATCTTCATCACAAGAAAGCTTAATAAAAATAAATGCTTTAAAACGACAGAAAAAAATCCACGTCAGTTTTATTTGAATTACTTTGCCAAATCATTTATAATCACTATCGTAACAATCACCCAGTTTTAACGACGAGACGGAGAGAGATAGGGAGAGAAAAGTAACAAAATTAAATCACATCATGCAAATATTCATAATCAGCTTCAATTAATGCAGTGTTACATGAATCTTGATGGTCTAACGCCAGTTTGTGCAAGCGCCGAATGCCACGCCACGGGGCAGTTGCCACAGAATTTCATGTCGTTGGGAAACAAAAGGCAACGACGAAAAGCAAACGCGAAACACAAATGAAATGCAATTTGGTTTAAATTAAACTTAAATTGAATTTTGTGTGTATTTTTCGTTTTGTTCGTTGGCTTTTTGACTTTTTGGGCAACGGGCAACGAGCCAACACTCCTAAATCTGCTGTACAATTAACTTTTAAGCAATGAAAATTTCAACTCAAACCAAAAAAGTGGCTGAAATATGCGCGGCATGCGGCAGCTAGTCTTGGCTAACTTATAGGCAAATAAAGATGCGTTCAATGTGGGTGCACTCGGTCAGTGGGAGTTCGTAGCACCTTAACATTTAAGTGTGTGCCCAAACAAAACAAAATGTAAATTGTTAAAGTTTTCACATCTTAACTGGGTCGCCGCCTGCTTCAGGCTGAGTGCTGACTCAGCGCCATAAGCAATAAGTTCGTCGTCGTTTCTCGAGGTGAGGAGTGCGTTTTGCATAATTTTCTAGCAACTTAAGCAATTGAATTCAATTGCCTAAGCATGGGCGTTAATCAAGCTAATTGTCAGCTAACAGCAACAGCAACAGCAAAATTCTCAAGCTTTAAAAACGAGGGTGGTTTAAGTATAATATTTCAATTAGCTAATCAAATTTGTTGTGATAAGAAATATTGTAGTTACAATCTTAATTGGTTTCTGGGCAAATTTTTTAAGAATCGTAACTAGGAGTTTCCTTTTGAAATGACATAGTTTAAGAGCCTTAAAGTTTTATAAAGTGAACTTAACACAAAAATTCCATTAAGTTGTTAACAACTGAATATTAAAAATGCCAAAAGAACTCTCTATTAGCCTGAATTTAGTTTCAAAACAGATGTAGGATATTTAATAATCTGAACAATTTGTACATATAACAATGCCTTGTGTAAGTATAATAAGATCTGACATGAATGATATATTCCCTAAAGCTGTTTAAATAATGTTCACATCAAAGAAAGTTGTATTACTACACACAAAAAGTTAAGTTTGAATTAAATTTATAAAAATTGATTACTAACGCAATAAATTGACCCCCCTCTAAGAACTATTTATTCGTTTATATATATGTATATCTCCAAAGCCATATGCGTTGCGTAAGTCTGACTCATTGATGATCACATAATGTCGTCTCGCAGACGCGACTGGAATTTCAATAAACGAGTTATATTACAAATAAGCAAAAACACACATAATGTCACACTATTGAAAACAACAATTCTAAGCGTTTTATAAATAAATATTGAATAACTTTTTGCAAGCGTTTTGCTTTACACAACTTTTTGCAAGCGTTTTGCTTTTCATATCAACAACAACAAAAGTTACAACAACAGCAACAGAAACAACAGAAAATTGCTATTTGATGAACTATGCCAGAGTCCGTAATTCAATTGCACGAGCACAGAAATATTTGATTTTCATCAATCATGCAGATATATTGTGTATATATATATACATAAAATAGAGAGTGATGGTTAAAGAGCAAAGAGGGTGGGTGGTTGAGTGGATGGATTGAGGCTTACTACGCTAAGCTGGCCAGCTTGCATTCAACCTAACCTGACCTTGGAAATGTTGTTGCCAGCTTTTATTTGTTATTATTATATTATTTTAATTTGTTCCGCTGCCCGAACACCCTAATTCACCCAGCAACAACCTACTGTCAGAGCCGATGCAATATGATGATAGATGATATTTGACATATGCCCCGAGCAGGCGCGCACAGTCAAATCAATGTGAATTAACTCTGACATAGCGTGCTATGTACATACATCTCTGTGTATTAAAGATATGAATATACTATATATATATCTACAATCATTTGCGTAATTGAAAGCAACCGAAACCAGTTTCAATGCAATGGCATTTGGTCATTGGTGCGTATGTGTAATGTATGGACTAGTTAGCTACTAAGTAGTACTAAGTGCAAATGTAGGACACAACACAACACAACATCAACAACAACAAGTGACAAGGTCAGCAAATACTTAAACAAAACAAAAGCATTGATTGAGCGATAAGCATAATCTATTTATTCAACCGAATCAATCAGCAAAGTTGATTGTTTGAATAAGTTGGAAGAATGATGTAAGTAGAGAGGCTGTCTAATATTATTATGAGCTAAGACAGAATAAGTTGTAGTTTGAAGTCAAAAAAAAAGTTTAAAAACTGTTAGATTAAGTATAATTTCAAATCAATAAAAAACTATAAACACTCATTGTATGACTACAGAAGTAAATACTTTATACACAATTAATGAAAAAGTCACGTTAAAAAAAAAAAACACAAAAAAATGCAAGTTCTGAGTGTAACCCGGAAATTCTACAGAACTAAGTGGAAAATCATGTTTAGTATTTTATTTTTGTTTGTTTTTTTTTTTGCTGTTGTCTAACTTGATTAACTTTCAACACAACTATTACTATATGATTATATTATGCATATATGCACCCTGCATACATATATATTGTATGTATGTGTAGACACGTACGATATGTAGATTATATCTGCATATAATCAACCACCAATAACACGCTCAACAAACTTGTTTGAACCCCAAGAGTATAGTTGTATATAAAATGCAACCCTTTGCAAACAATTTAAGAGTTTATTCAAACGAAAAATATATACAAAAACTAACTAACTAACTTAAAAATTATGCCTGACTGCACTGGGGGCATGGAGCACAGCACAGCACAGCGTAGGTCACGGAGCACAAGGGAAAGGCACCTGGTTGACCAGAGCCGGTTATCTGTGTGGTCAGCTAAAAAGTGACCTGAAGGTCAACGACACATTCCCGGACTGAAACTGTATGCTTGATGGATTGACAAACTGTTGAGCCCCTGCAAAAGCTACCTGCATTAAGTAGCCCTGGCAAAAGTTGCTATCGATTTAAAGGCAACTAGCAGCCACCCTGAAAATAAAACACCTAAAAGAACCCTCAAAAAACAAACTTAGCATTCAAGTTGACGTGACGTGAAAACACGGAAACGGATGTGGGCACAAAAAATCGTTTAAGGGGGCTTTGTTAACAAAATTACTATTACTAGTTAATTGTATTCACAACTTGAAATTGCTCATTTAAAGAAACTAGAATTTATTATGATTGCATTGAAAATCATTAAAGAATTGGATGAATTCCGAATTATCTTGTCAAAAGTAGAATTGAAAACCAAATTAATTGTTGCTGGTTGGATTTGGTTTGCTTCTTCCCTTAACCCATTTGCAACATACACAACACATCACACAAAGCTAATGGACTTTTGTATTTGCGGGCTGAGGGCAAAAACATGTTCTGACTATAATTATGAGTAGCCGTTAAGTTAGTATATGACATTCATATCTGCATCTCTGTGCATTTGTATGCTTCCGTTCGATTGCAATTAGGCGGACATGTCATGTAATTATGACATGGGCAAAAATACAAAAAAGAACGCAAATTATGGGACACAAACACAGAGCCAGACAGATAGACAGACAACTGTCAGTTTGTGTGAAGAGTCATTTGGAGGCAAAAGGGCCATTGTCATGCCATTCTGTCTTGATGCTTACATACTTATGTATGTATGTGTACTTGATGACAGCCAAACAAATATGTGTGTGTGTGTGTTCCAATTGTGGACAGAGCTTCCATAAATAGAAGAAGGAAATAAGTACGGTAAAGAGCAGACCCACCACAAATAATGTCAGCATACAGCGAAGTTGGCTTGCTACCAAATCGAGTTTTACTTTAACTGTAAATGTTTCAACAAACTGGAGTGCTGCAGCACGTGCCTCGCATTTATCAAATGCATTTCACGCCACACTGCATTTGATATGCATCCCCTTGCTTCACTTTCTCATCGCTTGATGGCTAATGAGCGACCATCGCTATCTAAATGTGTACAAAGTGTGATTATTTGTATGTGTGTCTCTAGCCACATAATTATGGTTTTATTTCAACCCAAAGGAGACTCTTCAATCGCAGAGAGTGCGCCACATAAACTGAGGTTTTGTGCAAAAGTATGTAACAGGCAGAAGGAAGCTTCTCCGATCCCTTAAAGTATATATATTCTTTCAATTGCTATTCAACAGCCGACTCGATGTAGCCATGTCCGTCTGTCTTCCCGTTTCCGATATACACATAGAATCGACAGCAACAAAATCTTGAATTTGAAAAAATTCAAATGAAATATCAAACTCAATAAATATTAAAATCGGTTGAGAAACACTGGAACACGAAGCTGCAGTATGCGTGTGCACACATACCCACACTTTCACAAGTATAGGCTTCAGGGTATCGTCTAGTCGGGATATTTCGACTAGAGCCTTCTCTCTTTTTTTTTCTTCACTCTCCTCCAGACAAACCCATTGAAAGATATACCCATACATATCCTCAACCGACAGTAGGGCAAACATAACACAGAGAGAAAGAGAGAGAGAGAGAGAGAGAGAGAACATAACGGGTGTGCATTGTTTGGTAAATGCTGACATATACATATTTTACATAACAAAAGTACACTACAGATCTCAATGTCTCGCTGTTTATGTCTGCTTCTCGAAACTATCTACAACATATGGCACACTGACGAGCAGAGGTAAGAGATAAACACAAGAAGAACAAGTAAGAAGGCTCTAGTCGAGAAATCCCGACTAGACGATACCCTGATCCCTATACTTTACGCGTACAGTCAGTGCTTGCAAGTATATGTGTGTGTGTGTGTACGCGCAAACTGCATAGTGCATACAAAACTTCAATGTCCCATATCTCCGGTGTTTATTATCCGATTTCGATAAAAATTTCACAGATTGTCATTATTTTGTTTTATAATTCAAATTGCATCTCAAACTTTTCCAATTTCAAGATTTTGTTGTTATCGATCCCATGTGTATATCGGAAACGGGAAGAGTTATCGAAAATCGGAAAGAAACTTGTACTGCCTAGGGATTAGGCGAGCTTAAGTTCCAAATCTGGAGTCTCTAGCTCTTATAGTTTCTGAGATCGACGCGTTCATACATACACACAGACGGACAGACGGACAGACAGACGGACAGACGGACATGGCTATATCGACTCGACTGTTGATGCTGATCAAGAATATATATACTTTATGGGGTCGGAGATGCTTCCTTCTGCCTGTTACATACTTTTGCACAAATTCATTATACCCTTTTTTCCCATTTTTAATGGGATCAGGGTATAACAAGTAAGAAGGCTCTAGTCGAGAAATCCCGACTAGACGATACCCTGATCCCTATACTTTACGCGTACAGTCAGTGCTTGCAAGTACGTGTGTGTGTGTGTACGCGCATACTGCATACAAAACTTCAATGTCCCATATCTCCGGTGTTTATTATCCGATTTCGATAAAAATTTGACAGATTGTCATTATTTTGTTTCATTATTAAAATTGCATCTCAAAGTTTTGCAAATTCAAGATTTTGTTGTTATCGATCCCATGTGTATATCGGAAACGGGAAGAGTTATCGAAAATCGGAAAGAAACTTGTACTGCCTAGGGATTAGGCGAGCTTAAGTTTCAAATCTGGAGTCTCTAGCTCTTATAGTCTCTGAGATCGACGCGTTCATACATACGGACGGACGGACGGACGGACGGACGGACGGACGGACGGACGGACGGACGGACAGACGGACATGGCTATATCGACTCGGCTGTTGATGCTGATCAAGAATATATATACTTTATGGGGTCGGAGATGCTTCCTTCTGCCTGTTACATACTTTTGCACAAATTCATTATACCCTTTTTCCCATTTTTAATGGGATCAGGGTATAAAAAGTAGGCTGGCAGAGCGGCAAAATATTCTTGACTGAAAGATGTGATTTATATGAAAATGTCAGAAACAACAACAGCAGCAACAATACCGAAAAGTCAAATTGTGCGACGTTTTTTGGAGTCACATTAAGGTAAGAGGTTCGGTGCGGGACAGCCACAAAAAAAAAAGAGCAACAGCAGCGGAAAAGGAAGTGCGCATTATTTGTTTGCCCCTGATGCGTTCTCTCTTTCCACATACAAACAACACATGCTTACATACATACATATGTATGTGCATTTTGTGATTGTTGTTATTTTCGGTTCAATTTTCGAGAGGGTGCACAATTTTGAACTATGCGTCCCTGCTGTTCAAGCACCTCAGTACTCAGTGGTTCAAGACAGGTGTGCATTTTTGAACCGCTTAGCAGCTGACACTTTTGCGGTATTTACATGTCTGTGTGCGTTTTCCAATCAGCTGCCAATTGCTGTCTGTTAGCCTTGGACACGTTGGCTGTTTACATAATTTGATTGCCATTTGGTCACACACAAACACAATCCCACACACACAGTGACAGAACCTAGTCATGTTAACCTAGTTTAGAGTCGAGCTTAAACTTCAAATAAGCTTAACTTTTATACATGAAACGATAGCACATACACTGTGCCAAATTACTAGACATACACTAAAGAAACGTTCACAAAATACTATTACACATAACACTAGTATATATACAGTTCAAAAAATACTATTATATATACAGTTCAATTTGATAATATTTTATTTTGAATTCATATTTATTTGAATTTATTCAACTCCAAATGTAGAATGAGTGCAAAATACTTTGAAGCATCGGCTTGTGGCAACTGTTTGTGTTGCGTACTGTTTATTCATCGAGAGTTTATTAACCTTTGAATCATAATAAACAGTTGCGGATTCTGAAGATGAACAATGAAACAAATAATCTCATCTTCAGTAGTCAATCAGTCATCAGACTCGCAATGATTTACAGTTATGCGCAATGATCTCATTCTTTAACAATTTTCTCTAAAAGTGCTTTACGCGCTCAAAGACATTGTTTAATAAAGTGTTCTTTCAACTTTTTTTATCGTTGTATAGCTAACATTTAAATAAATGATTTTTGTGTTAAAACTACGGGAAAAGGCTGGAAAATATATTAGTTAATAAAATATTTCAAATATTACAACTAAATAAACTGTTTTAATACCCCGGATCCCATTAAAAATGGGAAAAAGGGTATAATGGTTTTGTGCAAATGTCTGTCGGTTAAGAAACACCGGAGATATGTGACATTGAAGTTGTGTATGCAGTACGCAGTATGCGCGTACACAGACAGAGGAATAGGGATCAGGGTATCGTCTAGTCGGGATTTCTCGACAAGAGCCTTCTTACTTGTTCTGACTGTAAAGTTTATATAATATATTATTTTATCTTATTTTTTTAATGTTCAACATATGCAGAAAAATGCAACTCAACAATTAAAGCCTACACCCAACACAATAAAGCAGTGCCACACTTTTTGGCTGCCTTCCCTGCCTGTCTTTATCTCACAAAGATGGGAGCTAGTGAAGCTAGTTAAGAGGCCACTAGGCGCATCCCTTAGTTAGCGGTAAGGGTGTGTGTGTTCAGCATGTGTTGACTTAGGCGCCGAAAGCCTCCCTTGTTCCAATTCTACAATGTACGCGACATAATAAAGTCCCTTAACCTTTTGCTCGACTTCTTTTCAGCTGTGGCGCTCTTTTCATTTCTTTATGCAACCTGCAACTTCCGCATATCTCAGCGTGCTTTTTATACCCTGATCCCATTAAAAATGGGAAAAAGAGTATAATGGTTTTGTCCAAACGTATGTAACAGGCAGATGGAAGCATCTTCGACACCATAAAGTATATATATTCTTGATCAGCATCAACAGCCGAGTCGATAACTTTTCCCGTTTCCGATATACACATGGGATCGATAACAACAAAATCTTGAATTTGAACAACTTTGAGATGACATTTGAATTAATCAACAAAATAATGAAAGTCGGTCAAATTTTTATTGAAATCGGTTCAGAAACGCCGGAGATATGGGACATTGAAGTTGTGTATGCAGTATGCGCGTACATGCATACACACATACTTGCAAGCACTGACTGTACGCATAAAGTATAGGGATCAGGGTATCGTCTAGTCGGGACTTCTCGACTAGAGCCTTCTTACTAGCTTATGGCTGTTGTTGTTGTGTAGCTTATGAGCCACTTCAAGTTGAACGCCTGGTAAAAGGTTTTTTTTTTCAATGTGCAACACAATTTTAATAGTTTTTTATGTGCAACAAATATGAAATGCGAATTTAAAAATGCCAAAATGCAAAAATTTGCCTAGTAAGATTTATTCTTACGGATTTTAAATGAAATACTTAAATTCTTAGTGTATAGCAACATTACTCAGGATCAAGAACAATTGGACATCTTGGCTAGGAGATTAGTATGCCTGACGACCAATGCATCATCATCGAGAATCTAAAGATGTGAATCATTTGAAAAGCGATGCGATGCGTTCAGTTCTTTGTGAGTTCTCTCAATACTATAAGCAAATACACAGCTGGCTGGTTCACCCCTCTTGGCAATAACTTATCATATTTTGTATTTGTTTTTATTATAGACAGTGCCTAAAAATTGTCAAACAACAACAAAATTGGCCAGCCACTTGGCTAGTTGCGTTTGAACGTTTGTTTGAACAACCAACCCACAACACAAAATCTAGATATATATTCAAATGGCCAACAACAATTCGACAATAAACAAATACAAAAACAAAAACCAGCAAGCTGCAACCAGCTTCAAATTCCTGCATATACAAAACGCAGAAATTATAATAATATGTTGTTGCTTGTTGCTTTGAGATTTCTGATTTTCTCAAGTTTTATGGCATGTGCAAAATGTTTTTCACCATTCGATTTCGTTTTTTTTTTTTTTAGCTGGGCCAGTTCATTTCACAAATGTACAAATATTATTATTACGACGCTACTTGTCTTGAGCGCCTTGAAAAAAAATTAACAGTTCGTGAAAAGTGGCAACAATCTGCGTAAATTCGATCAACGATCATCATCTGAGTTAATTTGTGTGTACAGTCAGTATACAGTCGTGTCTGTATAAAGTGACCTTAATTCAAGCATTTACTATATAAGTTAATCTTGATTTTAATGAATCTTACGTTAAAACGTTAACCTTGATTATAATGAATACTATAAACAGGACATGTACATAATTGGGTTCATTTCTGCCAGACACGACTGTACGATGTACAATGTCCACTCGTTAGGTTCAATCCAAAAGTATTTGGTGACACGACACCAAAAAGTAGAGGCAAAAAGTAGATCATATTTTTGGCCATTACTCGTAATCGATATAACATTTAGCGTTGAATTTGAACTGATACGCAAAAAGCCAACAAAATAAATAATAGCAGTTTGTTGGATTTATAATTTGCATATGTATGTGTATATATATATATTTTTTTTGCGGTGTGAACACAATTTGGATACGTATGAGGCAAAGTAAATACGACCATAAAGTGAAGAAATAAATGTTTGATGTGTTTGCCAAATATATAGAAAAAATAAAGCCAAAGAGAATAATATTGGTCATTAAAATGTTTATAATCGAATACATCAATGGCTTGAAAAGCTTAAATTGGTGTTTAATTTGTTACATAAATACATAATAAGTATCAAAAAATTAGATATAGTCTCAGTAATCTTTTTTTGAATGTACTTTTTATTTTATTTCATTTGTTAATATTTTATTTGATATATTTAAAGATTTTCCTTGTTCATTTTTCAAACCGCTCATAAAAATCTTATTAAATCCTAATTATCTTTTTTTTACAACTTTCCACATATTTTTGAATCGTAAAACTCAGTCAAACCCATAAATATATATGACGTTGGAGCAATTGAATCAGCTCACGCCATGATATTAATTTAAACTAAAAAAAAGACTCATCAATTTGAACAAATTGTTTTCGTTCCATTTCAGCTGCACCTAAGAAATTGCGCACACAGGGAAAAACTAAAGGAAAAGCGCCCACACATTTCCTCTATAGAAACAACAACAATAAAATTCAAATTGATTTGCGTTTATCAATTGAGGGCGAGGTGGGGGAAATTGGTGCGAAATAGAAAAAACAAAGCATTTCTTTTGTCAGTTTTCGAGTTTCTCAATTTTCAAGTGTTTACGCAAAAATGAAAATAACACGCTGCTAACTAAATGGAAGCGAAATTTAAGGCGTGTGAAAAATTAATTGTGGCCAGAGCCACAAGCACAAACAAAAATCTTAACGCAACAAATTAACCAAAAAAACAAAAAAAACTAGGTAAAGTTCATTTAATTAAATATCATGCTTTCGCACTGTACACACTGTGTGGGAAGCCACTGTAGCCGCACTGTGTGCACGCCTTTAAAGACAGAGCAAATGCCGTTTTAATTTGAATAAATCACAAACGTATGAGCGTATGAGACAACAATAAAAATAGTTAAGCCTTGAGCACTAGATACTCAAGTATTTAAATTATACTTGCGCAAAAAAATCGACTGCACAAATAATTTGAGCGATTTGAAAGAAAGCGGTTTTGTTTTTCACAAATATTTCAATTTGACTTTTTCCGCAGCTATGACGGAAAAAAACAAACAAAGCAAGTTACATTTTTCGCTACTTTTGTCGCGATTGTTTTGACATTTAAGGTGAGTTGCAGGTGAGAGCAAGATAGTTAACCAATAGATATGGACAGACGGGCAATCGTTGAAGCGCAAAAATAATGGCAAAGACAAAAAAAAACAAAACTAGTATGTGTAAAAATGTGACCAAAGATAAGCCGGCGTCGGTATGGGTAAAAGAAACAGGTAGACCAACAAATAAACAAGACAAAAAGATCGCACAGCTGGCAGACATTAAAGAGCGCGGAGCAAAGAGAGCACGATTAACAGCACAACATTAATGCAACAGCAGCAGGTAAACATTAACAGCAGCATCTGTATAGAAACAGGCAAGTATAGCATTTGTGAGCAGATTATGTAATTAGGCAAACAAGAACCAATGTACGCGGATTAGCATGTTCACTTTACTTCCAAATTGATCATGAGAGATTAACAGCAGTTCAGCAATGTAATAACAGCAATGAGAGAGAATTGGGCTCTTTATCATGCTCTCCGTTTGGCAGGCAGCCAAGCGCCTTGTGCGATTGTGTTGGTTACCTCGCCTTCGCCGTCAATATTTACAAGAGCGGAATGGAGAACGGTAACAACAAATATTTGATGAATATGAAATCTAAGCGCAGCGAACAATTGAAAGCCCTTTGGGGGCACACATTAAGTATTAATTTGGAAGGGGGCAACGAGTGTAAGAGGTAGGCGAGTGTTGTCGTTCTTGCCTATTATCAGGCGACAAGGAAACACATGCAAAGATAAGCAAATATGTATGTGTATACATGTATGTGTCGCTATATATATAAATACAGGCAGACGCAGTAAATATACCCAGTTTGACAAATGTAATAAACAAGCACAGTGACCAAAAATACCAAAATAAAGAAAACAAATCTAGCACGCTTTTCCTGACGTCGGATTAGTAAAAAGAGATTTTTTCAGTTGTCATTTCTTATCACGGGGTTTTCGTTTACATTACAAGACTAATAAAGAGATAATACACATTTTTAATTACATTTTTTTTTTTTTTTTTTTTTTTTGTATGCTTGTGACAACAACATAATTTCTATGTTTTGCTTTCTTTTTTATACCTTGAACCCATTGAAAATGGGTAAAAGGGGTATATTGGTTTTGTGCAAAAGTATGTAACAGGCAGATGAAAGCTTCTCCGACCCCATAAAGTACATATATTTCTGATCAGTATCAAGAGACGAGTCGATATAGCCATGCCCGTCCGATCTCATAGACTATAAGAGCTACAGACTGCAGATTTGGAACATAACCTAATTCCTAGGCAGTGCAAGTTTGTTTCAAATCTTAAAACATTAGACGAAATAATGATGATATGTGTAATTTTTATTGAAACCGCTTGAGAAACACCAGAGATATGGAACATTATAGCAGTATATATTGTATATAGGGTATCATCTAGTCGGTATTTCTTGTTTAGAGACTTTTTTCTTGTTTTGTTTCGCATTATTATTCCACATGACAACTGTCAACAACAACATCAAAAACAGAAATTTCCGCAAGACTACATAAATTCAACTACATATAAGTACGTACTAACTACACACACACACACCCATAACATTTTATAGTTAAGTTTATAGCGGAAATCGAGGCGAAAGTTTTTGCTTTAGCCATAACATGGGAGTTGAGCCTAAGAAATAGAAGAAAGAAGAAGACCAGAAAAAAAGGCGCAGCTTTATAGCATTTTTTCTTTTGTTTTTGTCAATCCCAAATAATTGGTAAGCTAAGCAAATGAGCCGTGACGAAAACTATATAATATTAATAAATTAGTAATATTATTTAATATTGGTAAAAGAAATATATATATACTAAACAATTTCAAGAAGTGTTCCAATATTCTAGCCACTACTGTACGCAGTATGTGGCATAGATTTTGCAAAAATTCTAAAAACATCTTTCAAAACTTTTCAGACTTGTTTATTCGTTTTTGCTTACTGCATTCTTTCATATTTAGCGCGCACGCTCTTGAGTCATCTAATGAATAATTTAATATTTATTTGCTATTTTAAAATACAACTTGTTTTGCTCAACACAAAACACCACAAATTTGGGTTTACTTCGCATTTTAGACTTTTGGAATCGAAGAGTACTATAAAATGTTGCTCTATTCTCAATCCTAAGTAATTTCTTGTCTGGCATAAGACAGCAATTAGGGAACCGGGGTAAATTACCTCAAATGCGGTAAAAATTACATTTTTGGGGGTTAAAATGTAACTTTTGTGAGTTAAAAGTAGATATTTTTAGTTTGCTATTATAAAAACCGGTTCGTATTTTTTCAACTTAAACTGAACTAAACTTTTATTGATCGAAAAAATATTCTCGCAGATAAGTTCAAAAACCCTTCTTGGGTTGCATATCTCGCATTTTTAGCGGACTTTTTTGAGTGTATTAATATAAAACAAATAATTTCAAGGAAAGAATATTATTATCATTTCAGCGAATAATGCAAATCTTTGATGTAAAATAATAGAATATGTATCAAACAGAAATGCATTTTTTTAAGAATAAAGCTTCAAAATTGTGTAATACATATCTTATTTATTTTGTAGCTATTAGATTTTAAAAAAATATCAAGGCTAACCTTTTTGGCCAGAGGAGCGAATTTTTTTCCCCAAAAAAAAATCATTTAAATTAAAAAAGATTTTTTATGGGGGCAATAAATAAAATTTAAACTATTTGTGTCGTATAATAGTACAATAAACATTTCATATGAATTAAAAATAACCAAAAATATTTTTTTTTTTTTTCTTCAACTGTGTATTACTTTTATTACAATTATTAGCGTTATGTAATACTGGATATTACATTGATAAATTGAATAAATGATGTTCAAATTAAATTTTAAGTTATTATTCATATTATTATAATATGAAAGATACTAAAAAGAGGGAATTTCTTTTTTTTCTCTTCGCCATGGGGTAGTATGAACTTACACAGAAATATTTTGATTACAAAAGTTCCCCGACCGCTGGCATAAGCAATGAATATGCATTATTTACGTTACACTGACATCCAAAATGAAGTGTACACTATGTTAACAGCCTTGAATATGCTCAAGGCTGCACACTGGTGATCAAAATAAAATGCACTAAACGATTACACAGCAAATACAAAGACTGTGTGTTTTAATCAAAGGAAATGTAATAGCTTTTGCAAAACTTTAGGGTCGCCAATTTGAGACCCAAAAAACATAATGAGAATATGAAGAGAGGCCGCAAAAAACCTAACCAAGGAAAAAAGCTATAAAAAGGAGGGCGTGGTCAGCCATAATGCGGAGCCACTTCATCACATTATTATATTATGTGTGCACACACACACACACACAGTATACATTGTATATAGTAACAAGCTAAGGTCAAGTGGTCATTGTCTTTGTGGAAGATGACATTAAATTGCTCGTAATTTGTAGTGGGGAAAAAGAACATAAAGAAGAAATGAAGAGGAAATGTAAGAAAAACGGCAGCAGGAAAGCAAGCACAAAGGCAATGATTTGAGTGCCCTTAAGGATTATAAAGACTTACTAATGCGCGTAAAATACTTAATTCTTAGATACCTAATAATAATCCAACACAACAAGAAATAATCGACTCAGGCGTTTTGTGCGCGTTTTAAAACGCGTTCGAGCGCCGAAGCCGATTAGCGAGCGGATTTGTGGGTGGAAAGGATACGAATAATGTTAATGTTAATGCAAATGCGACAAGCTTTTACGAAACACAGAGAAAGAGATAGAGAGAGAGAGAGAGAGAGAAGTGGGATAGATAATGGCAGCGCCCCCAAAGCGAACGCGTTGAGAAATAACTGACACAAATTTTTTCAGTATGCTTTTTTTGTGTCTGTTACGCGCGAGTGATTTAACAGTGTGAGAGTGTGGGTGAGGCGGAGTTGGATGTGGGGAAGGTGGAAATGGAAGTGTCACAGCATGACAAAATTAATTAACAGCCATAAGGAAGATCAAAGCTGCGCTCAATTGGAAACGCTAGAATTGGAGCGAGTGTGAGAGTGAGATAGAGTGAGATACGGTATAAGAATGCATAAATTTGCTCAATGAGCCAAAATAACAGTAAAAATGCATGAACAAATATGTGATTTATTGAAAAGACCAAGAAAAACTTAACACGAATTTGAAATGCTCTATGGATTTGAGATTCTATTTTACATAATTCAACATTTTATTTTCAAAGATATTAATAAACCACTCTTTAAGCAAAACTAGAAAGCTTAAGAAATTTTCTTGGACAACTAAGTGCATAAATAATTTTAAGAACTTATGTTTACCATAGGCAAAAAACACTGAGCATTGTATATGAGAAATGCACTTATTAAGGATTAAAGTAATCCATCAGAGATTAAACTGTTATTTATAAAAAAATGTTTTTGCATTTTCTAACGTTTTTTGGTATGGCTACAATATACAATGTAAATCAAGCCAAAGTGTGTCTCATAACGCATTGACTTTTCTTTTGTTAGTGGCGCGACGCATTAAGGGAGCGTCTAACAACCCATTAAATGGGGGGTAGGCGGGGTTGATGACGCTGCCTCAGACAAAAGCCATAAAAACTATGTGTGTGTGTGTGTGTGTGTGTGTTAGTTATGTAAGATTTAGAGGGAATGGGAATGTTGGGGTGGCATACTTATACATATAAACTGTATATAACACCATGGACTATATTGTTTTGAATGGATTTTGTTGTTGTTTTGCTTTGCGCTTTACTCACCAAAACATTCTTTTGATTCTCCTTGTCCAAGAGAAATTCCATGCTTTTGTGTGGCCTTCGCACCGAAGCTATCTGAACGCCACCCGATTGCGATGATGTTTTAATACGGTTATCAACCTCATCGTCATCATCGTCCATATCGTCGTTATCATTTTGAATATTATAGTTGGCACTGGTGACATTCAATCTTTTGACCAAATAACGTTTGTGCTGCTGCTGCTGATGCTGCTGATGCAATGGATTGCATGTGATGTCCATGAGGGAGCGTGTTTTGCCCGATATAACCGTTTCGTGTGTGTCCAAATTAGTCTCAATTAAACCCATTTTACCGTTATCATGAATGGGCGAGACAGCAACCGGCACCGCTGTCACCATGGTCAGGGGTCGCGGCTTGAAACCGACTGATGCCGAACCCAGCTGATTGAACATTTGCGTCTTTTGTGCGACAGTTGCGCGCGATGGCGATTCGGTGTCTCGTGCCATATCCGCTCTATCTGCTCCCCTATCCGCATCCGTTAGCGACATTTCGCGTAGCTGGCCGGCCGTCAACTGTGCGGCAAAAGCAGCATATTGCTGACGTTCGGCATCCAAAAAGAGAGCATTACTGCTCACATAGGCAGCACTAGCGGGATTCGAATTGTGGGCAGCACTACTGGCGACAACGCAAGGCGCATGCGTTTGCCTTGGCGGCAGCTTTGGCAACGGCGGCTTACCTGTCACGAGCTTTTGCAATGTCGATGTTTTTGCCGGTTCAGCAGCTGTTACTGCTGCTGTTATTTGGCGACTGTTAACACTAACGGTGCTTGCCTCGGATGCATTGCTCTCATCTAGCACTGCGCTGCTGTTGCGCGGCGGCTTTAATGGTATATAAATGGAGTCCTGCGCATTGCCATTACTTTGTTTTGAATTCAGCTGCGGTTGCTGTATTTGTGTTTGTTGTTGTTGTTGCTGCTGCTGCTTCTTCTTGCGTCGCAGTGAGAATCGCAAGCCGTGGGCAAAGCGTGAGAGAAAACTTTTGGAACTCGGATGTTTCTCATCCGATTTATTGGCATGCTGTTGTTGTTGGTGTTTTAACGGCGATTCATTGTTGTTGCTTGAAGCTGGAGTTATAGCTTGTGATTTGGGCATATTGTTAATATTACGCCGATTATCGCCCTCGTTGTGATCGTAACGCTGCACCAGCTGCTGTGATGCGTAGAGTATGTGATGAGCCCGATTCGTGGGCGGTTCACTTAAGATGGGCAAATGCAGGCTAAGCGGGCGTGTGTGTACTTGTACTGGTGCTGGTGCTGGTGGTGACACTGTAGTAGTAACTGTAACTGGCGTAACAATCGCGCACGTTGATGATGAGCTCGCGTCGACGCGCGGTTCAAGACTGACGGCAGCAGCGACGCTTGAAACTGAAACGGGCTGAGGCGACGACGATGTTTTTAGCTGCTGCTGTTGCTGCTTCGTTTCAATGCTGGCGCTCGCGATGTTTTCGATGTTTTCGTTGTTTTCATTGCTCTCTTGGCTCTTTGAAACGATCACGCGGCATTGCTCGCTCTCTTGTGCTTTTTTCTGTTTCTCTTTCTGTGCTACTCTTAGCTGTTGCTCTTCATTGTAGCGCACTGCTATATTCTCGTTCTCTTTAGTGTTATAAATAACAGTGGCATCGTTGTAATCCAACAGCAGCTGCTCTTCTTCGTCATCATCATCATCTAGCGGCTCCTCCACCACCTCCTCTTCATCATTATCACTGCTCACCTGCTCCTCTTGTGGCTCCTCAGATGATTGCTCCTGCCAGCAATATTTACTCACCACGGGACAAAAACTCACTTCCTTACTAAATGAGTTACGCGAACCAGCTGGCAACAGTATGCCCAACGGCTTCGGTTGTGTCGATGTCTGCGGCAATTGATGCATTGAATTATGCGCACTACTCACATATATATCATCCTCTGTCTCCTGATTGCAGCTGTCAAAAGCTGACAGATTCGGAGTGCTACTAACCAAACTGCGCTGCTTCGACGTGGAGCTTTGAAAGCGTCGCTTCGGCAGAGCACGTGTGTTGGATTTGGCATGTGTGGTGTGTTGTGAAGTTTTATTTGTGACTGGCACTTCAAAATTACATTGTTCCAAGGATTGGGCATAGGACGTGCGTAGATTTGTCGGATCCTGATCGAAGGTTTTGCCAAAGCTACTGAAACTGATGACGGCGGCAGGAGTTGGCTGTGGCGTAGATACACTTGAACTTAGTTCCTTTTCAAGATTCAAACGCTTTTGACGCGCTGGCGGTTTGCGTACGGTTAACTGCACATGCTGCACTTGCGGAGGTGCATTTTCTTCATCTTCCACCACTTTGTGCTCGAATAGCTCTTTTAATGGCTTAGCCTTTGGACGCTGCTCTTCCTCATCCTCCGCATCTGATTTGTCATTGAGTATGGAGGCATTTTTATCATAGATCTGACTCAGTTCATCTAGCAAAAAGTTTCCCTTGCAGATGATCTGCTCATAATCCTCACCAGAACTAATACGTTGCTTACGTTTATCCATGCTTCGCTTGCAATTCTCACTGGGATCTGTGTAATCAAGTAGCGTTAGATTCTGATAACTGGCATTTAGATAACTTGAACCTCCTCCCGCTCCGGCTCCCGTTCCCGCTCCCGCACCAGATGCACCAACACGATCGTTCCAGCTGGAACTGCGTCGCATACGCGGCAAACTATTACAATCGAACTGATCCAGATCCTCGCTAGAACTGTGCCCTTCACTACTGCTCTGACGTCGCTGCTGCTGCTGCCGACGCAGTTGTTGCGTCGTTGTACGCCGTCGCCTGCCCAGCTGCTGCAGCTCGTTGGGCACCGACGATGATGACCCTCCTCCTCCGCCTCGCGTTAATACTGGCGAGGAACTGTTGCTGCTGTTGCTGCTGCTACGTTGGCTACAGTTGGTGCTGTCGTCGTCTTCGTTGTGTTTGTTGTTGTTGGTGCTGTTGCTGTTGGTAGCCAGAACGTAGCTGTTGTTGTTGTCCGTTAAGAAATTGGGCGACGAACCTCGCGGCTCGCGTATATCGGGCAAACTGTTCCGCAGCCAAGTGAAAGAGGCGACCGACGATGCTGACGTCGACGTCGATGGCGACGGTGACGGCGACGGCGACGGAGAAGTCGCTGAATTGTTGCTCTTCTCACAGCTATTAATAGATGATGTTGGAGAGGCGGCCGATGACGTGGATTGCGTCTCGTCCACGTTTGTCTGCTGCTGCTGCTGCTTCTCTTGATGTTGGTGTTGCAACGCTATTTTTGTCTGACACAAATCATTGGAGTTTAGAACGACGACTGCTTCCAGCTCCTCGAATAACTCCTCCTCCTCCTCGCAAAGTTTATCGAAATTCTTTGGTATACTTTTCGATTTGCTACGACGCAATGTGCTTGGCTCACAATAGCCCGAATCCTCAGACAAATTCTCCGCCGAATTGAGTGGCAAACGGCGTGCATTGCTCGCATCTTGTTTGCCTGGACAGGCGCTGAGTAAACTATGGCCACTGCTATCGCTGCTGCTCGTAGTTGAACTGCTGCTCGATTCCGAATCGGATTTGATTTCAGCCTGGTGTACCAGACTCTTACACGCGCCAAACAGCTCCCTTTGCTGTTCCTCAAGGTCCAGTTTGTGCAGCTCATAATACGTTTGATGCAATCGTCCATCACTGGACTCATAGCGCTTAAGCAACGATGTGGCCGATCCTCGTCGACTATCTGGATTGCTGTGTGTGCCACTGCTGACATTGGAACTGCTACTACCTGCGACAGTTTCACAGCTTAGCAGCGATGGCGAACTATTGCCCAAGCTGTTCATACTTTGATGCTGTTCCTGCAGCGTCAACTGGCGTTCCAAAGATTCAAATTGCACTAGCGATGAGCTTCTCGATAGCGAATGATATGAATCATTGTCCGAGTAGAAATCATCGAAGACTCCACCACCACGACGACTGCCTGTACTGCTTCGTTGTCCCACACTGCCATAGCTATCACGAGCACAAGCTTCCAGCGCTAGGAAGCGTTCCAGACTATTGTGCGCCTCGGAATCGTAGCGTGGTGGCGGTGGACGACGCATCTGCACTCCATCCTCTAGACTATGTGGCTGTTGTGGCAGCAACAGTTGCTGTCGCTGCAGCTGTTCCTCCTCCTGGGAGCGGCGTGCGCGTTTTGGTGGACAGGCAAAGTCACGTTCGGATATGGCATCGATATCTGCAAACAATAAACAAACAATTAATATCTGTTTCTCTTGATGTAATACAAAATTTGTACAATGATTGAATGCTTGAAAAGATCATAGATCTTACTTTTATTTTATACTACTTGGTAATTTTTCTTTACATTATTAAGAAATGATGTTGCCATAGTAAAGCGAGGGAGTTAAGCAAGTAAGAAAGCTCTAGTCGAGAAATCCCGAAATCCCCTATATTTTACTTTGTGGAGAAGAACGCATATACCGGTGTTTCCCAACCGATTTCAATAAAGATTTCACAAATTGTCACTATTTCGTTAAATGTTTCAATCGCCATCTCAAAGTTTCCCAAATTCAATATTTTGTTGTTATCGATCCCATGTGTATATCTGTTATCGGAAATCGAAAACAAACTAGTACTGCCCAGGGATTTATTTCATTATCTAATTATCTCAAAAGAATGTCGAATGTTTTCCCTTAAGATCTGTCAATATTAAAGATATTTTAATATTTTGTATAATGTTCATTTTGGTTATCAAAAAATTAAACCATGATACATAACTTAGTTTCAATGATATATAAATGATGATGATGATAATGATAATGAAGAAAACATTGAATTAAGTTCAAAATTACGTTAATTTATTATTTATTTTTTCGATTCGAATTCGAGATGTTCTTTAAATTAGGTATTTTTTAAGCCAGTCTGTACTTAAAATGTTTAAGATTAACAAACATTGTAAGAACTACAAAATTATTTATCAAATTGTAATGATTGAATTGATTTATATTCACTATTTCTAAATAATATTTCTATCATAAATACCTATCCGAATCTAAATCAAATAAGTTAAAATGATAATCGACAAAGTCTCGACAATTTTCATAACTTTAAGTGTCTTTTGTTCAAGCGACGATCAGTGTACTTAATTAAAGACTCACCCTTGGTAATTTCGACCCTTATAACCGAACCGGTTTCAGACTCTGCGGAGCTCCAGAATCCACCACAGCTGCTCTGGTCATGGCCATTCCAGCTATTTTGTGCATGGTCTTCATCTTCTGATGTTTCCTCCATAATGGGCTCCAACATTTGACGGGAGCTGGACAAGTAAATGCCGTCTGTAAATAGCAAGTAACACAGAGACAGAGAGTGAATGGAGTTTATTATTATTTTTGTCTTAAATTGTATTAAATGTATTATAAGCGCGCACTTAGCAATTTTGCCTGCCATTTGCGCATCTTTTGCAGCCACCGTCTCCAGCTGTGCCTGCAACAAAACTGAAGCTCATTGCGGCAGTGTCTGACTGCCTCACAACAGTACATACTAGTTCTAGTCTCCATTCACAACAACACCAAGAACAACAACACCAAGAACAACAACAGCAAACTGCAACTGTTTATTGCGATCTTATCTCGTACGGCGCCCGCAACAGGGATCGCTGCGTGGCAGCGCATGCTGCAGAATGATTCATGCCGCTTAATTATGCAATTTATTAATAAAACGCTGGCAAAAAGGCAGCACAATAAATACATACGTGTATACTTAATGTGTGTGAGTGGTTTGTGTGTGTATGTGTTTGTCCAACTAACCATCAACGCAGAGTCAGACCCATATCTTTTTATACCCATTAGTGTTGATGATGATCAAGAATATATATCTATGGGATCGGAGATGCTTCCTTCTGCCTGTTAAATACTTTTCAACAAAATCGTTATACCCTTTTAACCCATTTATAATGGGTTCAGGGTATTCAAAATAGAAAGAAAAACAACTAAGAAGGCTCTAGTCGAGAAATCCCGACTAGACGATACCCTGAACACTATACTTGTGTAAGTGTGTGTATGTGTGCATGCGCATACTGCATACTACACGCTCAACTTCAATGTTCCATATCTCCGATGTTTCTTAGCTGATTTATTATTATTTGTTGAATATATATATATTATTATATTATTATATATTATTTTGTTGAATTATTTTTAATCGATCCCATGTGTATATCGGAAACGGAAAGAGTTATCGAAATCAAAAGGCATTTGGCGAGCTAAAGTTCCAAATCTGGAGTCTCTAGCTCTTATAGTCTCTTGGCTATATCGACGCGGCTGTTGATGCTGTTCAAAAATAGATATACTTTATTGGGTCGGAGATGCTTCCTTCTGCCTGTTACATACATTTGCACAAAACCATTATACCCTTTTTACCCAATTTAAATGGGATCAGGGTATAACAAGAAGATAGCAAGTTTAATAATGCTATTGATTACTGAGCTCCGGCTTATAAGTAAAATCTACCTTACTGATAAAAATTTTGCTTTAGATGATTCGTTAAGGCGTTCGAATTTGACACAAAATTTGTTTTGGTAAGATTAAGATAAGTTCAACATTTTTTTTTTATTTGCAACTATTTTGCTATAAAACTCGAAATTCCGTTTTATGTCTTAGTTTTTTATTGGATCACTTACCTTGTTGTTCAAATGTGCCCAAATTCCAAGTAACGGGCGTATTTAGATAGCCCGCCAAATCTAAGTGTTCCATATTGAATTTTTGGCAAGACTTTTGGGCTTATTTTAGTCTTTGTTTTATTGTTGTTTGTTTTATTCTTAGCAGTATTCCTTAATAGCTTTATCCAACGCTAAAGTACTAAATACTATATATTTATATCGTTGTTGCAATGCTTAGTCTCCAAGTATCACATCGGTATTCGTTTCTGATTCTTCAGGTTCTCCTTATTGAATGCAACTGGAGCATATATATAGCACCAGTTATTTCCATTTGCCTTATCGCAAGTTTTGTATTGAGTTGAGTTTTTGTGCAATTCGGCGGCAGCATTCGGTACAGACTTTTTTTGTATTTTCGATAAGCGAAAACGATATCTGTAAAATAAAACCAAACAAAACAATTGCAAACGAAAATTTTAGTACATATTGATAACAAATGATGTTGCCATAGAAAAGCAAGGGAGTGGTTTTTGTTTTTTAGTTTTTTATTGCTGCATCACAACTTAAACAAGTAGGAAAGCTTTAATCGAGAAATCCCCTAAACTTTACGTGTACAGTCAGTGCTCGCAAGTATGTGTGTGTGGAGGGGAATGCATATAGCGGTGTTTCTCAACCGATTTCAATAAAAAATTCACTTATTGTCATTTTTTCGTTTAATGTTAATGTTCAATGCCATCTCAAAGTATTCCAATTTCAAGAATTTGTTGTTATCGATCCCATGTGTATATCGAACACGGGAAAAGTTTTTGATATGGGGATTAGGCGAGCTTATGTTCCAAATCTGGAGTCTCTAGCTCTTATCGTATAGAACTAAGCGTTAATACATACAGACGGACGGACGGACAGAAGGACATGGCTAAATCGCCACGCTTATTGATGCTAAGCAAATGTTAAAAAATTATTTATTTGCCATATTTTAGATATTATGTATTTTTGTAAAGTACAGTTAACTTTACAAACACATCCAACAAAGTTCGATTCTATTTTGAGAGCAAAGAATTAGTAAACTTGAATCATTTAACGGTATACTCTGTGCTAATGCTCAATAAATGTGTTCTCATATTTATATATTCTAATCTAGTAAAAAGTACTGTTTTATATTTTTAAGTGTTCAATATTTCAATATTGTTTGCGTATTTTCGCGCACGTATTTAATGTATAATAAACATCTGAGGGCATCTAGTTGTAAAATAAAAAAATATTCTGCTCCTATACGAATGTTGACTTGTGGGCGAAATGAAAATTGCTTCAGATGAATGCTAATAAGCAGTAATAGTTTTTACTTCTGTATGCCTTGCACATGGCAAATGTATAAATATATACAATTTAAATACATAATCGTGCAGTATGCACAGTGGCTAATCGTCAAGTTGAGTTAAGTGCGTCGCAAATGCTTTTGCTTTGCTTTTTTTTCCAGCTGCAGCAAAGTACTATATTTAGCAGTATATATGGTATAAGTTACAATTTTTAGATTTTGTTTAAATTATCGCTGCACATTGCACAAAACAAGCGATAACCCAGTTCAAAAGCGCCAGCACTTTTCAATGTCAATAAGGGCAGTTTCGGATTTGTATTTCATTCGATCCAGCATACGAAGTATAGAGGCAGGGAACTTTTATTTTTTGCGCAAACGTCTCTGTTTTGTTGTGGAGCAGTTTGTTTGTTTATGGTTTCGCAATTCGTGCTATGTAAACTCAAGTTATTTATAAATCGATTGGAAATCCATGCTATGCTATTGCACAATAAACATTCCGCGCATGGAAATTTACGGAGCACATTTTTGGACCGCAAAAAAATGTTTTGAAATCAGCAATTCAATTAAATGCGCGCTGTCAAGGCAGCAGCAGGTGAATTGAAGTATTTGTCTTTGTCTTGTTAACTTAATATTTTTGGTGAATAAGATTCATTATAATTCTATTCGGACAGATGTTAAATCAGTGTCAAGTGGTGTCATTGCTATACTAGTTAATCATTTTGTTGTTGTGTGTCAAATTTGATATTTTCATTAACATGTTACCCAAATATAACAATTTAGTACATTCCGAAATTTTGTATTAGTACTGTTCTTAAAAACCGTTGAGAAGACTTATTTCACTACCGACAGTTTACTTATATTTTGAACAATTAAGTAGTATCAGGATAGTCTGAATAATTAATTATTGTTGACTAAAGGCACTGACAACATTATTTAATATAATATTATAATACTATTCGACACATTTGATAAATTTTTAGTACAAAATGTTATAGATTGACAACATTATTTAATATTCAAATTAGTAACTAACTAGTTCTAAGCCCGTTGCCGCGTTTGAGAACACATTATTTTTGAATATTTCAGCAATTTTTTACTTTCGTGCGAGTTCCCTTCCTTTTTTTGTTGACTGTTTGAATTTTGAAAGAGCTGTCATAACTGACATGCAAATGCAACAAATCTTTCCCAATTAATTAGTTATGGTGAATGTAAGCTTAAAACTTTGACAGCTGTCCAACAAAAACAAAAGAAAGGAAAAAACTGAGAAACATATGTAGCGTATTAGAAATCAAGAGCATGACATCAATCTTTTATCTTTTTGGCGTCTGTTATAAATTTTTTTTTAGTACAAGCGCTTGAAAGTTTTGAGTGATAGTGTTTAAATTTGAAGATAAGATAGTCAATGACGTGGAATAATACTAGCGAACATAAAAAAAAAAACGACACCCTTTATTTCTAATAATTATAAATCGGAAGTTATTTACTTATGGCTTTGCCGCATGCATCCATCAAAGTTTTTGGCCCACTAAGCTTACCAACAACGAACTTTGGAACGTGCAAAAACAAACCACAAATAAAGGCCAACAATACATGAGGAAGGTGTATGATATATAGGTTTTTATTTTATGTGGGGTATATTTTATTGCATTATCCAATTAAGAGATTGTCACCTTTACTATATAAAGAAAAAAAGTAAAAGCGCAAGCAAACAAATGTCATTCACTCGAAATAAAATAAGAGAAAGAAAAGCGAAAATATAAATAAATAAATAAGTTCACGTGCCAAATTGAACGATATGCTTCACATTTCGAATATATATATTCTCTATTTCTATAAATAAAATGCCTAAAAAGAAAAAAACGTCCAAGCAACAAACACAAAATTTAGTTTATTAGAAGGGCAGCTGAGGAAATGTTCTTAAAAGAGCATAAATTATTTTATTATATAGTGTTGTTTAGAGTTGTTGTTTTTGTTTTACCTATGTATATACTCATTCAAATATGTATTTATATAGTATAACTTGGTCAGGGATTGCGGAAATATTAAAAAAAAAAAACTTTTGAACAAAATCTCTTCCTTAGTGGCCATCTGGCTAGCGGGGATTACGGTTCGCCTGCCAGTTGGCAGCAGCGTTTAATTGCAAAAGTTCACTTGCCCGACTATAAGAAATATGCGGTTATAAATTGTTTTACATATATTTGTTTCTATGTGAGTTTTTTGTTGCCGGCATGGCTGCTACGCATGATTCTTCTCTTGGTTGTTCGAACGAATTAATCTCTGTTTATTTTGGTTCGTATAAAGGTTGTATGTTTTCTTGTTGGCCCTTTCATAAATAACAAAGCTTAAATAAAGTATTGGATAAAAGGGGACATATGCGATTTATTTATTGCACTTTCGGTTAAATGCAAAGTAAACAATTTTTAGTACAGCTTGAAATATACTTTAAAAATTGTTGTAAAAACTACTTGGTACGGAAATCATAAAAAATATAAATTATGCGAAATTCACTTTTGTATTTTTTAGTAGAGCAATACCATTAGAAAGTTCATTTTCTTTAGTACACTTCAACTCAATTTTAAAGGGTTTGAACCTAAAATTATATTAAGTAACCTTTATTAAATGATTTGTCCAACAAACGAATAGAAACCGTGACCCAAAACATATTACATACAAAAAATGTTTAACACTTTATTTGACATCTTTTTTTTGCTGACGTAAAATTTGTTAAGGTTAAGGAATTTTATAACTCTACTTAGTACATTACTTTATAAATTTTATAATACTGTAAACACAGCTGTTATCTTTTGTCTATAAATACTATATACCAAAAAGTTTACTTATTGCAAGCAACGCCTATTTGGTACACAAAATGAGTCAGGAACGGTTTGTTGGAACTGGAAACGTTCTTACCTGTGTTCGTTAAGAATCGGCTTGTTCGTTTGTTTGTTCCTTAAAAATGTGCTAAAATCTTACAAAATTTAAACACCAAGGCACTTAAAACTTCATATTTAGCTCATGTCAGACCAGAGTTAAATGTCGTTTAATATTTGCTATCTTCTTCTGTCATATAACATTAGTGCGCAGTGATAAGCGTTTCGCTGAAAACACAAACACATAAAACACACACATTTATATACATATATATATATAACACAAATTGAAAATAACTTTGTTTGAAAGCGTTTCGTTTAATACTTTTTCTTTTGTCAGTTTCATTGCCAACTTTCGCACAGTTCGATTTCGTACTAAAACCCGCGCTCATTTAGTACGGGTCTAAAGAGGCAGTGCTAAGTGAATTTATGACGACTAACGACATTTCCGTCCGACCGCACAATCTGAGGTGCGCTTGAGTACTACTAGGCGGAGAAATACAAAAAAAAAAACATCAAGACACACACTCAAACACTTACACAAGCACACATATTAATCATCGTCGCGTCCGTCGGCGACACACACACACACCCGAACATAATTCTTCTGGCTTTTGTTTTTAAATTTTTTATTTATTTACAATTTAATATTTTTCAACGCAACGAATCGGCGGCAGCAGCAGCAGTACAAAAAAAGTTCAAAATAAAAATAAAAACAAAAAGTCATCGCAGATAATAATTGTAAATATTCGTAATCTGTGGCAACAACGCCCCAGCAAAACGAATTTCGCTGATGGCTGCTTACCACATTTTGATGGGGCATGGCGCGCCTCTATTCCACACGAGCTGGTAAACCAAACTGGTCAGCCGCAAATACAATGGTCGACGCGCATTACAAAAAATGCAAAAATCGCTCAATGAACAATCTTTTTTTTTTTGGGCAACATATTATATATATCGCTGCTAGAAAGATAAGACTTATCATTGGGTAGTATCTCAGGCTGATTGTCTTGGACATTGGGTACAAGGCGAATGACAACAGTAAGCAATCAGCCGGTAAACAAAAAATTCACATCAAATTAATCTATTTTTATACCCTGATCCCATTAAAAATGGGAAAAAGGGTATAATGGTTTAGTGCAAAAGTATGTAACAGGCAGAAGAAAGTATCTCCGATCCCATAAAGTATATATATTCTTGATCAGTATCAACAGCCGAGTCGATATAGCCATGTCCGTCCGTCTGTCCGTCCGTTCGTTCGTCTGTCCGTCCGTATGTATGAACGCGTCGTCTCCGGGACTATAATAGCTAGAGGAACCAGATTTGGAACTTAAGGTCGCCTAGTCGCTAGGCAGTACAAGTTTGTTTTCGATTTTCGATAACTCTTCCAGTTTCCGATATACACATGGGATCGATAACAATAAAATCTTGAATTTGGAAAACTTTGAGATGGCATTTAAAACATTAAGCAAAATAATGACAATCTGTGAAATTTTTATTGAAATGGGTTGAGAAACACGGGAGATATGAATTGAAGTTAAGTATGCAGTATGCGCGTACACATACACACATACTTGCAAGCACTGACTGTACTCGTACAGTATAGTTCAGGTTCAGTGTATCGTCTAGTCGGGATCTCTCGACTAGATTCTTTTAACTTGTTTATTTTGACTCTTGGATTTATAAAAAAATATGAAAATTATAGGGTAGTTGTACTAGAATCTGTCTTATATTAAATATGAAGATTGTAGGGTATAAAGAAGTTGTACCAGACAAAGAAGTGATAAAAGTTTTAAACGCAAAAAATTTAAAATATCTACTTAATATGTTTATCAGGGAGCAACAAGTAGACTTAGGTAAGGCTCTATGTAAATAAAAATTACTAATTTTATGAAATGCATTTATGAAATTGTTATTATTGTAAAAATTTTTTGATTGTGATCTAATTATAATAAAATAATTTAATAAATATTTGTAACATAAAAATGAGCTTAAGAGTCAGAAAACAACATATGTACATTAAAAAGTTAGTATTAGACAAATCTTTTACGAACACTTCATTGTGTAAATATGTATATTTATGAAATATTGGAATTTAGTTTCGTTTATTAAACTAACCACTTTTTGTGGTGTGCATATTGTGACTAAATATAGAAGTTAACTAATGTTAACATTATTAAATTCTACACTTGGCCGAATGATGTTTTTGTGGCTGGCAGCCACAGCACAGCAGTGTTGCAAAAGTCAGCTCTCACGGAACAGATATCGATGTGATATCGTATATCGATATAAGAATAGTCTCTTCTTTAGCTTTAGCGCCTTTCTCTCACTTCCGTTTAAGAATTTTTTTGTCTCTTGAAATTAAGCTGTGTTATGGTCGGCGATGTGCTGTCGATGGTTGTGGTTGTCGAACGAGGGTTGGAGAGTCGTGTAGGTCAAGATATTCGATTGGTGTCGGCGTTGAGCGAGATGGCTTAAGAGAGGAAGAAGAGGAAAGCCAGGCATGTGAAAAGAAGAAGAAAGCCAGGCCTGTGACAAAAGAAAGAAAAAAGTCGAACATCGAACAAACCAGTGAAAGTGCAAGAAAAGGGTTTACGCTTGAAACCCTGGCCAGAGTCAGACCGTTCAGGCAGCAGTTCCGCTCACACCAGGAGACCACCGGACGAGGATCAGCAAACCCGTCGGGGGGACTCATCAAGTTTGTGCCCGTAGAGATAGTGCCCCCAAAAGAATCAAACATCAGCGCTTGCGCAACAGCCACACAGCCGCCGTCACAGGCACAGTGGGCCGCGACCGATTGTCGAAGGCCCGAATTAGACTCAGTTTATTTAGTTATTTAGCGATTTATTCCCGCCCCTATTTATTTAGTTATAATTTATCTACTATCATTTAACTTATTTATTTACTCATTCTTTCTACGTTTTCGTGTATTGTTTATATGTTCTACGTTTATTAGTTCATGTTCATTTTTGTTTATTTATTTATTTAAATACTTTCTTCATTCTTTTGTTTATTTATATAAAGTAAATTTATTTTAAGAAAGCCATGTATAGTTTTGAATGAATAAATATAAGTGTGTACTGTCTATAAAAACATGTGTGAGTAGATATCTATGTGTGGGTGGGACGATTGTGTGTTGATGTCGGGGTAAGTTGTTGTTGATAGTGTTGTGGTGTTTAGGGAGTCGGCAATAAAATGCAAAAATACCGACCCATAGGAAGGGAGGGCGCATTGGGGGGGTAAATGTTTCCACCTTTTTACCTTTGTATGTCCCATAGTTGTCCGCAACTGTAAAGATTTACTATTCACCCGTTTATTTTTTTTGTTAGTTATTCGTAAAAAAAAAATATAAATTTTTGTTACACCGGCCAGCAACTGACCGATTTGCTAGCTGGCTATCGATACAGTGTTGGAAATAAAAAGCCGGTTCATAACATTCATAACAGCTGCTGTAACAAAACCGTGTGTAAAATAAAGAACTAATATTGAATCCGTACATATGTATAAGGATCATCTGACTATTTGTCTACACAATTGCATTTTTAAATGCTTAAAGACATTAATTTACATATAGCTGCCTGCGTGCAGCTCTCAGTTCGCTACAGTGTAATCTGAGTTGCATCTTAAGATCATACTTGTTTGATCTATTACATTCATACTATATGTTTAACTAGATAACATTCACGTTGCCGATTAACCTATATTCTTAACATTAAAAAATAAAAGTATCAGCCTAAGTCCACAGCTAACTCACTCATTTGCTCAAGACTAAAGATTTATAGTAATATAGATAAGCATTAAAATATATTTTATAAAAATAAATATTTATTTAAGAAAGAAAAAGAAATTTTAATTTAGAAACAATTAAAAATTAACAAGTAAGAACGCTCTTGTCGAGAAATCCCGACTAGACGATACCCTAATCCCTATACTTCACGCGTACAGTCAGTGCTTGCAAGTATATGTGTGTGTGTGTACGCGCATACTGCATAGTGCATACAAAACTTCAATGATTCGGCGAGCTTAAGTTCTGGAGTTTCTAGCTCTGAGATCGGTTGGTTCATACATACAGACGGACACTTTATGGATACTTTATGGGGTCGGAGATGCTTCCTTCTGACTGTTACATACTTTTGCACAAAACCATTATACCCTTTATTTCCCATTTTTAATGGGACCAAGGTATAAAAAACAACAGTAAAATTATTTAAGATCAATTTTAAATGTTCCATTCTGCAGTGTTGTTCATTAAAGATCATGCCGTACTATTAGTCGATTAGTCTTTTTTATATCTAATCAAGTGACTAACTTTTATTTATAAATCAATTCAATAAACAACTAGAGCTGTGTCACAAACAACAAGTGCAATTGACATTGAAATAAACAGCACATAACTTAACATAGCTTAGATACTTCACTTGGATTTTTATGCCCTTTCGTGATCGTACTAAAACAATTAACTTCGAATTCCCGTTTAGGTTTATTGCTCAACTACAATAGTTAACTTTAAATTTCCGCTTAGCTTTATCGCATATTTGCAATCCTAAGCGTAAGCTCGACTGCCCTATGATCAACGAACTATTTTCACACCTTTCATATTTGGTTGTTAACGTTTTTTGTTAAGTTTTTCGCACATATTTTGTTAAGCGCCAGTCAAAGTTGAAAGTGTAATAAACTTGCGTGTGAAACGCACTCGAAATAGTCTAAACAAAAGGTGCGCTCACATTTCCATTCATATACTATTATTTTTTATTATTTTGAACACACACACACACACTATATAGAAAGGACTTTCACTTTCGTCTGGCCACGAATCAAATTAAAAGATTCATTAACATTTTTTTATTGTTTATTCAGTTTTGTGGTTTGGTTTTCTTCCCAAAGAGTTTAATGCAAAGAGTGCAAACAATTGTCGGGACTCAAGTTTTCGATGCGACTCAAAGCTAAAAACAAAAACAAAATCAAGACTCGACTTCAACTCCTCCTACACAATACAATTTTGCACAATTGCAAACTCATTTAAGTTTGTTTTTTTTTCGCCTCAATTACGCTGTGGCTTCTTCTCGTTGCCTTTTGGCCATTTTTTTTTGTTTTGTAGAGTTGCGGTAAGCTTACGAAATTTGTTCGGCTGGGATAGTTGTATTGTTTATTGTTGTTGCTGGCCAATTCTCAGGAGTTGTGCAATGTATTTAAGGTTTGCAGCAACTGGAACTTTTCACTCTCTGCCTTAAGCAGGAAGTTTCTATTGGCATACCAAAAACAAAAAAGTGAACGCCAGCAACAAAAGTATATTGTATTTACCATATAGCAATAATATACACGTATATATGAAACTAGGTAGAGAGGTGTATTAATTGATCTCGTGCTTTGTGGCACGCCTTTTGTTTCACTTTGTGTTATTTTTTATGCAAATTTGTGTTTTTCTCATTATAAAACATATTTTCTGCTCTAATGAAATGTTCGAAACCGAATTGCAGCCTTGCGGGCTAAGATTGTTAGCCAGTTTTGTGGTCTAATAAGTTTGATTGCAATGCTTTTGTTTCTCACTTTCTTTTTAGATTCATTTGATTCCTGTTTTCGTAACTGGGCCACAGTTTTTTTTTTGCACAGTGTATACGGTGACATTTAATGGCGAACATCTATTAACACAAAAGTCGGCAAATCTCTTTAAAAAAACACAAATAAACAAAAAAAAAAACGGTTCGTGGGAAAACCGCAAAAATTTGTACGAATTTAATGTGGCATTCGATTAGGCTTGTCCTCGCTCTCTCTCTCTCTCTCTCTCTCTCTCTCTCTCTCTCTCTCTCTCTCTGTCTGTCTCTCTCTCTCTAGCATCAAATTATTCGTACTATATGCACATACGCATATATAAAACTCGTCATGTTCATTATGCAAAAAAAATGCGATTTGTAAGCGCGCTATAAATAATTTTTTTTGTTTTGTTATTTGTTGTTGCAGCTTTAAATGCTAAACATTTTATAAATCATCATTTATCTTGTTTACAATTTCGCCATAGCAACTGTATTATGTTCTAAAAGCGACTTAGTAATCATTGTGACTGCGTTATTCTAGAAGATGCTAGCTAGCTAATCAGCCTATTAAGTATTAAGAGTGAAATTGAGTAAAACTTTGTTAAAACAGGAAGTTTTTCTTTTTTTTTTGTAACTTTCTTTTACATTTTAATACTTGATTTCGAGACCTATCGATGAAACACAATTAAATATTAAGGAATAAGGAAAAATGCAAATTTAATATTTGTAATCTCACTTTTCCAACTAGTTTTTTTTTACGAAATCTGTAAGTAGTTAAATAGATTTTGATTTAGTAAGAAAAATTTCCCAAAGTCGATGTATCAGCGACCGGAGAACTCGACGTTACCCCCCTCAGTGAAGAGCAAAAAAAAAGGTCGATAGAATAGAAAATGTTATATATATACTTTTTTCATGAATTACCCCAAAATATTGTTGTGGAAGTTAACTTTACTAGCAAAAAAAATGTCACTTTTACCCCATTTGGGGTTTTTTATCCCGGTTCCCCGACCGCTGCTTTATATATAGCCACTGCTGTTATCTTCGAGTTATTGTTACGTAACCAAATAATTGAAAACGCATTTACCGCATTTACTTAGTCATTAAAAAACAGTAAACAAGTGTTCGAAAAAGCGGCTTGAAATGTTTAAATATGTTTAATATTCTTTAAAAAGGTATAGTTTATTACATAAATGTGTTTCTTTTTCAACGAAAACATTAATTTCTTCAGTTACTTAAATCATTTTTATGTATCTTACGCGCTTGCACTCACACTTTATTTTGTTTGTAAGTTGAAATGCAGGGACAAATGTAAATGACCGATACATGAACGGTTAAGTTATTGGTTATTTAGCCCTTTCACATTAAGTATGTGCTGTTTACAGTTTCAGCTCAATGAATAAGCCGCAAGACCGTTGCATTTATTGCATTGCCAAGCCCATCAAATATCTTATGATATTTTCTTTCCGGGTTCTCTTAGATATATGAGTTATATGTATGCAATGAGCACTGTTATTTAATCAAGCTGCTCCGTTCAGCAAACAGAATTTTGTTCCAGCTAAGCTTTCTGTCATGTTGTGGTACTTCAATGACTAAACAATAATTTCTAACTGCAAAAATTATTCGCAGCGAACAATTTGCAATGCATAAAAATGGCATTAAGCAGAAATTAAACATTTAAGGAATGGCAAATGAAAAATATGAGGCCAGCCAGCCAAACTGGTAGAACGGAATTCCAATGAGGCAACTTTGAGTGTGTGTGTGTGTGTGTGTGTGCCAAATTCGCGTGGAAGTAGCACAAGAGCTGCACAGAATTGTATTATTAAAAGGACGGGGGAGAGAGAGCGAAATAACATACAAAAGAAAAGAGCAGAAGCAGAAGTCAAAAGAAACAATGATGAGCAAAGCAAAAGAAGCTTGAAAACGTGGGCAGAGTGGAAACGCCTCAGCGCTTGCGCAGCAGTAGCAACAAAATGTGGCACTTGAAATGGCCGACAACATACAACGCGAAGTCAATGTTAAGCTCAGTAAGACACACACAGATTGACGGATTGACCAAATGACGGGACGGGAATGTAGGTGGGCGTTTAATCAACAGCTACGCATGGTTTGGGTACAGGTCGGTTTTAAGTTGCACCGTGGGTGCAGCAACAACAACAACAACAATAACAATCGGCATACTACGACGTGCAACGCTTGTAAATTCATTTCAGTAATCAGGCAGGAACATAAATTAGACTCCATTGCTGCGATTTGAATTTATTATCGCTAACTTTTTTGATTCTCCATTTCTTTGAGATTCTGAATTGCGGTCGCTTGATTAAGACTTTGTCTTTTTTCTACTTCTTCTTCGTATAACGATATAAAACGACACAAAATACAAATGACATTAAAACCACAACGAACAGTCACATAAATCGTTTGCAAGTAAATTTAACAGAATGAGGCTAGTTAGCCAGTGAACACAGTACAGTTCTGTTCTGTGGGAACAAGGTCATTTAAAATACACTCTTCCGTACAAGTTGCGAATGAAGTTGTTTTGAAACTGTTCACTGGGAACGTAGAATACAAAAAACCAAACAGTCGAGTCGAGGCCCTTGAAGTGCTGTTATAGCTGAATGAATGATTGAACCTGAAGATAACAGAGAAACCCTTTGTGAAGCTCATTTTTGTATGTGAAAAAATCTACAGCGAAGTTGACGATCAGATCATAATATAGATACATATTTTATGTTCAATATTTGTTGGCTCTGATCAAAATGTATTAATTTTATATTTAACGTTCAACGAATGTGAATAAAATGGTGTATATCAAATTTAATGGAAGATCTAAGATTTGTAGTAAAATAAGGGAACTAACGGTAGATATAATAAAAACGGAAACTTTCGTTTTTTATATAAAAAATAATAATGACAAAATTTTTAGATCTTTTAAATAAGTAATCTTCATATTTTTAAGTCCTCTTATATATATTTCATTCATAAATACTTTAAATTAAATTCATTCGGACAAAGCAAAACTTCTAAGAATTTCGCCTTGAAAAAAGAACCGAGCAGGTGCTCTTATTTAAACAGGTATTCATTTTTATTCTGGCACTCATTTCTATGTTAACTAGCAAATGACAAATGGATAACTATAAGAAATAAATTCATAAGACATGCGCCTACAACAAATAACTGATCTGAAAATCTTTCTATGCAGCGAGTTAAAAATATTTCTTTTTTTTTGCTTTTGTTTACCTAATAATAACAAACGCGAAAATTACATAAATTATGCAAATTTAGGCCAAGATAGCCAAAAGAGGTAGTCAAACCATAAATATAAAACCAAAACAATAAGAAATCGGACCGTGTCGAAAACAAAACAAGAAAGAAGGCTCTCGTCGAGAAATCCCGACTAGACGATACCCTGATCCCTATACTTTATGCGTACAGTCAGTGCTTCCAAGTATGTCTGTGTGTGTGTACGCATACTGCATACACAACTCCGGTGTTTTTCAACTGATTTCAATACAAATTTTACAGATTGTAATTATTTTGTTTAATGTTTTAAATGCCGTCTCAAAGTTTTCCAAATTTCAAATTTTGTTGTTATCGATTCCATGTGTATATTGGAAACGGGAAGAGTTATCGAGAATTAAAAGCAAGCAAACAAAACAAACTGCCTAGGGATAAGGCGAGCTTATGTTCAAAGTCTAGAGTCTCAAGCTCTTATAGTCTCTGAGATAGCCGCGATCATAAATACAGACGGACTGACGGATGGACACGGCTAAATCGACTCGACTGTTAATGCTGATCAAGAATATATATATACTTTATGGGGTCAGAGATGCTTCCTTCTGCCTGTTACATACATTTGCACAAAACCATTATACCCTTTTTCCCATTTTTAATGGGATCAGGGTATAAACACCTACACCAATTGTTGTATGTGTCAAAACTTAAAGCAAACGTAACGTATTTCATAGCATTATATGTGTAACCAAATATTTGCTGTATTATGTTAGGATTTTGATATCGTTTCATTAGCCAATACAATGACAGATGGACAAAATTGTTGAGTGCAAAAGGAGTCGAAGTCATTTATGAAAATTATCATTTACGACATTTGAATGAATGGTGAAAGTTGTGACTGACTGCAGAAAAAACTCTCTGTGCAATATAATTGCTAACAAATTAACAAAATGAATTTTTTTTTCAATTAAACCCATTGAACCGATTCCGAGTCCGAGTCCGATGCCGATACCGACGCTGGTTTTGTAAAAGTGTGGCCAATTGAAATTGGCAGCGGAAGTTTCAACACTAGCAAAAGTGTTAACAAAGCAAACCACTGAAAAGATTTCAAAAGAATCGAGAGAAGAGGTTCGTTCAACTTGACGCTAATCAAGAGCTAAATAAAAACAATTACCATCTACAAATAAAATAGATAAAGAAGAATACGAAAAGCGGCATACAAAATGGTCAAAACGATTGCCTTTTGGCCAACTGAGCACACTTTGGTCAGGAAATTAGTTGGCATTACAAATTTACGGTACGTGCCGGAATGACCAAAACTCAAAACGTTCATTGAAACATTTTGTGCGATTTTGTTACGATTTGGTTGCGATTGGCCAAAAAAAAAGCAAAAACTGAATTGAAACTGTTTAAGTTAGACGGTCAAAGCAATTTGATGCATTGAATTGCAATAGGTGTAATAGATACCTAGATAAAGGTTATGGTTAATCAATGAACATTTGGAGTGGAGAATATTTCTGTCCTTAAGCCAAGCAAATAGCCAATTAAAAAGAATCCAATATATTGATATCTTGAGATTGCTATCTTTTAAGTCTAGCCATTTTAGAAGTCATTAAAGTGTTTTTCTGATAACAAAGTAAAACGATTCTTTGGCTTTCATAAATTCGCACATAAGCTGCAATTTGAGACCGGATCTGGCCACGGCATTTTATTAACTGCATGGCGCGTGTTCATGAGTAGAAATACGAGTAGAAATATGAGTACGAGTACGATTGCGAGTATATCTAAATATCAACAAAAGCAGAAACCTGTTTCAGTTTCTGTTTCTCATGATATTTTTAAGCTGTTTCAGCTTTTGTTGATTTTTTTTTACCTATAGCATGCGAATCGACAGAGTTATTAGTCATAATGTGGCTATACATACACACACACACACACACACACAGATGTTATATATGCTATGCAGTAAAAGCCATGACGGAGTCAGAGTTTGAATCCAAGCATCAGTACGGCCTTCACGCTGCCCGCTGGGCCACGCTGCTGCACTCCCTTTAGCGCGGGGTCGGCCCAAATTGGGGCGTTTAAAATGGTTAAGTGATTGAATTTGATTTGCTTGCTGGTCGAAGTAGCTGCCGAACAGCCATTTTCTCCGTGAATGCATTATAATAAGCGTAGAGAACGCATGTTGAAAGTTTGGGAAATATTATCATACTATCGATCGAATTTGTGGCGCTGCTGAAGAAATGAATAATATAAAAGTTTTTATACCCTGATCCCATTAAAAATGGGAAATGAAGGGTATAATGGTTTTGTGAAAAAGTATGTAACAGGCAGAAGGAAGCATCTACGACTCCATAAAGTATATATATTCTTGATCAGCAGCAACAGTCGAGTCGATACAGCCATGTCCGTCTGTCCCTCCGTCTGTATGTAATAAGGCGTTGAATTCAGACTAGAGACTCCGGATTTGGACCATAAGCTCGTCTTATCCCTAGGCAGTACCAGTTTGTTTCCGATTTTCGATAACTCTTCCCATTCGCGATATACACATGGCATCGATAACAACAAAATCTGAGCATGGAAAACCTTGAGACATTAGACAAAATAATTTGAAACATTAGACAAAATAATTACAATCTGAGAAATTTGAATTAAAATCGGTTGAGAAAGTATGCAGTATGGAGTATGCGCGTACACACACATACACACATACTTGCAAGAACTGACTGTACGCGTAAGGTATAGGGATCAGGGTATCAGGGTGTCTATTCGGGATTTCTCGACTAGAGCCTTCGTACTTGTTTATTTTTATTTTAAGCTATTCAGTTTCCTATTATAAAATATATTTGTGATTTCTATTTCATAAACTATAAAAAAGGGAATCAAACATTTAAATCCAATAGAATTCAACTAATGCATAAACCTACAGTCAGGCCAAGCAAGATTTAAAAGTTTCTCATGACTTCAAAGTTCAAAGTACTTGCAACATTTAGCTTACGAAAGAAACACAAAAAATTATCCATTGCCTGCTGAATAAAATGTCTATAATAAATGCAAGATGTCAATTTTGATGCATAAATTATAATTATTTTGTGTTTCTTATTCAAACGCAATATTCTCATACGCAATATCTACACATGATCTTAAGCAGTTCTCCTCTATTCGTTCGTAGTAAAACAATGGCTTCTAAATAATTGCCAGCCAGCATAAATGTGAGAAGATTCTCAGCAAAAATAATTTTGTTTTTTATCTATGGACAACATAAAAGTCATAAAAGGTTGAAAATGAACAACAAAATCTCATTTCGGTTGCCAGGCATTGTCATAATATTTAAAAACCTTTTTTTAACGTAACGATGATATTTTGTTTGTGTGCTTGAGCAGCGAGCGATTTCAATGAACTTTTGACGAAAGCACATTTTGTATGTCAAAGTTGAGAGACAGAGAGAGCAACAACTTTTTGAAAACTGGTTGACTTTTAATATTTATCAATTAGACGCGTCATGCTGCCAAGCCAGAGCTCAACCCAGTCCTAGATAGTTCAATAAGCCGCCAACACATTTTCAAAAGCTTTAAGCCGAGTCTTCAAAAAAAAAAGAAGAAAGAAAGAAGAAAGAGTGGCGACACTTTCTAACCGAGTCCAGTGAGCTGCAAGTCTGTCTTTAATCAGGTCGACATATAAATTTATACAGTCGATTCGAGTTACAAAAAAAGAACGCAAAAAGAAATTAGAGAGAGAAAAAAAAAGAAATGAAAACCAGCAAAAAGTATTTATTTATAAGTTTGGCCCAAAGGCTAAGCTACATTAATGACTGTTCTCGCCTGCGTTGGCTTTAATAAAATTAAATGAATTAAAAGAAATTTTATGTGTCTGCTGAGTCAATAAAAAAAAATTGCTGTCTTACTGCGCATTATCATAATAATAATACAAATAATAATAGGGCGCCTGGGGCAGTAGTTCCTCTTCTTCTTATTCTTCTTCTTTCTGTATTTTCTTTATAGATCTTTCAATGCGAACTGGGTCAGCTGAACGAGTCATGTTCAGCTGACTGTTACCATCTGCGATTGAATTAAGTGTAACGCATTGTTATTATCAAGTTTTCAAGCACAAACACTTTTTGCTACATTTCGTGGCCAGTTGAATTTCAATTCGTTTCCACTTCTTAACGAAAGACTAGTTAATGGCGCTTTTTTCTATAGTTCGTTAGCGCCCCAATTTGAGTAGTATTTAAATATACATCAAATCTGTTCATGCTTTCAGTGTTTATACCCTGAACCCATTGAAAATTGATAAAAAAAAGGGTATAATGGTTTTGTACAAAAGTATGCAATAGACAGAAGGAAGCATCTCTGATCACATAAAGTATATATATTATATTCTTGATCAGTGTCCGCGCTAAGTATAGGGTTGAGGGTATCTTCTAGTTGGGATTTCTCGACTAGATCTTTCTAACTTGTTTTACAAGGAATATGTCAGAGGAGAGTAGCTAAAAGATTCGGCTTAAGATTAGTAAATATTTGTGGTGTGTTTTATTGTTCGATTCTTTAATGCAACAACATTTAATAGAATACAGAATTGTCTAAAAAAAAATAATTTACAAATGGAAATGTTTTTTAAATTGGTACGTTACATAATTATTTAATAGATAATAAAGATAATAAAGAGTTTAAAATAAATAAGAAAAATCTTAAATAAAAGTGCTTAGTCAATTTTAATTGCCTTATTTACAGGAAAGAAAAAGGGAATAAAAATAATTTGCATGATTAAAGTTCGTTGAATTCCCATATCGTTGTTTGATCCACAGAGTAAAGTAATTTTATTCACTTTTAAAACCATAACTTAGATTCAAATAACATTTAAATAGAAAAATATCGCATATATATTATAAATATGAGGTATCTGTAAATAAATCAAGTTATTTATACAACTGCTCTCATATTTCTTTAGCGTTATGTACTAGATCAAAACTTTTCGAGCTAAATGAAATTCAATGAACCAAGCATGCAGCTAATTTAACAGACATATTAAATAGCAAAACAAACAAAAACAAGTTTAAACAAATTATATATATACATAAATGGTGAACCGCAAAACAAAGAAATCACCCTTAAATGACTGATTACTTGAGCAGCTGTCAAGGCTGACATATCATAACAAGAAGCACAGTTATGTTTCAAATAGCTTTAAGCCGTGTTTCTTTGTTCGTTTTTGGGTAATTAACATGCAGCAGTTCAGATGCGTCAAGGAACTTGTATGTGGTAAGTGGCAGCACGCACACGAAAAGATTACGAGCACTTTTGGTGTTTTTGGACGTATATGGCCAAAACAACTTCTAGCTTAGACAATAAAAAGTAAGAAGGCTTTAGTCGAGAAATCCCGACTATACGATACCCTGATATATATTATATACTATACTATACTATACTTTACGCATACAGTCAGAGCTTGCAAGTATGTGTGTGTGTATGTGTGTACGCGCAAACTGCATACTCAAATTCAATGTTCCATATCTACGATGTTTCTTAACCGATTTTAATAAAAAATTGACAGACTGTCATTATTTTGTCTAAAATTTTTCCAAATTAAAGATTTTTTTGTTATCGATCCCATGTGTGTATCGGAAACGGGGAGAGTTATTGAACATCTAAAACAAACTTCTACTGCCTAGGGATTAGCGAACTTAAGTTCCAAATCTGGAGTCTCTAGCGCTAATAGTCTCTGAAATCGACGCGTTCATACATAAACATAGACGGACAGACGGACGGACAGACAGACAGGCAGACCGACGGACATGGCTTTATCGACTCGGCTGTTGATGCTGATCAAGAATATTAAAACATTATACCCTTTTTCCCCCATTTTTAATGGGATCAGGGTATAGTAAAAAGAAGCAAACTTAAAAGGTAGCTGACATTTGATGGGCTGTGGCCCGCGACTGAGCCGCAAATATGGCTAAGGCATGCGTGATTTATGGGCAAGACGAGTGCGTTGTTCATTCTACTACAATTCAACATCTCACATCTAGTTCTTGTCTATCCCTCTCTCTCTCTTTTTGTCTGTCTGTCTCTATTTTTTTTAACCATTCAATGTGGCCAAGAATGTGTTTGGAAGGAGAAGAATCATTTTGAAAAGCGTTTTTTTTTTTTTTTTTGCTGTGGTGAGTTCGACGCCGCTCCATTGGGCTGGTTGGTTACGCTTGGCGGCGGCCAAAACAATTACAGCGCCACGTTGTGTTGCAGTTTGGTGCTGTTTGCAATTTGGAACATGCAACAGAAACACAACAATACAAAATAACGCAAACAACAACAACAACAACAGAAGCAGCTAACAAAAAAGCTAACAATGCAAACACCACGCATCGCATTGCCAATCAAAATTGTTAACATATTGTGTGGAAAGCAAAAAGCTTCACAACACAACTCAACAGCCTGATACTAAAGCATCATCATCACACACATACACAAACACACTGGCTTGTTAACTACAACAACAATAGCATCTACAATAGAGAATAGAGAGTGTGCGAAATGAAGATACAAATTAAAGCTGCGAATATGCTTCAGCGTTGGAATTACAATGTTGGCTTAACAAATAGACTCATTATAATCTTAAATAAATCGTAAAAAGAAATAATGCTTAATTACCCTTTTAAAGTACATTTAATTAAAATTAAAGCAAAAGTTCATAAGCTAGCATTTGTTTTTATACCCTGATCCCATTAAAAATGGGTAAAAGTCGATATAGCCATGTCCGTCTGTCCTTCCGTATGTATAAACGCGTCGATCTCGGAGACTATATTGGATTATTAAACCAAATAATGAACATCTGTGAAATTGTTATCAAAATCGGTTTAGAAATACCGGAGATATGCAACATTGAAGTTGAGTATGCCGTATGCGCGTACACACACACACACACACACACACACACACACATACTGTACGCGTAAAGTATAGGGCTCAGGGTATTGTCTAGTCTAGTCTAGGATTTCTCGACTAGAGCCTTCTTAATTGTTTGTATTCTTTTTTACTTGACATCAATATTAAAACTTGCAAGGCCCCAAAAAAACAAGTTGCAACTTGTAGATCAATCATAAACATAATAATAAAAAAAATCTGAATCGCAAAAATTTAGAGCTATATCATATTTAATTGCCTTATAATTATAAATAACGGAGCAGTGTTTAAGTTTTTAAAACTCAAAACAATCAAAGCTAATAGTCATATTGAACTTTTAAGCAAATAAAATTAAATGGTTTTAATTTGTTGAGTTTTTAATAATATAATTTTTAGAGCAACTGTTTGCTTTTTGTTGTCATAAGTTGAAATTAGTTGAGTAAACTGTTTTAAGTTGTGTGATTAAAGTAAAAAAAATATTTTATTGATAGTAACCAAAATTAAGACATTAATTACTTTTAGGAAAAGTGTTTTACTATTTAATATTTATATGTGGTTAGTACAACAACTAACATTATTTGCAATTTGAAAAGACCTTGACTTTAATTAGCTATTGATGTATTATTTGCCAAACATATATACTATTTGCCCTCACGAAAAGTGTTGACTAATCTTCTCTAATAAGCAATACAATCGATTTGTCATAGTTGCATTGTATCTTTTTGTTATTGCACCCATTTTGCCTATAACACAGATGAATCGACTGCAGCTAAATTCAAAATTAAAACAAGTCAGAAGGCTCTAGTTGAGAAATCCCGACTAGACGATACCCTGAACCCTATACTTTACGCGTACAGTCAGTGCTTGCACATAATGAATACTGCATACTCAGCTTCAATGTTCCATATCTCCGGTGTTCAATAACCGATTTCAATAAAAATTTGACAGATTTTCATTATTTTGTTAAATAATTCAAATGCCATCTCAAAGTTTTCCAAATTCAAGATTTTGTTGTTATCGATCCCATGTGTATATCGAAAATGGGAAGAGTTATCGAAAATCGGAAAGAAACTTTTACTGCCTAGGGATTAGGCGAGCTTAAGTTCCAAATCTGGAGTCTCTAGCTCTCTAGCTCTTTTAGTCTCTGAGATCGACGCGTTCATTCATTCGGACAGACAGACGGACGGACGGACGGACAGACGGGCATGGCTATGTCGACTCGGTTTGGATGCTGATTTAGAATATATATCCTTTATGGGGTCGGAGATGCTTCCTTCTGCCTGTTACATACTTTTCCACAAAACCATTATACCCTTTTACAAAAACAGAAAAAAGAAAAGAAAAAAAATTAAAACTAATGCCGGGTCTATAATTATAGAGTGCACTGTAGTAACAGATTGTAGTATGTGAAGCATTTAATTGCCTCTTATTTTTGAGTTTATAGGAAACAGCTGCCTGCAACTTGCCACATGGCTGGATGCTGTATCTATATATGTGTGTGTGTGTGGCAAGTTCAATCAACTTTTCGGCTCTAAGCTCGACTAAACCAGGCTCTAATGGCCTTGGCTTGCGCCTAGACAGACAAAAAACAAAACAAAAATAAAAACACTCATTAGCCTGCCTAAGCGGCTTGACGCGCCCCACGGATGATTTAATCGACAAACACTTAACACTTAATTGTGCGAAGACGAAAACGACGACAAAGATGACAACGAAGACGATGACTTTTGTAGTGAAATGCGCTCGCCGTTGTGATGATAAATCACAAAAAGTTAACTTGCAACGACGCTAATTGCCAAGGCAAGCGCTTAGAATGGACTTGATGATCGCAAAAAAGATACACAATTGAATCATCTGCGGAGTATAATGTGTTATATATATCATCTATATGCAATAAATACAACATTAGAAAAACTATATATACTTCTTTTGTTGGAACTAAAAGACTTTTAAATTTAAGAGAAAAGTGTTATTATAAAATAAATTGTATGAAAACTTACTTATTTATCGTTATAGACGGGGTATAACGTAAAAAATAATCCGAATAACGCAACGTTCGATTCGTAACGATAATCCACATAGAATGATTCCAGAAGAATGCATGCAGTAGAGTGGAGCTTTACAGAGGGTGAGGGTGAAGTTTGAGTACGCTTATAGATAGAGGGAGACAAGAGAGACACCGAACAAGGGAGACAAGAGAGAATGAAACCAAGAGAGCAAAACCGAAGATTGTGGTTACTTTTAAACTTTTTTATAGCACATTTTCTTTTGTATATTTGGATTTTTTTATTATTAAAAAAACTTTTTTCTTTTTCTTTTTTTTGCCAAGGCAAGCACTATATTTCTTCTTTTTTTTTTCTTTTTCTTTTTTTGATGTTTAGCACTTGAAGCCACTTCTTTGATTTATTAAAAGTGATTTATTTGCAGAGCCGTTGTTGGAAACGAACGCGCATTAAAGACACGATAAAAACATTTAACAACTAAAACTACACTACTACTATTAAAGTGGACGGAATGTTGTTGTTGTTGTTGTTGCAGGCAACTGCGCGATCCGCTTTGGTAACTGGTGACGCTGACAACGTTTCAAAAGTGACTGAAAAGCGCCGAGCACAAACGCCAAGCGCAACGAAGCTGCAAACGTGTCTTAAACGGCCAAAAGGTGTACAGGTAGACACACACACACACACACAAAGAGGGAGAGACAGCGAGAGAGAGAGAGAGAACTGTTGGAGAGCATTGCGATCGTTGTTAGTTGTTGTTGTTGTTTTCTTTCTGAGACACCACGGACAAAGTAAAAGCTAAAGAACATCGGAAACAAACTGGTTATAGTTGTATGTTTAGCTCGCCTATGGGACCGGTACAATTCTATTTGACTAACTTGGGACCTGTCTGGAGGCGCCCCTCCAAGGAGCAAGCAACAGACCCCAAGCAACTGGGCAAGGTTAATAACCATCGACAGCAGAAAGAGAACAAACAAACACACACACACACAGACTGCAACTGTGCATACAAATTGTTTATGAATTGTGAGACAAGCCCAATGTAGGAATTAACAAATCGCTAAAGAAATCGCTTTTGTTAAGATAGTAAGATTTATGTGAAACCAATTTTTACGCTATGTTTAGAATTCTCAAATAAATTTACTTGCCATAGAAACAATTTTAGATGTTTTCTAGATTTATAATCATTGTCAATATGTAAATAAGGTTAACTAACATTTTAATTTACAAGATTAAACTAAAATGATTATAATTTAATCTTATCATAAATAAAAATTTTTTATGAATTAAAAGCTGCTGACTTGTCTGGGCTTGGGACACCCTAGGTTCAACCATTGTATTTTCTTTACTCTCAATACTTCCTCAAGCGAAATGCAAAACCAGTTTCTGGTATTTTGCAATGCCTTCTATTATGCAAAATGCATGAACCATACAAGAAACAAGTCGGGAAATCCCGACTAGACGGTACCCTGAGCCCTATACTTTACGCGTACAGTTAGTGCTTGCATACTGCACACTCAACTTCAATGTTCCGGAGATATGGAAGGTTTCTCATTATTTTTGTTTGAAAAAATGTTCAAACCCTGTCTCAAAGTTTTCCAAATTCAAGATTTTTTTGTTATCGATCCCATGTGTATATCGGAAACGGGAAGAGTTATCAAAGATCGAAAACAAACTTGTACTGCCTAGGGCGAGCTTAAGTTCCAAATTTCTCTCTAGCTCTTACAGTCTCTGAGATCGATGCGTTCGTACATACGGACGGACGAACGGACGGATTGACATGTCTGTCGACATGGCTATATCGACTCGGCTGTTGATACTGATCAAGAGTATATATACTTTATGGGGTCGGAGATGCTTCCTTCTGCCTGTTACATACTTTTGCACAAAACCATTATACCCTTATTACCCATTTTGAATGGTTGTTGGTATAAAAAGGTTCCCAAAAGCGACAAAAGTGGGCGATTTGGGAAACTGGAAGACTACAGAAGTAGTCGGGCAGCACATAAACAAATTCCTGTTAGACGGGGTGCTGTGTGCAAGCGGTTGACCGCATTACTTGATGTCTGCATAGAGAGCATATTGAGACAAAGGCAACTGGTAAGGCTAGTAACAAATAGTAGTTGTTACTTCAACTCAGCCAAGGCAATGCGGCTAATTGGCTGCGCATTGGCAATGGGACTAACAACTGGTAGTAGTGGTCGAGCCATTTGTAAGAGGCGGCGCCGGTAATAAATATAATGTTGTGAAAAGTCAACTATGCTGATAAAAGCAGTTATAGAAAGACCATCCTATTATTACACACTAACAAATAACCCAGCAAATAGACTGAATAGTCAAAGCAAACTTACCCACTTTTTTCGTTGCGTTTGGCATCCAACAGGCGGTATTTGGCATCTTGTTGGGCAACATAATTATTCAATTAACAGATAGTCATTTAAATTAATTAAAATTATAATATATGCTCGCTAATCAACATTTTTTTCAAATAGGAATACAAGCTAATCGCACTTTAATCACCAACACATGGTCACACTGCCAGCTGCAACAGCTGTGGTAAAATAAGAGTGCTGCCACTCGCAGTTATAAAAAAATACCATAAAATTATTATTGTGATAGCATTTAAAATACTACAACAAAAAATGTCTTAAAAAATAACACAAGAAATTGCGCTTAATTTTGGTGTTTTTTTTTTTAGTTTTATTTACAATCAAAAAAAAACCTTGGCTTGGAATAAGATGCCTTGTTGGTACTATGACAAAAAGGAACTACGTGAGACACCCTCAATCCTGGATGGAGCCACATACGAAACAGAGCGTCGTTATCGCAAAGAAGGCGCACGATTCATCATGGAATGCGGCACCAAAATGGGCCTCGGCCACAACACAATGGCCACCGGTGTCGTGTACTTTCATCGCTTTTACATGTTTCACTCGTTCAAGAGCTTTCCACGCTACGTGACCGCCTGCTGTTGTCTGTTCCTTGCCGGCAAGGTGGAGGAAACGCCAAAGAAATGTCGCGACATCATTAAAACGGCACGCGGCATACTCAATGACAATTATTTCTACTCGTTTGGAGATGATCCCAAAGAGGAAGTAATGACACTGGAACGCATACTGCTGCAAACGATCAAATTTGATCTGCAGGTAGAGCATCCATATACGTTTCTACTTAAGTATGCCAAGTGCTTCAAGGGCGATCAGCAAAAGCTGCAGAAAATGGTTCAAATGGCATGGAATTTCGTTAATGATTCACTCAGCACTGTGGTATGTCTACAATGGGAGCCAGAAATTATTGCCGTGGCTCTGATACACTTAGCTAGCAAGCTGAGCAAATTCACTGTGCTGGATTGGTTGGGACGCCAATCGCAGCATCAGCGCTGGTGGGATATGTTCGTATCAAATGTGACCATGGAGATTCTCGAGGATATTTGCCATCAGGTGCTGGATCTGTATCAGTCGACGCAAAAGGAAGCTCAGGAGCCAAATAGTCCGCCTCAAAAACCGCCCAGCCGTGCCGACAGTCCGACACCAACCACAAATATCAAATCTTTGACTGCCAACTCGGATGGTCCAATGCCAGCAGCAGCATCACAGCCCAGTGGCAATGGTGGTGGCAACATCGAGCTGAATAACATACAGACCATTAAATCGCTGGGCACCGTAATGCCTGCTGCTGTTCCCCAAGTGCCGCCCAGTGATACACTGCCGCTGGCCATTGCGAATGCTGTGGGTGCCCCACTGCCACCACCACCAAGCAATATGAACAGTAATGCTGCCAATTATCATATGTATCATGCACCACCACCGCCACCACCACCCGTTGTGCCTTTGCCACCATATGCCGGAAATGCCTGGACACAACAACCTCCGCCGCCGACACATTATTCGACTGTGGCACCGCCACCACCCATGCCGCCCAACATTGTGCAGGGACCAGGTGGTGGTGGCGGTGTAGGTGGTGCACCCGGCTACTACAATGCCGGCCGTCAGCAGCAGCAGCAACGCTATCAATAAATTGTTGATGAAAGTGAAAATGTTCAGTGAGATGCACACACAGATTATGTAATAATATTAATAAAGCGTAATTTTATTAAAAACAAAAACATTATTTCTCACCGCTGTTGTTGCACGCATTCAGAGCGGGAGCTGTGGATTTTTATTCTAGTCCAGGGATTTGAGGCTGCCATGAAATGTAATGAGTATGTGTGTTGAATATATTTGATCACAAATGTCTATACGTGGCACTAAAACCGTGTTTTCATCCCAACTGACAATAAATTCTATTGCTTGCAATTTTATAATCATGTTAAACCACGATTAAGTGCCACGTATAAACATTTGTTTGTTTTGTGTTTTGTACGAGTGTGAGAGTTTACTTGGCTACTTAGTTGTTGGTATACAAGCTAGGCTATATATATACGCTATATATATATATTTTTTCTTTTATTATATGCTTGTATATGATAATTTCATATTGTGATATTTGTTGGGGCGTGACATAATGTATATGGTACTATATATATAAATATTGCAAATCGATTAACAGTTATTGTAAGTAACGCTTTAAGTTTTCCTTTTTGGCTGCTAAGACACCCCAAATCCCCCTCTGGAACAGAAGTGCAGTGACATAATTATTACTAACATTTATGCGTGGCTGACAAAGCAGACAGTTTTAAAGTCATTTTTTGTTTGTTGTTAATAGGCAGCATTGGCATTCAAATGCACTTAGAACATAGACAGATTTGTTCTGGTATTGGTTTTACTTTTATAAGTTATCGAAGCTATACTTTTTTTTAAATAAACTTATTTATGTAGCATCAAAATATATAGTAGAAATTTTTTACCCATAGCCCTGCATGCTTGTCTAACTATGCTAGTCATAACCCTTTTCGGATCTTATGTTTATTATATAAAGATCTTTCCCACTAGTACCACTTCTGCATGCTTACTAAAAAAAAATGTGTTATGTCATTTGTCTACATGTTCGCGATGATCGTAACCGCACGCTACACGGTGCGCCCCTCGGTCGGATGGGTGGGAGGTGGGTCGCTTTGTGCGTGGGTCCGCGCGTTAACAAGCCGGTGCTTGGTATCGTTGGGCCACTCTAATGTTCTTTCCGTTAGTACATCTACGTCCAATAATAATAATAAATAATAAAAAATGAATGTGGATTATACTTTTAACACGAACATCTTTCAAACAAGAAACTAATCAACTTACAGAAATTATTCTAACTTTTCTTTCTTAGCTAAACTCACAATAGGACTAGATCAAAGAATTTCGAAACTCTTGCGTTGAAAGAAATAAACACTTTGAGAAAAAAACAAAACAAAATCAACTTCCATGAGCATTTAAACTTTCCCTTACAGGAATACCAGAACATAACCAGAATCAATATATCAATATGCAGCATTGCGTTTAAAAATCTCGAGTTTGAAAAATAAACAAAGTAAGCAACCACGCATAAAAGTATTATGTTGTGAGTGTGTGTATATTCATATGGGTGTGAATGTGTGTGTTTGGTTGGTAGTGGCATTGTCTAACATTTGCGTGTCAATGTTAATTCACCACAAGCGTAATACTGTGGTATCATTATAAATTCAGGCAACTCCTGCCTCGTTGAAGAAACTGAAGTTAATGCTGCAGCCGAGGCCGAAGTTGTTGCCACAGACGCTGACGCTGACGATGCTATCGGCTGCTGTTGTGCTTGCCGCACAATATATCCAATTTTGCCTAAGTCAAGGAACGTTGTAAAAATGGTATTCAATTGGTTTTTTTGAGTGAACACTCACCCAGCACATTGGCGCGATGAAAGCGCGCATCCAATTGCCGCAGCACATAGAGATCGCGATGACGTTTCCATGCCGCCAATATATCCTTTACTTTCACTGGCACCAAAGCTGCTTGGCCAGCATTGGTCTGCAATTAAACAAATGTTTATCAATATGTTTTGTATTTGTTTCACTTTTTTTTTTACTAACCCTCTTGAATTGTACATTGAGCTGATATTGCTGTGGCTGCTGTCGTGTTATCAGTTCGATCAGCTTCTTGAGCTTGCGATGATTACACTGCTGCTTGGAGACATGCAACAATAGTTGCTTGAGATTGCCAATACGTAAGGGCGGCGGCGATGCAAGCTGCTCAAAATAGGCGTGCAACAGGGATGCATTGTAGGAAATGTGAAGTTTGTCCAGCGCCTGCACCAGATGCTCTTCACTCAGATGCGCCGTGGACAAACGCTCCACCAGCGGTTCAGTCGAAAAGCTTTGCTTGAGCAGCTATTAAAGTACATTATGTTAAGCTTTTTCCTCCCTTATTTCATTTCACTCACCTGCATGCCGCCAAAATTATTATCACACGAAATAAACCTTTGGTTATAATGACCAATATCGCCGGCCGCGCCACCACCAGCCGAATTGTGCCAGCCAAACAGTCCACCATATTCATCCAAAAAGCCTGGGGAGCCACTGCGACAACGTGTCTGTTCGGCCCGAGCATAGAGCGAGATGCTGCTGCCTTTTCCGCCAACACGTCGTCGGCACTTGGCGCAGCTGCTCAGATCCAAGGCCTTGCCAATGGTATTGGCTAGAAACTCCTTTTCGAGGCAATCCAAACATGTTTCCTCGCCGCTGCCCAAATCAAACTGTGTCGAATTGCTGACCATAGCAGCACTTGCAGCAACTACAGCTGCTGCTGCCACCAGGATAGGTGCCACATCCTGCTGCTGTTGCTGCAGTGCAGAAGCGGCACGAAAATCTGTACAACTATAGCAACGTTCATCGAAACTGGGCTGCGAACGGCGGGACTTCGAAGAAGAACCACAGCTTTTGGTAGCCGAGACCAAAGATGACGAAGTCGAAAGCGTGCTGAGACGCTTTGGCTTGGCGCCCGTTCGCTTGGAATTGCAGGGCTCCTCTGGAGTATGTGAATTTCCACTGGGCACACTGGTGCTACGACTGAAACTGCTGTAGACCAATGTGCTGGGTAGCGAGTGAGTCGTATTTGTTGCATCTGCATCTGTTGTGGTTAACCCCAGAAGATCCTCTTCATCTTGGCTGCCGACGCCAACGCCACCAATGCCGCAAAGCAGCTCATCTGCATCCAAGTCGGATGCATCGGCATCTGCGTCGTTTTTAATCTGATCGAGATTTAAGCTAATGCGTGCAAATTTCTTGCTTAAGCGCTGCAATGCCTCCTGTGGCGCAGGCAATGCCAGCTCTTCAGTGGGCGAACTGTAGAGTTGACGGGATTGTGTGGGCGTGGACATGTGCCTGCCACTCTGCAGCTGACTGTAATCACGTGGCATTAACAGCAGATTGGCATGACTTGCAACGGCTGCAGCTGCGTCCTGTGCGCTAGCAGCAAACTCCAACTCCGAAGACGGATCCGGTTCAAAGTCCATTTCGAGAAAATCCGTTTCATCATCACGCACCAGACCAAAATCCAAATTGCGTCCACCACGACCAGTGCTGGCATCCAGCGCAGCCATATCAAAGTCAGCAGCATCTCCACGATACGCATAGACACAATCATCCGAATTGAGTGAGATCTCCTCAGCCTCAACATCATCGTCCTCATCTTCGTCATCATCATCGTCATCATCAAGCATTATGAGATCTTCGGCATAGTAATTGTCGCTGGCATAGCTCAGATTTTCCGTTGAGTTGTTCATCGAGGTGCGACTGGAGCTGAGACCCCCAACGGCTGCATCGGTGGGCGAGAGTGCAGAGGCAGCAGGCAGCGCAGTTAATGTGTAGGCAGCGCCAATACTGATGCCAATGCCTATGCCATTCAGCTGTGGTGGAAAAATTGCATTATTACAAAAACAGCAAACAATGGGGCAGACAGAAAACACACAAATAAACAATAATATTGAAAATAAACAGTGGTGTTTGTAATTTTGATGTGCGAAAGATTGAATACTCTTTGTTACATTTGAAGTTGAGTGTTGCTAAGGGCTAAGCTTTTTAGAAATCTTGAATAACAATGGGTAAGTTTTTTTATATAAGAAATCAATACTGAACAGACTTTTCTGATGACGGCAATTTGATGCTTTTCGGCCGAATTGTTTCAAGTTTAACAAGTTATTGTCTAAAGCACGTCGAAGATTTGATACATAAAAATAAATTTGTACTAACCGATACTTCTACTTTTTGGTTAAACCTATAATACTTTCAGAAAGGGTATAAGAGAGATGAGCTATTGCTATTGCTCCACACGCACATTTGGTGAGAATATTGAAATTCCCTTGGCAAAGAGTATGAAAGCCACTTGCCTTATCACTGGTAACTGCAGAAGCAGCAGCGCAGTCGCCGTCATCGTCATCCGCTGCAGCGTCGTCAGTTTCTTTTTCTCCTCCACCCTCGTCCTCGATGTGTGCGACACAAGTGGGCGTAACAGCAACAGCCCCAATCGTTGTTGTTGTTGCTGCTGCTGCCGCTGTTGGTGTTGTTATTGTTGTTGCTGTTGCTGTAGCTGTTGGTATTGGTAAAGTTGTTGTAGTTGCTGTGGCAGCTGCTGCGGCTACGGCTGCTGTTTTTGTCTGTTTCTGTTTCGCTTTAGCCATTGTCCTTTGTAACTTAGCCTGCTCCTCGCCATCGGGGCTGGTGTAATTATGTGTTAAGTTGGACGCCACAAGATTGTTATTGTTATTTAGATTTAATCGCCACAAGCCGTCATGTTTTAATTCATTTATTTCTATTTTATTATCTTTGCCAAAACGAAAACGATAATCGTTATCGCTCATGTTCAACTTTAAGCCTACACCTCAGAGATGGGCGATGATTAAATGTGTACCCTAGCAACTAGCTCGCAGTCACGAAAAGAAAGTCAGAAAACAGTGAAGTAAGTGTGACACAAAGTATATTTAAAATAAATCGGCTAGTTAACAGAGTCATTGCGATTGGAAAAAAAAACGTTTAAAGTCAAAAGTTGAAGTCAAAAAACAACTGCAACAGTAAAAAAACAACAATAAAATTGTGAATAATCAACACGCGTTTTCTCTATGTTAGCCTGCCATATACCTCGATGCTGCGCATAGGAAATATAGTTTAGAATTTATGTTTTCTAAGTTTGTCCAAATATATATCTTACCGATAGATGCAGGTTGAACTGCCGCCATGATTTGTTTTAAATGTAATAATCAAATTACCAAAGATTCCATCGTTTAAGACTAAGAAACTCTGCGTACGTTTTTTAGGATCATTTGAATATGTCCACTCACCTAAGAACTCCTTTTTGTTGCTATGTGCTGACAAGCCCTAGAAAAAAAACAAGTATATAATTAACACATCTTAATAATAAAGAAGTAATTATATTTACGTAAACCTCAAAATCCTTTGGTGCATTATCAACACATAGACTGGGCGTCATCTCCTTGGGCACATGCGTCAAGCGAATTTCCTCGACAACAATAGGTTTTGCTAAGCGCAAGGATATAGTTGCTTTAGGGCCGCCAAAGGCAAAACACGATCCAGGCAATAGACTTGACTTTAACATATTTACTGGGGGATTAGCAATAAATTCCAAGCCGAGCAGAGTTTTAATAAAATTTGTTTCTCCAATTGGTTTCGCAAGTACATTAATAATACTTGCACCCAGTTCCTCCGAAGCATAATTAATGCGAACAATTATATTTTCAATATTGGTGGACTCAGGTGATTTATCGGGAAATGAACATCCCGATTTCATTATACGCTTTTTAAGGCTATACACATCATCCATAAGTGTGCCGATTTTAGTTTTGAAGAGCGAATCGACTTTAGCATTCAATTCGCGAGAATCACATGCTCCAACAGCTAAGGGGCCATGGGAACCCCCACAATCACCAGTGATGTGGCCACCATTATTGGTATTGACAGTATTTTCAGCGTAATGTCCTTTGGCCTGTTGCACTTTATCCTGGAATGTCATAGACACAATTATAAACATAAATTATTGATTGTTTTAAATAAATACTTTTAGAAACGAAACATCTTCTTGCAGTCGCGAAACTTCTAAAATAGTTTTTCTACTATTCCACAATAAATTATAGAAAAGGAACGTGAGCATAGATAGTGTAAAAAAATATGTAAGGCAGATGCGCTTCCTACATTTACCCGGTTCCATAATAATTTATATTAGTAAATAAGCTTGTTAAAAAAGATAAATTTTAAAAAGTGTACTTTGTTTTTGAAAAACCTCAGAAGGAAAAAAAAACTTTTAAATCAGTGCTGGCTAAACATTTAAAAAAAAAAAACAATTATTTACTTTTTATTTTACAGTTGCAAAATTCAAATCGAAATTGAACCGCTTTACGCGCACTATAACAGTTACATTCGAAGCATAACAGAATTCATCATCAAACCAATCGGTATTTTAGCTGTGGCAATATCGATAGATTGATAAGTTTTTGTGCCAGCGCTGACAAAAACAGTCAAACATTCGCGGAGTGTACACTAAAAAGGAAAGACTTTCTTTTCAGCCAGCTGCTGCAGTTGCAAGCAGAACAACAAACGCTGGGGCTGCTCAAGAAACAAATAAAATTCTGCGACACTTCAACAAAATAAAAAAAATTAAAAAAGTAAAAACTCTTAGTTAACAAAACACAAATTTTGAGTGCGTATTTAAAGGCGCTTTCTAGCGCATCGCAGTGTATTAAAAAGTGCAATTGATTAGAATCGAAAATTGATTTTTTACCAGTGTTCAAGTGCCAACCAACAGCAACAAAATGGTGCAAAAATTCCAATCGCCTGTGCGGGTCTACAAATATCCCTTTGAGCTCGTTATGAAGGTGTGTATCTTGTTTGCAGTAGGCGTGTCACAAAGACCGCCCAAGCTTCCGTTATGTGTGCTTTTTTGTTGTACGAGGATATGTGTGTTAGTGTGCTTGTTGTGTGTGTGCATGCGCCAAGCGCGTGACTTTGTTAAATCCATCACTTAAACAATGATTTTTACATGTTATTGATTAAGCACAGCTGTAGCGGTTTTATTTATGTATTTATCTCTTTCAATGATTCCTCATCCCAGCTGCTTTGCTTCTTCCAACAGCATTTACCTTTTCTTGTAGTTCTGCCTGTTACCGTCGCGCATAGTATGCAGCAGATAAATGAAATTAACCTTGACGCTCTCCACCACTGTCTCTGTCTTTATCTCTGTACCTTCATCTCGCGCTCTCTATCTGCTCGCTCAATTGAATAAGCCGCGTCTATAATTTCATGAATGGAACGCCATTGTTAGTGTGGTGTGTTGTGTTGGGTCGGGGTGAGATGAGGTGTAAAGAAGACGGTCAGCTGCCCTGTTCGTGTTTTGCATTCTAGATCCACCTCACACCGAGACACACACACAGGCAGGAAATAAGTGATTATCGCTCATTTTATACAATGAACAACAATCAACCAAATAGGGGAGCTCATAGCACTTTACAAATAAATAACTACTAATGTTAGCCTAAGTTGACGATGATTTAATACCCTTTCATTGTGTATTTGCACATATTCAATTCAATAAGCTTTTTTTTTTATAACTTTCAGTCGTTACTCATGAACACAAAGATTATTTCAATAAGGAATAAAAGCAAAATATTTCTCATTTGCAAGTATGTGTGTGTGTGTACGTGTATACTGCATAGTTAACTTAATTTCATTGTTCCATATCTCTGGTGTTTCTCAACCCATCTCAATAAAAATTGTAAAGAGAGCAAGCTCTTAAAGTCGTCGCGTTCTGATCATGCTGATCAAGAATATATATACTTCATATACATGCTTCCTTCTGCCTGTTACATCCTTTTGCACAAACCCTTTTCACCCTCTTTAACCAATCAATCGGTTCAGGGTATACAAAATAAAAATCGCCTTTCCATACTTATATGTCCCTCTGCAAAGAGTGTATTCAACTGTCAGCTGATAACATTACGTTGGCCTATTCCGGAATCATATCTTATCATCAACTAATAGACTCTATCGGTTTTGATAAACATAGGAAAAAAACACTTTTGCGCTTTATCTTATTGATAGGTAAGCCGTAAAAATTAATTAAATATCGCATTAGATTATTGCGTCGTCAAATGGTTTGAGTGATAATTGAGTGATAAGCTCTGCTACAAACAAATCTGATATAAATCTAAATTAAGTAGTTATGCATTTTGTTGTTAGTTGCACGCAGCAAAAGGTTAATCAATCAAATGTCATTGACTCGAAAATAAAAAATACTAGAAAAAAACAAAAATGCAAACTCATTGCGCGTTCGGTTTTTGTTTGTTTTTTGTTTTTGTACATAGAACTACAGTAAGACAAACCTAATTGGCTTAACAGTAAAAATAATCGCTTTAAACTTGACAAGTCAGCTATCAAACACGTTTTTGACGCACGTTGTTTGTTTGGACTACAGACCCTGGCAATCTAATGGCAAAAAGTGAATAAAGATTAGAGAAGAATCCGAATTGTGAGACATCAGCTAAAATACTTGAAATTCACTAAAAGAAAATAAGCAAAGTTAAGTTTCATATTGATTAAAAATATAAAAAAAAAAACAAGTAAGAAGGCTCTAGTCGACATATTCCGACTAGACGATACCCTGAACCTGAACTATACTTTACGTGTACAGTCAGTACTTCCATGTGTGTATGTGTATACGCATATACTGCATACTCAACTTCAACTTAATAAAAATTCACAGATTGTTACTTTTTTGTCTAATGTTTCAAACGCCGTCCTAAAGTTTTCCAAATTCAAGATTTTGTTGTTATCGATCCCATGTGTGTAATGGAAACGGGGTGAGTTATCGAAAATCGAAAACAAACTTGTACTGCCTAGATTAGACGAGCTTATGTTCCAAATTTTGCGTCTCTAGCTCTTATAGTCTCTGAGATCGACGCGTTCATACATACAGACGGACATATCGACTCGACTGTTGATGCTCTTCTGCCTGTTACATACTTGTGCACAAAACCATTATACCCTTTTTCGCCCCTTTTAATGGGATCAGAGTATAAAAATGTTCCTAAAGCATCTTTTGCGTTTCAATTGTATAAATCGTATTAAATATGCTTTAAAAATTGAACTTTGGCATCAAAAACAAAGACTTCAGATTAAAAGTGATATAAGTGAAAAGCGGACATGAGACTACAGTACATACATTATACAGTAAACATTATATATCTTTATATAATATTCTTTTATCTATTTTAATGCGAAGTGAAATGAGTATTTATCAAAGAGTTTTGCTTATAATTTCTGCAGAAACGATAAGCAAGTATGTATAGAGATATATATATATATATAGCAAATGTTTGGTAACTGTGGGAAAAAAGTTGAATTTAAGTATAAATATATATTTTAAGAAACTGATTCAACCTTCAGAACCTTTAAGAGTCATGATTTAACATAAATAGATTAACAATTCTTTAAACAAATGATTGAATTAACATAATGAAAAGTATTCACAGTTTTGTTTTACGTACATATCATCAACGATCAATTCAAAATATATACTTTAAGACCTAACAATGATTCTAAAATACTTTTATCATATTTTTGCATTGCAGTAGAGAATTCGTCAATTCGACACTTAATTAACCTAAACCATAAATGTCAACTATTTATAATCATTGCAACAAGAGTTTGTTTATATAAGTAGGATAAACTTTATTGACGTAAAAGCATTGGTGATGAGATAATGAAACCTAAATGCAATGGCCTCGAGGCCATCAATTTGCATTTGGTATCAGTGTGAAAGCGGAAAACGTGACAAGCTCAAGTGTTATGTTATTACGCATACCTCGCATTGAGCCGGAGAGCCAGAAGTAAACAATTATTGTATGTTTTTTGCGCGTATATTTTTAGAAGGTGCCAAAAGCGTTGAAAACAACAAATCAAACAACACTGTTTAATAGACAATTAGCATTTGATTTATGATGGGTAGATGTTGTTTAAGTGCAACGTGGTCTGGACTTAGTTGAGCTTATGTAGCTTTTCCCACGCCTTTTGCCGCTTAATAATCGAGCGTTCAACTGGAAAAGTACATACTATATGAATGTGTATATTGAGGCGTGGGATTGGACGACAACAAGTTGTCTAATGAACAACATTTTCCCAGACAAAACTCACGCAATAAAAATAAACTACAACACGTGCCAGGCAGGCATTCCTTGAAACTTTTTTAAATTTTTATACAGCCAACTTAATTGTCCTTTAGCGTGTGAGCCTCTCTGAAATGTCAACAGTTGCTTACCACCTTTCCTTGATGGCCTTGTCAAAACCAAACCAACATTCAACATTTAACATTGCATGCGTCCAAAACTTTTGTTCAACTCGTAGAAGTGAGAAAAATGTATTTCTTTTAAATCAATAATTCTGCTGAGAATAAAAAAGTTTACGAAAAATCGCCTCATCAATTTTTATATATATGCGTATACATGCTGATAAATTGTTGCTATATATTTGTTTAGAATGCGGCGTAGAAAATGATTTTGTTCCCCCCCCCCCCTCCGCTCGTATCGATTTGTTTACTCCTCTTGGCAAGCTAATGAGAGACAGAGACAAAGAGAGAGAAAGAGAGCATTAAGCAATAACAATAAAGAAAAGCATATTGTTAAAATTTAAACAATTTTGTAGTATTTTGTTTTGAAAGTGGAAATGTTTGGAAAAATTAAATGTTTGTTTATCAACTTAAGTTAGTTTTTATTATTTCGTAACAATAGTTTTTTGTTTCGTAGCATAAAAGTCGCATTTCTAGGAAATTGTCTTGTGCTTAATTTAAGATTCTTTGATAAAGTCATTGTTAAAAATGATTGAATCACGTAAAGATAATAATGTTTCTTAGCTTGTTACTTAACATATTTAAGCCTTAAGCTTTATTGAATCCAATTGAATGAAAACCTGACAAATCGAAAATTCGATTGGCTATGCCGAAATTGTTGTTGCTATTTGCAGCATTTGCGTAAACAAGTGTAAATAAACAGGCAGCTGTTTTTATAAATTGGCAATTATTATGCAAATATTTGTCGCTTATACGCATGTAGTATGTATCGGTGGCTAAAAAGCCGGTGGCTGTAGGCCAAGTTCATGTACATTATTTACATGTCATAAATTGGCTGCTATTCAAGGCCAAAATGACATTGGCAGCATGCCGAAAATAGTCAACAATACTCAAATACACATTTTTATCATTTCCATCAACACAAATTTTGTTTTATTTTTTTGTTATTATTAGGCGTACGAGCGACGCTTTCCCATTTGCCCCCAAATGCCCATTGTACTGGACTGCCAGATCATTAAGGATGAGTGCCTGGAGAACGGGGCCAAACGGAATACAAGTCGTCGTTGCAAGCTGGCCGTCGATGCACCATACATCTTTAAGAAATTGATTGGTGTCGACCATGTGTTCTTTCTGCAGCACAATTTTTTGGACATGTCGAATCGCACGCTAAGCATTGAGGCTGTCAATGAGAGCTTTTCTTCGCGCATTGAGATCTTTGAGCGTTGTCGCTACTATGCTCATCCGGATAATGCGGAATGGACGTGCTTTGATCAGACGGCAACGCTTGATATTAAGAACTTTTTTGGCTTCGAGCATTCAATGGAGAAAATGGGCATGAAACAATATACACAAACAACGCTCAAGGGCAAGGAGATCATTGAGTTTTTCATCCATCAACTGGAGGAGGAGGGCGTGACGCATGTGGAGCGCTGGGCGCCACCATTGGATGCACCCAAATCGCCTACCACAGAACAACATCATGATATACTGCTTGATGGTGATTTTATAGCACGCAATTTGGGTCAACTATCGCCCATGCAGGAGTCCAAGCTATTGGAGCTGCGAAAAATGCTCGATGGTGTCGATGATCTGGAGCGCATGCCCAGTTATCAGACCATCTTGCGTTTCTTGTCAGCACGGGACTGGCATGTCAGTCAGGCCTATGTCATGCTCTGCGATTCACTCAAATGGCGTCGTGAGCATCGCATCGATGCCTTGCTGGAGGAGTATAGCAAACCAGCCGTTGTTGTCGAACATTTTCCCGGTGGTTGGCATCATCATGACAAGGATGGACGACCCATATATATATTGCGATTGGGTCATATGGATGTCAAGGGTCTGCTCAAGTCTCTAGGCATGGAGGATCTACTCAAATTGGTTTGTTAATATCATTTTCACTTAAGCTCTATCCAATAGTATAATATTTATATTGATTTGTTTTTCCTTTAGGCTTTGCACATTTGCGAGGAGGGAATACAGAAGATTAATGAGTCTGCCGAGCGTTTGGATAAACCCATTTTAAACTGGTCACTCCTAGTCGATTTGGAGGGTCTATCCATGCGTCATTTATGGCGTCCCGGCATCAAGGCTTTGCTCTACATCACCGAAACTGTGGAGCGCAACTATCCCGAAACAATGGGTCGTGTTTTGGTCGTTCGCGCTCCTCGAGTATTTCCTATCGCTTGGACAATTGTTAGCGCTTTTATAGGTGGGACATTCATTATTTTAGTCATCATCATAAATTTCTTACCTTTATTTCGATACTTGCAGATGAGCATACACGCTCCAAGTTCTTGTTCTATGGCCCAGACTGTGAGCACATGAAGGATGGTCTTGCTCAGCATATTGATGAGGAAATTGTGCCCGATTTCCTAGGTGGTCCCTGCAAGGTAGATTTTTGTTGTTATTGTTCAAATTGTAACTGTTTAATCTGTTCAAACAAAATATTAATACTTATTATTGTATATAGTTTGAAAAATAATGGTCGCTTGCAAGTTTAAAAGCCTTTCTCAATAATTTTTCGAACATGTTAATAATGTTATATTTAAGTACTATATTGAAAGCAATTCTTTCTAATGGGCGACCATTTTTAACAGTTTAGTACGTACAATATTTAATATTTGATTGTTATTTTTGAAACATTGTTTATTTTATCCAATTCCCTTTCGAACTTTTTTTTGGGCTCTCCTTTAGACGCATTTAAAGCATGTGGAACAAGTTAATCATAGATACCTAACGCATTGTTATTTAGCTGAATGCGATTGTGTAAGCAGCTTCTATATATATAATACAAGAATTCACCTTATTATGTATGCTCATGTATATATATATATTGAGTGCTGTTTATTATGATTTGTTTTTTTGCTTCTTGTTTTCTTATGTTTCACATTGTTCTTGCTGTCCCCAAACCCTAGTGTTGCGAACTATGTCAAGTTTGTATATGTATATGTATGCGTTTAGTTGCTACGCTACGTATCCTTCTTTATTGTGCCCATTGTCCATGTGGTCCTTCAATTGTGTGCACATACAAATACTTACACCTTGTACCTTGAAAAAAAAAACAATTACAAAAAGCACATCAAACACTTAATGATTGTTACCCCTATCTAAATACAGACCATGATACACGAAGGCGGCCTTGTGCCCAAAACCTTATACAAGATGAACTCACTGGAGGATCATGATGATGAGACGCCCGTTGCATCACGTGCTGCAATTGCCTCAGCTGCTGATGCGGGTAGTGAAGGTAAACGCTTGTCCGCTCTGCATCAACATGATCATAAGAATCTTTATAAGACCGCCGAGCTAAAGCCTGGTTTCACACACGAGCTGCTCATACGCAATACGGATCCGAAAAGTGTGCTCACCTGGGACTTTGATGTGTTGCGCAATGACATGCACTTTACGCTATATCGCGTCACCGATGCGCTGCCCGATAAAAGTGGTATGTGACAAATTGAACTCCTTAAATACATTTGAGTTCTTATTAACTTGCTTTTCCTTTCACAGATGCGGCTGTTTCCTATTTTGATCTGCAGGACTTTGTGGAGGGTGTTAACTACTTTAAGGAGGAGCCAACGCTCATCTGTCGCCACAAGGAGAGTGTGCAGGGATCACATGTTATGCATCACAATGACAGTTATTTAATGCACTGGTTCAGTCCATCGGGTGGACAACTGAATCTATTCTATGAGGTGCTTAGCTCGGTTAACTACAAGGGCTCCATGACCAGTCTACAATCAGCATTCTCATCGAACTCATCAGCGGCTAGCTCGTGCCAGAGTCGATGATATGAGTCAAATAAGCAGAGCGGCGTTGACACGCAGGTCACAACGTCGCCCTGCTCGCAAGGCGTTAACGCGGAACAGGTTGAGTTGGATTTACTGTCGGGCACATTGATGGAGAAGAGTTTGAATCTGTTTGACACGCCGGATATATTCTTTTAAGCTCTCGAAATTCGCAATCTCGTTTAGTTTAGCTTAGTAAAAACTTGTAGTTTGATTTTAATTGTATGTGTAGCAACATTTTACTGTTTGTTTATTGTTTTCTTTTTTTTTTGTGTTTTTTTTTCAAATTCTGTGTTTATTTATAGTTATATTAATATACTTATACATATATGAAATTTAAACAACGTAAAGCCAAAAATGAAATTTGTGAACTAGGACTTTTACATATACGCGGTTGTATCAGAATAATCGAATATCACGCAATTTATACATTCATTGAAAAAGCGTCAATTAGTCCATTTTTAGCAAGTATATCCAATCAGCTTATACACGAAAAACATACATACATAAGTATATACAACGTAATATTTGTAGCGTAGATAATTTCATATGGCTTTTTATAAGAGTAGCAATCAACATTACAAAATTATGCCAGACATTTTGTGCGACTTTGACGCTGGAATCCTATTTATTTAGAGGTTTACAAATACCTAATCAATGACTACATGTTACCTAACTAGTTTAATTCTGGGTCTAAAAATCAAAACGAATCAACAATTTTAGCCTGTAATGATTTTAAAACCAAGCAACACACATCCTTAGTCAAATATCAAAAGAAAAATAAAATTCCATTTAGACTTCGAAATTTGTGCTGCAAAAATTAGCGATAATTACTTAAAGTTAAGTGCATAATAATGATAATCATTATCAATAATAATAAAACTTAATCATAGAATTTTATTAAAATAGCCAAGCAAATGCCGTGCATGTTACCTAATTGTGTAAGTAAAAATAATAATAAAAACAAATTGCAAGTGTTTGTCAATCTTAATCTTATCTTGTATGTTTAATTGGGTTCACTTTCAATAGCAAGCGCCAGACTGCGGGACAATTTGAATGCCCGCTTTGTTCGATTTAAATTCGAGTGTGACCGTAGAACAGCGCGCTAGCTTCGCTCGTTTCAGAGCACTGCACAGACCAGCTGGTGTTTTGTTTGTGGCTAAAATTGAAAATACACAACTGAAAGTTGTCGGCCAATACTATCTATCTTACATAAAGTGGTGAATAAATAAATGTAGCGTTGCACAACACAAATGTCTTATCATGCTGCTTATCAGTTATGACTGAATGAACAATCTGCGACGTCAATATCAATGCCGGCTAACGGAAACGAGTCGCCAATTTCGATTTAATGATAATAAAAAAACAACGGATAAGCACCTGCGCCACTGAGCTATTCTATATAGCGCAGATTTGCTTAATTTTTAAACAGTTTAAGCCCACCTCTTACCGTTAACACATCACAGAGGATCCAGCTAATATAAGCATGGTTGCATTTAATAATACCAAGTGAGTAAAAAATACACATGCATGTGTAAGTGCTTCTGTGATTGTTGTAGTGTAGTAAGCGCGATGGCCAATATACAAAGCGAAAGTGAACCGCCTGTAAATCATTTAAGCGATATACTTAATTCCATCTTGGAATATTACAGGGCCGACAATAATGCTGAGCCAGACAACATATACGAGGATAAGAAAATATTTCCAGCCTTTCACAGTGGACCCCTCGAAGAGTATCGCGCAAAGGCCAGTTTCTGTTACAAGCGCATGAATGTTTTGCTAGAGGGCGAAGGTCACATTCGACTTAAGGTAAAGTAAAGGGTAAACAATAATCCGCAGCTAACCATTTGTATGATCTATATTTATATGTATGTAATTAAAAAATGCATGAAATTGAGGTGCAGTACAAAGTTCAATGTTCAGTAGAAACCACTCAGAGACAGTCGAAAACCATTAAAAACTTCAATTCTATTTCATTAAGAATTGAAGTTATATAACTTTAATGTGTTTTGTATTCATTAAAACACCTTTACTAATCCCTTTTAGTTTTGCAAATCACATATCATTTATTTTTGCATAATGAAAATAGTTGAGAGTTCGTTTTTGATCTAATCGATTTTTAAAAATTATCAATCTTCATTGGTAAACAATTTACGGAACTGATATGACCAACTTGGCTGCCAATCTATAAGTGTTAAATTTTTGAAACACGCATAAGTTTATCTGGTGTTCACCTTATCTTAACGGTTAATGTTGACTTATCAAAGGTTTTTTATAATTTGAATACAGCACAAGGTATGGCAGTGGATGGAACAACATCCGGACTTTCAGCGTGATACCGAAGCACCTGGATTGGAACGTACAAGGGAGCTGGCAAATAAGCGTCATCATTTGCTTTGGGCTGAAAAGTTCTATCATATTAATGAGGTTTGAGTTATATACATTTCAAGTTAAATTCCTTTTAGTTAATAAAGTTTTCGTTTTGGTACAGTATTTGAGTTCACCACATTTGCTGTTGGCCTTCGGGCAAGCAATCTACAGTTATGACTTTAGTTTTGCCGTTAAGCTAACGCTTTCCAATGGCATGTTCCCGAGTACCTTGGCATCCAATGGCACTGGACGTCTGGGCAAATATGTGGCCAAGATAGCTGATGATCGCATCTTGGGTGCCTTTGCTCTAACGGAGATCTCTCATGGCACAAATGCAAATGGTACTGCAAACAAATAGCACATATATTTTTATAAATATTTGTATTATTAATTTATTCTTATTTAAAATTATTAGGCATGCGCACACGTGCCACGTATGATGTGAAGTCACAGGAATTTATTTTGCACACACCCGATTTTGAGGCAGCCAAGTGTTGGGTTGGCAATCTCGGCAAGACTTGTACTCATGCTATAGTTTATGCACAGTTGTACGTTCCAGATGATAAACATCAGGGTTTGAATGCATTCCTGGTGCCCATTCGTGATGAACGCACACTTCTGGCTTTTCCGGGCGTCACCGTTGGCGACTTGGGCGAGAAAATTGGTCTCAATGGCATTGACAATGGGTGCGTATACAAATACGGAAATTAATGAATGAAACTTTTAAAAATATATAAAAATATTACCTTTTTGCAGATTTGTTATGTTCAATCAGTATCGCATACCCAAGGCCAATTTGTTATCCAAGACGGGCGACATAGATGCAAAGGGCAATTATAGTACACCCATTAAGGATGAACGCAAGCGAATGGGAGCCTCGTTAGGAGCTCTATCGACGGGACGTGTTAATATTGCAGCTATTGGCTATGTGGCACTAAGCAAAGCAATTACCATTGCCACACGCTACTCGGCCAGTCGCAGGCAATTTGGACCTACCGACAGCAAGGTGGAGTGGCCAGTTTTGGAGTATCAGTCACAGCAATATCGTCTGCTACCACATTTGGCTACCACAATTGTCTTGCGCGTGGTAACGCTGTGGATTGGCAAGGCCAATGTGGACATGACCCTCAGGGGTATGATGGGCGAGGATACGTCCAAGGAGGGCATGGAAATCCATGCAATCTCATCGGCACTCAAACCATGCGCCACATGGGCGGCACGCGATGGCATCCAGGAGAGTCGTGAAGCTTGTGGCGGTCATGGCTATCTGCGTACAACAGGCTTGGGTGATCTCCGCAATGACAACGATGCCAACATTACATATGAGGGTGAAAATAATACACTCATACAGCAGGCCTCCAATTGGCTGATAAGCTTGCGTCGCAACAATGCCAATTTTGCTGATGTTTCACCTCTGGACACAACCACATTCCTTCGTGATATGAATGTTATACTGCAGACACAGGCTCCAGAAACAAATGTCACTCAGGCGCTCGATGTGCACAGTGCGTAATAACTATTTAAACTTAAAGACTTTTACTTAAATGTAACCGTAACCGTAACTTTACAGATTTACTGAAAGCTCTGAACTGGCTAACCGCCTGGCAACTGGATGTAACAGTAAAGCGCTTTGAACAGCTTCAATTTGCTGGCAAAGATGCATTCGAGACACGCAATAATATTCAAGTGTTTGCCGCACAAAATCTATCTATTATCTATGCAGAGGTAGGACTTACTATACAACACTGTTTTGCTTATCTTTGCTTCAATAGATATATTTTTCGTTTACAGCGCACAATGTACAATGTGTTTTATAAATTTGTGACCGGTTTAAGTGCCTCTGCCGAGCAATTGGTGCTGCATAAGGTGCTGTCGTTCTATGGCGCCAATTTGATTACCAAACATGCCGCGATTTTCTATCAAGGTGGCTATTTCCGCAATACCTCGCACATTGAACTATATCAGCAGGGTATTTTGGAACTGCTGCCTGTGCTGAAGAATGAAGCCATTGCCTTAGTGGATTCCATAGCGCCAACAGATTTTATTTTGAACTCGCCGCTGGGCATGAGTGATGGCAATGTAAGTAACTAACTACACTTTGAGACATTACCAATGGTTATTAACTTTCTCATTTTCAGATCTATCAGCATTTGCAACGCGCTATTGTCTCCGCTCCGGGTGTATATGAACGTCCCGAATGGTGGCGTGATGTTACTTACAAGAATTATCTAGAGCGTGCCAAGTTGTAGGACGTCACACATATATATACATATACATATTATTATTCTCTTAAGATTTGTCTGATTCTTTTAATATGCGCACTTAAAAAGCCTTGTACTTTAAAGCGTATTATCAGTTTTCAATTAATGCGTGATATATAATTTCTATGTGCAATAGTGTTAATCATAGATTACACTTGTTGTTGTTAAACATTGTTTAATTTTTCCATAAATTGCAAATGTAAACTATTTGTTAAGCTTCTGATTTGAATACTCTGAATAGCGAAGGTAATTGGTTAATTGGTTTTCAGCAATGTTCTTCATGCTGTTCACTTGTCACGTTTTGTCACTTAATTCAAACTGACTACCAAATCTAAAACGCCACCTATGGTCATTTAGCAACGTGGTGCATCTGGTGGCAAAACCAAATATTTGTTGGCGCCTTCTAGCGGCTTAGTCTTATGTTTGCCTAGCGGCTAAAAATAGCACAACAAAACAGTGCTAGAAAGCGACTAAGTTTTCAATTAGAGATGACAGTGACTTAACAAATAATATAGTCAAAAATATATTTAAACAAGTTAGAAGTCACAGTCAAACACTAACAAAGACATTATTCATTGTTTCAATGGTGAAAAGTGTTTTATATTTACCTTATCGATGGCAAGTCGTGTCTAACAAAATTTTGATCGTGAGTCATACATCACTCACGCGACCATCATTATAAAATGCCATGGTATCAATTAAATACGTGGTTCGTTTTCTTATTAAACAGCCACAAATCTGTCTAAAATGTATCAGCTGTGCAAATCAAATGTAAAACACAAATAGGCCAACAACTAAAACAGGCCAATATATCAAAACGGTAAGCACGTAGAATCATTCTCAACTGATAAAAGATAAAGACTGTCATAATACCAATTACAGGCAATGGAAAAAGTTAAAACTGAACAGCAACAGGAAGCACAACAAGAACCTATGAAGCTATCATATCGATTCGTCTTCTTCTTTATAGCTGGCAGTTTTGCAGCATTTCTCTTCCATGCGTTGACATCGCCTGCGTCGACATTGTCTCTATTAGGCTGGAACATGCAGCTGCGTCAATTGCATCATTTGCCCACTGCTCAATATTTGCAGACTCGTGATGAGTTTGCTGTGTACTCGGTGGATGAGTTAAATGCATTTAAGGAGTTCTATGACAAGAGCGTCAGTGATAGTGTTGGTGCCAGCTACACGGAGGCGGAGCAGACCAACATTAAAGAGGCGTTGGGTGCACTGCGACTAGCCCAGGAGATGTATTTGTCGGGCAAAGATGACAAGGCTGCGCGTCTTTTTGAGCATGCTCTCGCACTCGCACCCAAACATCCAGAAGTGCTACTTCGCTATGGCGAATTTCTCGAGCACAATCAACGCAACATTGTGCTGGCGGATCAATACTACTTTCAAGCACTCAGCATAAGTCCCAGCAATTCGGAAGCTTTGGCGAATCGCCAGCGTACAGCGAACGTGGTACAAACGTTGGACGATCATCGTCTGGTATCGCTGGATGTTAAACGTGATGCATTGTCTGCCATCCATGAGTCCCACAGAGCCCTGCGTCGCGCAAAAAAGGAAGCATATTTTCAGCATATTTATCATTCCGTTGGCATTGAGGGCAACACAATGACATTGGGACAGACACGCTCGATTCTGGAAACCCGTATGGCTATCGATGGCAAATCCATAGATGAGCACAATGAAATTCTGGGAATGGATTTGGCTATGAAGTATATTAATGCAACTCTCGTGCAAAAGTAAGTAAAAGCTTGAAGTTGGCAAAACAAAATCAAGGTTCTTAACTCATTCGAATGTAGATTAGAAATCACGATCAAGGACATCCTGGAACTGCATCGACGTGTGCTGGGCCATGTGGATCCCCTTGAGGGAGGAGAGTTTCGACGCAATCAGGTTTATGTGGGCGGTCATGTGCCACCAGGACCCGGAGATTTGGCTTTGCTGATGCAACGTTTCGTAAGCTGGCTAAACTCGGAGATCAGCAGCTCCTTGCATCCAGTCAAGTTAGTAGTTACATAATGAATAGCTCAGTTTATATGAAATAACTTTCATGTTTCTTGTCTAATAACAGCTATGCCGCTCTCGCTCATTATAAGCTGGTGCATATACATCCTTTTGTGGATGGCAATGGACGCACCTCGCGTCTGCTAATGAATACGCTGCTGATGCGTGCTGGTTATCCACCAGTTATAATACCAAAGCAATTACGCAGCCAGTACTATCATTACCTAAAGCTAGCCAACGAGGGTGACATTCGGCCATTTGTACGTTTTATTGCCGATTGTACGGAGAAGACATTGGATTTATATTTGTGGGCCACCAGCGATTTGCCACAACAAATTCCAATGCTCATCCAAGCCGAGGGCGAATTGCAGCCGCACATTGCATACAGCGCTCCAGAACTATATGAGTCCGGATCAGGTTCGGGTTCGGGATCGGATTCGGGTTGGAGTGCTAATACAATACCCTGACCCCCAACGAAAAGTCTTGCCCATTTGTTGCTCAAGCTTATTAGCAAATTCTATGTTGTGTATTGTGTGTGTTAGCACAATAATTGTGTATATCTGTAATTTATTAAACCACAAAATCATATGTCAGACTGTGATCGTATTTAAGTTTAAAAGATTTAGCCAAAAATTAATTGTAACAAAATGTTTAAGAGCATTCTAAATAATAATGCCCAAAAGCACATAAAATATATTAAAGCGAAATATATTGTATAAAAAAGTTTTTCCATAACAACTTATCAAATAAGTAGCAAAATTATGATATATCTTTAGTACTGTTAACAAGTATCACCAGCTTTAACCAATACAAAAATCCTACATACATGTACAAAACTAAATAAACCCAATAAAGAAACTAGTGAAAGTTTACTGCGAAATACTCTCAGTATTTAATATAGTGGGAAATGGTTTTGTATGGGAGCGTGATTGGTGGTCGTGTCATCCCTCTTCTTTTTATGTTGATTTTTCAGAATGTGAGCAGCTATATACCTCTAGCTGTTAGACTATGGAGAGAACCAACACACTCTTTATTTTCGGTACTCAAAGTATAACAAGTAAGAAGGCTCTAGTGGAGAAATCCCGACTAGACGATACCCTGAACCCTGTATTTTATGCGTACAGTAGGTGTGTGTGTGTATGTACGCACATTCTGCATACTGCACATATCTCCCGTGTTTCTCAACCGATTTCCACAAACTTTCATTATATTATCTCAAAGCTTTTCAAACTCAAGATTTTGTTGTTATCGATCCCATGTGTAAATCGGAAACGTGAAGAGTTATCGAAAATCGAAAACAAAATTGTACTGCCTAGGAATTAGGCGAGCTTAAGTTCCAAATCTAGAGTCTCTAGAGATCTCTCGAGATCGACGCGTTCAAACATACGGACGGACAGACGGACGGACTGACGGACGGACGGATGCCAAATATTGTATATCGACCCGGCTGTTGATGGTGATCAAGAATATATAAACTTTATGTGGTCGGAGATGCTTCCTTAAATACTTTTTTCCCATTTTTAATGGGATCAGGGTATAAAAACCAGCCATCATTTAAGAAGTTTAAATTTAAATAATTAGCATTCAAATTTAGTTCTTAGAAACACAAACTTAAATGACTTATGCATGCATTATTTGTTAGTATCATTGCAATATTATTACTTTGGGTATACATAACTTGAGAATGGTTTGAATCATATTAGATTATTTTTGTGGTGACTAAAAATTTTGTGGTTAATTTTACCTTAATTAGAACTTAAATATGAACAAGGATGCCAAATATTGTATATATATGGTTTTCCCATATCGGACTTGTTATGTCTTATGGTAGTAAACCTTTGCAAGGTCATTGAAATTTGCATAAATGCAAGTATTTTCCACTTGATTGTTTTGAATCACTTTTTAAATACAACACACTAAAACAGCCCACACGCAAATGACACGCCTTCTTCCACATCCATCACAATATAAATTTTCGCTGTCATGTTAACGTATGTTGTCTCAAAAGCAAAAACTCATGAGCTTAAATGAGATCATATACTTGTATGAATTCGCAATAATTATGATTCTTTTTACTTTATTCTGAATCTATTGGCATTGGGGGTAAACAAAATTAAATCGGTCAAAGCGTTACCGGCTTGTGATTCACATATGAGCTCATTAGAGGTATTCCAATACCGGTTGTGACGTACAAAATAAATGAGATCTTCGTTTTATAATTAGTAATATTTTCGTTGTTTTTCCAATTCTCTCCAGCCTCTCTCCAATTGATAACGCGGCTGTGCGCTCTCATACAGAATCCTCTCAAACGACAGATTTTTATACCCTGAACATGAGTAGAAAGAGTATAATGGTTTTGTGCAAAACTATGTAACAAGCAGAAGGAAGCATCTCCGACCCCATAAAGTATATATATTCTTGACCAGCATCAACAGCTGAGTCAATATAGCCATCGTCTGTCTGTCTGTAAGTCTTTGCCGTCCGTCCGTGCTTCCGTCCGCCTGCCAGTATGTATTAACGCGTCGATCTCAGAAATGATTAGATCTAGAGACTCCAGATTTTGAACATAAGCGTACCTAGTCTCTAGGCAGTACAAATTTCATTTCGATTTTCGATATCTCTTCCCGTTTCCGATGCACACATGGGATCGATAACAACAAAATCTTGAATTTGCAAAACTTTAAAACATTAAAAAAATAATGACAATCTGTAAAATTTTTTTTTTACATATTTTGAAATCGGTTGAGAAATTCCGGAGATTTGGGACATTGAAGTTGAGTGTGCACTATGCGCGTACATACACACACACATACTTCCAAGCAATGACTGTACGCGTTAAGTATAGGGTTCAGGGTATCATCTAGTCGGGATTTCTCAACTAGAGCCTTCTTACTTGTTTCTAATAAAAGCGTGACGCTATGCTCTTGGCTGTCAGTAGCTGTTCGGCAGCGCAACGCAGCGCATCGTATTCGGGATTCTAGCGGTAAACAGTAAAAGTGATCAAATAGTGAAAGTGATTTTAAGTGCTGATCCTGCGAATTAAAATCGCGATAAAGACCAATTAAAGTGCTCACAGTGAACAGAGCGCAAGTGAGAGTGAGTACAAACTATATAAACGAGAATGCAGATATGTATATATATTAAAACTGCAGTTATAGTATTTGTTTAGTGTGCTGTGATCAACAGCATCTATAAATAATCACCGCCTGCACTCTAGCCGAAAATAAAATTAAGTTCGGGACGCGCATACTCAAAATTTGTGACCCAAATGGGAAGCATTGTTTATGCATCGAACAGCATTGATTTATGGGCCAATGCTGCTGATAAATAAATCACAAATTGTGGACATACCATTTGAAAATTGAAACTCGAATAAAAACGATTTACTAAAAACAACAAAATTACCACGTAGGGCAACAAAGACACCGGATGAAAGATGCTGCCAAAAAAATTATGTGTTTACAGCTATAGAAATTAAAAATTAAAAATAATTCAATTGTATTCCAAGTTACTTGAACATTATCGGCTAAATAACCTTTGCCTTAGTGAGCTGATAATTCGCGGCTATAAAGACTGAACTAGATTTCAGTTTCATACGCTTATCAATCAGAGCACATCGTAGCACCAAAAAAAGTTTTCAATTTGAAGCTTTTAAGAAATTTACTATTTATGAATGACATAGTTTTCTTTCTGATCCAGTTAGCTCAGAATGAGGGCTCTGACCGTTTGTGCGCTGCTCTTGGTGCTTGCCAGCTGCCAGGCCTACAATAGCTATAGATCAATCTATAGAACGAGCTCCTCATCATCATTTGGTGACGGTGGCAGTGGTGGACAGTCACAATCGATGCTGCAATCACCATCACAGTTGTCCAGCTGGGCAAACAATCATATAAATGAAGTTCGCGAATTTGCCAATCGTTTGACACAGGAATTTAATGCAATATCAACGGGAGGCAGCAATGGCATGGCATATGCCTGGGATTGGAGTAGTAAGTTAAAACGGAGAAGAAGAATAAACATTGTCTCTCGTATTTATAAGCTGGTGTGTGTTCGGGTTCTACCCAAAGGCCATTGCCTACATATTAAGAATTTGGCAATCAGGGAAATAAGAAATAAATCGCAATTGGAAATATAAAATGATCAATATATTTTAAATGATATAAAGAAATACATTAATATGAATACTTGAATTGATTGAGCACACATACATAAAAATTTATGTGACTGTAAGAATTAGGGAACATCTACTTTTTTTAAATTTTGTAGTCTGCTTTTTTAATCTGTCAACGCCAAACCAAGTTCAGCTAAGTTCAATTGATTATTTAAGTTTAAAACTTATACCTCAATGGGTCCACTTGGAGATAGAGTTATGACGTAATTAATTGGGAGAAGAATATTTCGTCAAATTCTAAGAAACTATTTGTAATTTTAAAAGAATAAGTGACGATTTTTTGGCGCTTTGACATCATAAACTTGTGGAATATGTTATTATAGTATTTTATACAAATCTCATGAAATTGGTGAACTTTTGGATTCTTTATGTAAGTTTTAAGTCGGCATTGCTTGTACACTTTATCGCTTATCGCTCCATACACATGAACTTTGACTTTGCACAAATATAAATCACTAAAAGTCATAACAGGCCCAAGACGTACTTGAATTCACAAAAATCGCCGAGGTGTTTTTTCCTAAAAACGCAACTAAGATGAATGCCGAGAGGAAAAAGAGAGAGAGAGAGAGAGAGAGAGAGAGAGAGAGAGGTAAACAGATAGCGATAGAGCGAGTGAGAGAGAGAAAATGAGGGCTGGGTAAAGACTTATTTATGCTGCATTTCGTGTTGTGTTATTTTGCTAATTTTCTAAATGTCAATTTTATCTAGCTAACATTCGACAGCTTAGTGGTAGAACTGCCCAAGAATTGGATGCTCTGTGCTTGCAGATTACCCAGCAATTGGTTAAGGATATGCAACAGGGACTATTAAGCTACAACAATATTGTACAGCCAGCTTTCTTCGATGCGAAGGCGGGAGAAGTGTTGGAAAATTATGCAACTGACGTTGGACATCAGCAAACTGTTGAATTGAATCCCTTCCAGCCCGTTGATCTAAGTGGTTTCGATGAAGTAAAAAACTTCGCATATCCCGCTGAGGTAAAAGTGATTGATGGCAAGACTTATGTGGTTCATCGCAACTGCACCGAGGCAAAAAAGTTGACCAGTAGCTATGGAAGTAGCAATGTCGCAGCTCAGTTGAACCAGGGCTACTATGCACCTAGTCCGATCTCTAGTAGCAGCACAACTGTAGCACGCCAGTCATCACTGCAGGATTGGATTGGACAGCGTATGGAGCCAACGGTGGTGGGTTATAGATCCGTGGTTAGCATCGATGGAGGTGCTTCTCTACCCACCTTCTCCAGTCAGATAAGCTCCCCACAATCCAGTTCAACGGTGACAGTAAGACGCTTTAATAAGACTGTTACTACACATGCCGATGGCACCAGTTCCGTGGATGGTTCCGAGTCACAGCAACGCTGGCAGGATGGCCAGTTAGTCTATGACAATAGGCGTCCCTTTGGGCAATCCTCTGTGCCCCGGGATGAGCAATGGAAGCGTGAGGAACGGGAGCATTTCTTCTGGTATCTAACGTCTCCACAGCGTCTGGAGGATTGGCAGCATCAACATGAGGATCGTCTACTTGCAGTGGCTCACCGCTATCAGACTGCCTTGGCCACACTGCAAGAATTCCATCGTCGAGAGCTAGCGCGCTATCAGGCTCTGTTGGGCCAGTATCAGCCACAGGTGGTGGATTCAGCCGCCTGGCAGCGACAAGAACGTGGTCGTCTCGATTGGCTTATCCATCAGAATAGCTTAAACTTACAGGACTTCGAACGCTGGCAGCGCGAGAATACCGCAAAACTCCGCCAGCTGGCCCAGAAGAATGGCATCTCGCTGGAACATTTGCAGCAATGGCAACGTCAGGAACTACAGCGTCTCCATGTACACTTTAATAGGGTTAACGACTCCATGTCACCACAAATCAGCCAGGTTCCACATGTGCCTATTTACGACTCCGGCTCGCTGGTTGCGGACAATGCCCAGGAACGACAGCGTCTGGATGACCTCATTCGGCAGCACAATGCAACAATTGCACAGCTCCAAAACTCCATAAACACGGACCAGCAGCGTTTGAAGGATTTGTCTATTAAGTACCAGGGTGATATGCAGAGTCAGACACAGTGGCTGCGAGGAGAGGTCGCCCGCATTGGAGATCTCATAAAGGAACAAAACGAGCAGGTTACTCAGATTAGTGCCTGGCAGAGTTCGGAGCGTGCTCGCTTGGAGACCATGTTGAATCAACATCGTGGCAGTTTAACTGAGCTCCAGCAACAAATGGCACAGGATCGCAGCTATGTCCAAAATCTAGCAGCTAAATATCGCGTTGGAGTCGACGAGTTGGAGAAATGGCAAAGGGAAGAACTGCAACGTTTGCAGTTTGTGGGTCAACAGCAGCTGGAGGGTCACATCAAGGATTGGCAGGTGGGCGTTAGTGCTCAGTTGCGTAATATTATTGGCCAAAATCAGTTGACCATCGAGGAGTTCCAAAACTCCATTATTAATGATCGTGCACGCTTGGAACAATTCGCTCGTACGTACAAGGTGCGTGTGGAGGAGATCGAGATGTGGATTAAGAGTGAGCTTAAAAAATTCCAGTCGGAGGGTCTACTCAAGGAAGTAGAACAACAGTTGGCTTTGTGGCAGCAAAGAGAACGCGAGAGATTACAGACCCTGGTGCAGCACAATTCCATGACTGTGGAGCAACTAGAGACTAAGATCAAGAAGGATCAATCGCACTTCTTTGATTTGGCAAATACATATCAGATACGCGTAGAGGATATCCAGGAGTGGCTGAAGAAGGAACTACTGCGTCTGCAAAGCGAGGGTCTACTTAAGGCGGAGGTACTGAAGGATTGGCAACTGGCGGAGCGTCAACAAATCTCCAAAATGGTGCAACAGAACAAATACTCCACCGATGAGTTCGAGAGGAAACTACTCGCTGATCGTGCACGTCTCAATGATCTATCCAAGACCTATAACGTACAGGTGTCCGAGATTGAACAATGGATACAGTCCGAGGGAGAACGTCTGCAGCGTGAGGGACAACTTCATATGGAACAACAGCTGAACAATTGGCAGAAGATTGAACGACAGCGTCTCTTGGATCTGATAAATAAAAATAATTTGTCCATTGAAGAGTTAGAGACCAAGATTGGCAAGGATCAGACGCATTTGTACAGCCTCGCCCAACAGAACCAAGTTCGCGTTGAAGAGATTGAACAATGGATCAAGCAACAAATTCAGAAACTTCAAAGTGAGGGTTTGATTGAGATGCAACGTTTGCAGAATTGGCAACAGGAATGGCGTGGAAATCTTACCAACATGGTGCAGGAGCGTGACTACACCGTTGAGGAGTTCCACAAATGGTTGCTCGAGGATCGGGCGCGGCTCCAGAGTCTAGCCATGCAGCACAACGTGCAGATCGAGGAAATTGAGCAGTTTGTCAAGAAAGAGGAGCAACGTTTCATTGGCATGGGTCTACTTAAGCCTAGTGAAAAGCTTACCAACTGGCAGGAAGTAGAGCGGCTACACCTCAAGAATCTCGCTCAGCAACAGTACAAGTCTACGGAACAGCTGGAAGCACGGCTACGTCAGGATCGTGAGCTGCTCGAGAAACTAGCACGCCAATATAGCGTTCAGGTCGAGGAGATCGAGAGCTGGATGAAACAGGAACTTGCTCGCATGCGGGATGAAGGTCAGCTCCAGATTGATAATCTTACTAGCTGGCAGCTGGCGGAACGTGAACGTCTTGAAACGTTGCTCAGGCAGAACAAACAATGGAGCGCCGAGGATTTACAGGTTGAACTTCAAAAGGATCGCGAGCACATGCAAACAATGGCCTTCCAGTATCACACCTCTGTCGAAGAAATCGAACGTTGGGTACAGTCTGAGATTGAGAGACTCAAGCAGCAAGGCAAGCTCAATATTGAACACCTTACAGCTTGGCAGCAGACCGAACAGCAGCGTATTCTATCGCTTCTGCAATCGCAGTCCAACATAACCATGGAACAATTTGTGTCAAAGGTGCGTCTACTTATTATTTGTTTTATTGACTTTGGTTAGTTTTTTTTTTTTTGGTTTTTAACCAATTAACACAACAAAAATTTTAAGTTTCACTTCTGATTTTAAATCCAAATTCCATTTTTATTATACCCTGAACCCTTTAAAAATGGGTAAAAAGGTATAAAGGTTTTGTGCAAAGGAAGTATGTTACAGGCAGAAGGAAGCATCTCCGACCCCATTAAGTATATATATTCTTGATCAGCATCAACAGCCGAGTCGATATAGCCCTGTCCGTCCGTCCAGAATTGGAACATAAGCTCGCCTTATTCCTAGGCAGTAAAAGTTTGTTTTCAATTTTCGATTACTCTTCCGATAACAACAAAACCTTGAATTTGGATGATAATGACAATCTGTGAAATTTTTATTGAAATCGGTTAAGAAACACCGGTGATATGGCACATTGAAGTTATAGTATAGAGTATACAGAGAGTGCAGTATGTGCTTACATGGTGTAAAGAGAACACAATTATTAAACCAATAAAACTTCCTTAAATTTATATTAAATTCAGTATTTAAACTGTCTACATCTAACATCCAAAAGATACGTTTTCAGTTTAATACAAAACTTTGAGCAAAACTATTTTCCTTCATTTACAGGTACAAAACGATCGTTACTTCCTGCAAAAGTTAGCTGATCAACATCATGTGAGCATCATGGAAATTGAGGTATACATCAAGCAGGTCATTGAGGATTTGCAGAAGAAAGGACAATTTGAGATTGAGCAACTGCAAACGTGGCAACTGGTTGAACGTGATTACATCAAATCTCTGATAGCTGAATATAAGAATGGACTATCCACAGCTGAATTTGAAGAGAAATTACTGGCAGATCGTGCCCATCTCAATCAGCTGGCTGATCAGTATCGCTTGAATGTTGAGCAAATTGAGGAATGGATGATCTCTGAGCTTAAACGTTTGCGAGGCAATACGGAGAGCTCACTTAAGACCCTTAGTGCCTGGCAGGTGTCTGAACTGCAGCGTTTGCAAAGCCTGCTCAAGGAGCAAAATCACCTCACCTACGTCGAATTTGAAATGGAGCTGCAAAAAGAACGAGATCGTCTCCAAAAACTGGGCAATCAATACTCTGTGAATGTGGAGGAGATTGAGACTTGGTTGCGACAACAGCTGATTAACTTGAAGACTGCTGGAAATGCTAAAGTGGAGAATCTAGCCAAATGGCAAATTACGGAACAGCAGCGCCTTATTGAGTTACTTCTCAAGCATCAGCAAGATTTAAATTATGACGATGTGGAGAATGAACTGCGCAAGGACCACGCACGTCTGGAGAGTCTTTCCCAAACCAACCACGTAAGCATTGATCAGGTAGACAATTGGCTTCACGATGAGCTGCAGCGATTGCAGAGATCGGGCTTGGTTCAATTCGAACAGCAAACTCAATGGCAAAAGCAAATAAGTCATGGCTTTAATAATTGGCTTAAACAGCAACAGGATTCGACGACCTATCAGGAGTTTGTGGATTTCCTAAGACGTGATAAGGCTCGTCTTAATGGTATTGCCAATGAGTATCATTTAACAGTGGAACAGGTGGAACAGTGGGTGCAAAAGGAGACGGCTAGATTGTCACTCATTGGAGTGATTGAGAAACCACAAGATAACTATACTTGGAAGGATTACTTGACAGCACGACTACGTGATGAGACCCATTCAAAGCCCATGACTTGGCACGAATTCAAACTTTATTTGGGGCACAATCAGCCCAGCTTTGAGAGATTGGCTCAGCAATATCACATTACCGTTGAGGACATCCATGTGTGGCTGCAATGGCAACTGCAGGAACAGCAATATATCCAGGATCTAATCAATCAACAGCTCAGACGTCATCAAAAGTGGAACATTGAGGAGCTACAACTAAAACTCGTTAATGATCAAAAACATTTACTCGACGTCGTGCATCAATATCCAATAAGCATTGAGGAATTAAAAGATTGGTACAAAATTGAACTTAAACGCCTCTTGGATGAGCGTAAGATTGAGCGAGGTTACGACTTACCCTGGCAGACCAAGGAATTAGAGAGAATTTACCAAACCGTTGTGCGTAGTCCTATCAACCGAAATGCCTTGGAGCAGCGGTTGATGAAGGATGTTTCCGATTTAGCGTTACAGTATAGTATAACGATTGAGGAACTTCGCATCTTTATCCAAGAGAAACTGCAACGCTTGGCAGATATGGGTCTGATTGTTGATACACTGGTTGTGGGCAGTGATTGGAGCGAGCAGGAACGTCAACGTCTACGTCAAATAGTCGCCAGTGTCATAATCACAGAGCAGGAGCTACTCGAGCTCATCTCACAGGATGAAAACTATCAAAAGGAGTTGGCTAGACTTTATGGTGTTGAACTTCGTATATTGGCGCCCGCGCAACGCATTCATGTGGTCAACATGGCTAAGGAGCAGCGTTTTGAGCTGCGTCGTCTCAATGTGCTGAACATATGGCAGCAAAAGGAACGTGATCGCCTTTATGAATTCATTGGCACACAAAATATGACCCTAAGACAACTGCGCGACTGGCAGCGACAGGATGAGCAGAAGTTACAGACATTTGCCCAACAATATGGGATCTCCCCGCACGAATTGAAATCCTGGCAGCTAAAGGAGTTCGAGCGGATTGAGGCTGTGGCACGATATTATGGCATGACCCTGTCGGAGCTCCAACAGTTCCGTGATGAGGAACTGCATTACTTGAGCTATTTGAACCATAGAAAACTTTTGCCAGAATCCGAGGCACAGAGTTGGGAGACCAAGCAGCATTTCCGCCTACAAAAACTTCAGACTAGGTACAGTAAATATGGTCAGGAGCTGAACATCTGGCGAAGGAATTTGTATTTATTGAGTCAGGGTTTGATTAATCTACCAGCGAATCATGGAGGCTATATTGTTGATCCTGGCACCACAAATGCCACTGCTTTGCACAAACCCATTTTCTCGAAGGATCGTGGTGATCAGCCACCACATGTCTATGAGGAGACAGATAATGAAGATGACGAGCCGGGCTTAGAGGGCGAAACAAAGGCTCCTTTACCACTGCCCATTCCACCTACGCCCGCCTATCGTCGTAATCCTAGCGGCGCAAATGCTGGCTACGAATATCGTCGCACCGATTACACAATTAACGTGCCCGTGGGCAGCGCATCAGCTTCTTCTGTTGGTGGACCCACAGGCTCAGCGGCCAGTGCTAGTGCCAAGCTAGGCAAATGGAGTCGGGCGGCAGGTGAGGAGCCAGCTTCAACACAGCAACATGCACAGCTTGAGGATCTGGGACAGCAGCAGCAAGTGGACCTAGGTTGGAAGAATGATCAAGAGGATGGTGGACAGCAAGAGCAGGTTGAATTGGATGTCGACTGGAATTCCAATTACAAACTGGACAGCAATGCTGGACAACAGCAGCAACAGTTGCTGGACGGGGATTTCGGACAAGTGCAGGTCGAGGATCTAAATGGTCAAGGCTATGGCCAGACCTATGGCTCTAACTATGGCCAGCAGGCAGAACCAGTAGAAGCAACGGTAAGTTCCAACTAAATGTTAAGTTTTCATTGAAAATTTATATTAACAACTATGTTTTTCACCTTATTGAATTTCAGACGAAAGCCAGCTTTTACGAGAAAGCAAAGAATAAGTTAACAGACTTTTTCGGGTAAAGCTCGAAACGAAACGAGAGCTGCCATTAAAGACTTAAGCGCATCGAAGCCCAAAATGAGCCCAACAAATAAACAAGAATCATAAACCACAAGAAAACTCCAAAGAAACGGTAACTTTTCTACAAACGTTTTTTTAATCAGTTTAGTTAAGTCTAAAAAGGAAAAGATTTTTTTGTCTACTAAATATACATATAGAATTACATGGTACATGTGTAATACTCGCTCTATAAGGAAATACCTTTGTATTTTTGTTTGCATTTTGCCTAATAAACTTTAAAAATATATAATTTGCAATTACTTTATATGATCATCATAATCATCATGCAATTCTTAACTGCATTTTTTTAAATAAATATTTAGAAACATAACGAAATATTCGTCTTTTTTTGTATTTATATTTGCCATATAACTGTTGTTTTCTCTTAAATCTTTGTAGCGATATGATGTAAAAAGGCATTTAAATATGTGTCTTGTGTAGATAGTTTATTTGTGAGGATTTTATTTCCAGGGCGAAATTCAAAATTTGTTGCTAGGCCCTTAAATTCCGCAATAGTTTTCTTTGAGATGATAATAGAAAATTTTTTAATTAAGGATTCATACTGAAAATAATATAATAAGTATAATCATTTATGCCTGTTTGACTTTAAGGCTGTCCCAATTTTCTTAAACAAAACTTAATCTTACAATTCCGTACAATCTTTAATTATTTGTATATTATTGATGTTGTCAAAATAGTTGTAAAAAATTCAGTTTCAGTCTGAAAAAACATACGTTTTTCTTTGGTTGAAAGAAACGGTCAAAATGTTATCAGTTTTTTTTTAAACAATATGATTTCTGAATACATAAACTTCAACACTATATTTCCAAACTGGTTCTATATAGGAAATTTGAAAACTTTAATAAACTAATTCGGAAATTTCAATTGAACATATAATTGATCTCTTTATTACGATTTTATTATATTAGCTTATTCATGTATATTTTGATTGAGTGTGTTAATATAATTATTTTTCAATCACTTTTGATTCCTCATCTAATTGTCAACTAATTAAATATTTAGATAATAGTGCTTAACATTTCACACACAGGTCTTGTTGTAGGTCTTTTGTACATAATTAATATTTAAATTGCTTGCTTAAATCAACTTATATGTAAGTCCAGCTCTGAGCTGTTTGCTACACCAAAATGTGTTGAAAAAAATTGAAGACCATCGCTTAGCTCTTCTACAGCCACGCCCACACCGACGCCCTTGCCTATGCTCAGACCATCTCCCGTTTCCTGGAGTACATGATGTTTGAGCTGTTCAATTTGATGCAACAGCTTCAGAGTCTCCTCATCCAAATTGTCATCCTCCTGACGCAATTGTTGCTGTTGTTCCTGTTCCACATCAACGTCCCACTCGAGAGATTCGGGCGTGGATATGTGTGACCAGGAGTTCTGCGTCGAGGAGCAGCATGAGGTGCGCGTAAAGGAGCCACCATAACGTTGGCCACTCAAACGTGCCTGTCTCAATGCAGCATGTCGTCCATGACTGGCGGCCAGCGAGACAGCTGTCGTTAGTTGGTCCAGTGAAGCATAACGAGTATGTGAGGCAGCCCTGGCTGGAGTATCCTGTGCCTGTGACTGTAGCCGCTCCTGCTGCTCCTTATGTTGTCTTTGCTGATATTTGTGCAGCTGTGAGTACTCGTGCTCCCATTCTAGATCCAGTGAGGAACTAGCCCCGGAGCTGGTCAGTCGTGTATAATTATTCTGCATAACCGTCTCCTTACTTGGCGTCGTTGTTGCATTGAGCAGCTTCTGTGCATCCAGATTTTGTAGTTGTATATCTGCCAGACCAGCACTGAAATAAGTGCACAAGTTGTTAGATTCACAAGTTAATTCAATTTGTGTTACTTCTCACCTATCATTCTGTAGCTTCGCATAGCTAGGCTGTTGCTCCCAGTATCTGTCTAGAAACTGAGGGCATTGCTGTTTCCGCTTGTACTTAAGTATGCGATAGACAAGGCCACGTCGCTGATAGCGTTCACTGGCGGCTGATAGCAGTTCCGCTTCCGGCTCATCGGCAACAGATGTTGCTCCTCGAGTGGCTCTTGACCTGGGGCGACGCCTAAGAATAAAGGACGACCATGCAACTTGTAAGTCATTGAATGTGTCGTGAATGCAAGGTATATGGACTTTCACAATAAGTTTGCGACATTAAGTGATTATTTTAAGAACATCAATGATAATTGAAAAATACAAATACTTCTTACAATATTTGAGTAAAAATTTCGAAATAAAAAATAATGGTTCATTAACTTGAATGTTGCAATTTGTCAAACAAATCTAAAGTTGAACGAAAACTTAGATTTAATGCTTTAAACCCCTGCCCCCCTTGCTATTAATAAACAAAAAGAACTGCTTCGCCATGTCGTATAACAAATAAGTGTCACAACATGAACAAAAGCAATGAAGCCCTATCCGGTCATTGTTTTGTGTGGCAGGCATCACGCACTCACTCAAGCGTTGCATACTTTTAGGCTGTTGACCCTTTCGCCGTAGGACGGGGGAAAGGAACGAAGGCGGCTAGAAGAGGTGTTCAGCTAGCCGCAAATTGTGTCTACGAATGCAATTTAAAGCCAAGACCGGCGCATAAAAGTGTGCCATTTAATGGAAGTGCGCACACGAAATGCGCTTATAAGACGCAGCTAACTACAGATAGAGGGAGGGAGAGAGAGGGGTGCAAAAGGGGAGCCTTTTAACGCTTGTATTGATTGTCGAGTCAGCAAAAGCAGCCTCGCTTAGTGGATTTAGCGTAGCATACTTTTGTGCGACTCGCAAGGTAAACAAACTGGGATATTTTAATTAACCGTTTGTTGAACTATCGGTGCGTGTGCGTGTGTGTGTGTGTGTTTGGTAATGGATTTAACATTGTTTTTCCGCTTACCAAAGCAGCCAGCTGTTGGCCACGGCCGTAACGCAGCCTGTGGAATTGCTCGAGGAGGAAGACGTTGAGGCTGTGGCAGAATTTGTGGCAGAGTTCGCGGTAGAATCTGTGGTGGTGGTGGTGGTGGTGACGGCAACGCAGCTGCTGAGGCATGAACCCATGCTCCACAGGGCTGCTGCCTTCTGCCTGCTATTGTTGATTTTGCCACAGTTTTAATTTTTCGCTTTGTTTTTATGCTGCTCTTCCTTTGATGCGCAATTTCACGTTATTGTTTTCATTAATTTATCCTTTGCGTGGCTTAATTGACTCGCTGAGGGCGGCATTATGCGCCCACTTTAAACTGGCTTTGTTTGGTCTATTGTTTGCTCCCTTTGTTCTTTGTTGATTTGTTGTTGTTGTCGCACTTGCAACGCTTGAGGTCAAGGCTCACTTTGCTTGTCACATTTGTTTTTTTTTTTGGCTACTGTCTGTGCCACAGCGATTGCGATTTTTCAATGTTACTCCAAGCACACATCTATATGCACTTACAAAGAAAGCTCGCAAACACACGCGTTTTGGCCAACTGTGAACGTCACTTGGTGACGCACCGCATGGTTCCACTGGGTTCTTTCATTCGTGTGTGTAAACTGAAACAGTTGCAAACTTTTTGTTGTACTATACTATTCTTGGTTACACTACTTAACTTAACTTTGAAAGGGGGGGATTGGAGGTTACGCTTTTGACAGTCAGCTGTTGGCTTAACCGTTTTGCCAGTGCAACTGTCAGTTGCTCGCGAAGTTGAAGAGGAAGCAACGAGTGCTTTTATTTACTGTCTGAAGTCAGAGAGCTTGCAGAATTGAAAGCTCAGTAACAGCGAGTGTAAGAGCTCTGTTAAAACATTAGGGGTAATAGTGGAACATTTTCATGCAAGTCAATAACTATGTAATATCTTTTTAACAGAAGGGACTAAACCTTAAATCGGCTCGTGGGGTAATAAATTCCCTTTTGCTTTGTCAACTCCATTGAGAATCTTAATGAACATGGATACATTGTCATTGCAAAATGGTGAATGCTTGGGGTACCGGGTTAACAGAAAAGTTTGTTGGTCTGTTAAAAGATACTTCAAATGTTACTTTTACGGGTAAACAGAACAGTATCGCTTAAGGTACAAGAGAAGAAAAAAAACATTGTTATGAGTTCAAGCCTTGGTACACCGTGGCTATGTCGACTCGGCTGTTGATGCTGATCCAGAATATATATACTTTATGGGGTCGGAGATGCTTCCTTCTGCCTGTTACATACATTTGCACAAAATCATAATACCCTTATTACCCATTTTGAATGGGTTCAGGGTATAAGAATGTAATAGATTGTCATTATTTTGTTTAATGTTTCAAACACCGTCTTAAAGTTTTCCAAACTTAAGATTTTATTGTAGTAACGATTTCTATCATTTTATGTACAAATCAGTGTTATGTTTAAATTCAAATGTATTACTAAATAGCTAAAAACAGCAATATTTGTGCATAATTAAATCAAACCATTTTGAATACAGCGGCCTGCCCCGAAAATTGAACAAAAAAGCATAAGCAGCTTATTGGCGTTAAGCGGAACATAAATGAACATTAAATAAGTCTGTAAGTGCACTTACAAGTAACATTAAAATTCTCTTAAGCTCACATACAACCTAATGTAATGTAATATCTCTTTGGCTTAGCTCAACGTAATTTTAAGCTCTCTTAACTGTTAAATTAACGTAAGAATAGCTTTTAAGATGCTTAACAGATTCTATTTTCCTTAAAGCAAATGTTACACAACTACCCCTCGTTGCTGTTACTGGTAAAATGACATCCGGTTAACACCTTAGTTTAGCCACACAAATAATGGTAAATTTTACGCCTTAAACGGCCTTTTCTTGCTGAGCTTGCAAGCTCTGTTCTTAAGCTTTCGAGTGCATGAGCACGACTTTCACTTTCTCTTTCAGCACACACTAGAAGCGTCAATGCCAATCGCGTGCTTCTTTGGAACTTAACGCGCTTTTCTTATTGGCTAGCAGCGCTTATAAAAGTCCAGGCAGCACCCAATTAAAGTTCAGTTTGGGTCTGGACTTTGCCAAAGAATGTTGCACTTTTTTACTCTGATGCCCCATGATAAAATACATATTAGTTTTGTGCATTGCTCGTTATGCTGTCCGTTCTTCTGGGTGAACTCATTTTCACTTAATCGTCATATATCAGGATGCTACGCCTGTAGGGCGCTGGGAAATGGTTCAAATCGATTACTGAAACACAAACTTGCAAACTAGAGTTTCCCCATTTGGTCGATAGATTTCTGATGACTTCTTAATGTGAATGTAAGACACCAAAATAATACAATGTGGTCATATAGACTAGACAAGTTTGACCGGTTTATATTTTGTCAAATACTATTTTACCGCGTCAAAAAATTCGCGAGATATGGTCAGATCATTCTTCATCTCATTGGCAAGCGATCTGGCCAAACAAAATTTTTACTTTTATGGATCCGCGCATTTTTAATTTGATTAAAAGCAATTGTACATACGAATTTCGTTCGAATTTCAAAACGAAAATGTTTGTTTCTTTGTTAATGTTGATGTTTTTTAAGTTGTGTATAATAGATTTAAGAGAAAATTGACTGCACTACTTATAAAAAAAAAAATCAAAATTTAAAACAACAACTAGTGTGTCCCTTATAGCTCTAATGCGAAAATATCAACATTTTTACGGTGTGTAACGCAAATGTGGGCAAGCTGTATGTTTTTTCAAAATTTAAGTTTGACACTTCACTTATTTTTGTCATATTGAAATATTATTTCCACACTTTGCTGTATGTTGCTGAATAATTAATCTTTGCAAACTGCTCAGCCAACCTTAATTTGCAATACAATTAAATCGTCAATTGAAACAGAATTATCGATTAATGTATATAATATAATCAGCCTTGCCATCAATATTTTCAACCCCATAACAATATAACAATTTTTTTTTTGTTTCGCCATGTCCATCTGTCTGTCGGTATGTATGTATGTATGTTGTTCGATAATCTAAGAGACTACAAGACCTAAACACTTAAACTTTTTAGCATCAAACATTAACATTTTAGTTTTGATTACGCAAAAAGCAGATTAAATTAAATGTGGAGGATCAATGGCAAACTGTATTTGCCTGTTTTGAATTCCTGATAAATTGTATCAACGTTTTTTCTTTCACATATTTCTGACTGCTTGGCTGAAATGAAACCTTTACAATACAAATGGAACCTTTTACAAGGGCACTAATCTAAGTGGAAATCGGTCGTGAACTCATAAGAACGTATACATTTACAAGTAAGAAGGCTCTAATCGAGAAATAACATCTAGACGATAGCCTGAACCCTATACACCCTGAACCCGTACAGTCAAGGCTTACAAGTACTACATACTTAACTTCAATGTTCCAAATCTACGGTGTTTCGCAACCGATTTCAATCAAAATTTCACAGATTGTCATTAAGTCGTTTAATGTTTTAAACCCAGTCTCAAAGTTTTACAAATTTAAGATTTCTAATTTTGTTGTTATCGATCAAATGTTATCGATCACATATCGAAAACTGGAAAAGTTATCGAAAATTTTAAACAAACTTGTACTGGCTAGGTAGGCTAGCTTATTTTCCAAATCTTACATACGGACGGACAGACGGACCTGGCTATATCAACTCGGCTGTTTGTATTGATCAAGAATGTATATACTTTAAGGGGTCGGAGAAGCTTCCTTCTTTCTCTCACTTTTGCACAAAACCATTTTCAATGGGTTCATAAAAATGGCTTAGATTCAGAGACTCGAGTCTTTTGTGTTGCTCGCCATTTGATAAGCAAAGCAAGCAATGAAAAAAAACTTGCATTCTCTGCGCGGCATATTCGGTCTGCAAAGTTTGCGACGCGTTATTTTCTGCAAACCACTCTCACTCTCTGTCTTTTGTCAGCATGGAGGCAATGGTAAAAGTTCTGGCTGTTGAGAGTTCGACGTCGGTTTGACGTCTCTATTCAATTCGTAATGATAATGTTATTTTATAAGAATTACAATAATTGAATGCCATGTTCATTTATTCAAGTATTTATAAGAAGTTAAGAAATAGAGCACTTTACTGTGCTTACCGACTACAAAATACATGATTAATACCGAATTGAATTGAATGAATTTTCCGATATCGCATATGATTACTTGCAAAGAGTACTTCGCCGCAGCGACGTAGCACAAAACACGAGTTATTTTCCAAAATATAATACGTGGTTTATAATTCTTAAGGATTATTGAAACCGTTTGTCTTATGCCATGAGCAGTCTTCGTGTTTTATATTTTTATTTCAAGCAAATGATTTGCCATTTTGGCTGAGCACAGCCGGAACTCTTTAGTAGACAGAGGGGCTGCTAAAACCGAACTTAAACTGTTGTGTCGAGCAAGTTGACACTGTAAGGACAATGCACGTTAAAGGTCTTGTAACATCAACCCTGCTAAAGTAAATCAATTGAGTCCTCTAAGTCTAAAACACGCCGCTCAAGTTCAACAAAGTCATGTGAAAATTAAATTTTGCACAGATTGTGCAAGGATGCCGGTGAGACCCAAATTATATGCAATTGAAAATGCAGCAGACGCGGCAGATAAGGGGAAAAGAAATAAATTGCTTTTCACCAAAATAGTTGAACTGTCCGCAATAAATTCGATTTATCGGTGTCAAAAAAGAAAAGAAATAATTAGTAAAGAAGGCAGAGCTAGAAATTGTATTATGTTTTATACCCTGAACCCATTAAAAATGGGTAAAAAGGGTAAAATGGTTTTGTGAAAAAGTTTGTAACAGGCATAAAGTGTATATATTCTTGATCAGCATCAATATTCGAGTCAATATGTATGTAGATTGTCGCGTCGATCTCAGAGACTATAAGAGCTAGAGACTCCGGATGTGGAACATAAGCTACTACATAGCTACCAGATCCCTTGGCAGTACAAGTTTGTATTCGATTATCGATAACTCCTACCGTTACCGATATACACATGGTATCGATAACAAAATCTTGAATTTGAAAACATTTGAGACAGCGTTTGAAACATTAATCGACAATCGACATAATGACAATCTTTTTATTAAAATTGGTTGAGAAACACCGGAGATATGAAACATTGAAGTTAAGTCAAGTTTACAGTATGCGCGTACACACTCACACTCATACTTGCAAGCACTGACTGTACGCGTAAAGTATAGTGTTCAGGGAATCGTCAAGTCGGGATTTCTATGCAAACTAGCACGTGTATACAGTTTTCGGGGCGCTGAAATAAGCGTTTTTTCTTCATTATTTGCATTGCTATCGTCAGTTGAGTTAAGGCCTCTAAACATTTCACACAAATAATTTGTTATTCAATACGAAACACAAAAGTACACAAAGCGACAAACGAGCCCAGCCCAACACACACTGGACATTAGTAAATTAGCTAACAACTTTTTGTTAGACTGACTCCCTTACCTTTTTGTTGTGCCTTGATTTTTGCTGCTGTTACCACTTGTTGGCCAGTCTGTCACCTTATGTTTTCTGATGTGTTGTCTTGTGTTGTGTACAATATGCTTGACTGCAAGCAAAAGCCGGATACATGTCAAATACTGACTTAAATAACAGACGACAGACAGCTCGCTGGAACAAATTTATTGCAGTAACAGTTTCTTGAAAGTTAAAACATTTATTTTTTCTTACATTTCTGGTCTTTATTGAATCTTCTTTTTTGATTCGAGACTAACAACAACTTTAATAATCTTATTAATCTGTATAACCAACATCAAGGGTAATTTGGTTTTGTGCAAAAATATATAACAGGTAGAAGGAAGCATCTCCATAAAGTATATATATTCTTTATCAGAATCAAAAACTGAGTCGGTATAGCCATGTCCGTCTATATGTATGAACGCGTCGATCCCAGAGGCTATAAGATCTAGAGGCTTCAAATTTGAAATATATCTTCTCCTAAGTTATAGGCAGATCCAGTACCAATAACTCTTCTCTTCTTCGATATATAAATGCAATCGTTAAAATAAAATCTTGAATTTGGCTAATTTTGAAATGGCGTTGAAAACATAATTGCTTAAAGCAAAAAAAAACAAGTAAGAAGGCTCTAGTCGAGATATCCCGACTAGACGATACCCTGATCCCTATACTTTACGCGTACAGTCAGTGCTTGCAAGTATGTGTGTGTGTCTGTATACGCGCATACTCCATACTGCATACACAACTTCAATGTCCCATATCTCCGGTGTTTATTATCCGATTTTAATAAAATTTTCACAGATTTTCATTATTTTGTTTTATAATTCAAATGGCATCTCAAAGTTTTCCAAATTCAACATTTTATTGTTATCGATCCCATGTGTATATCGGAAACGGGAAGAGTTATCGAAAATCGGAAACAAACTTGTACTGCCTAGGGATTAGGCGAGCTTAAGTTCCAAATCTGGAGTCTCTAGCTCTTATAGTCTCTGAGATCGGTTGACTCATACATACGGACGGGCAGACGGACATGGCTATATCGACTCGACTGTTGATGCTGATCAAGAATATATATACTTTTTAGGGTCGGAAATGCTTCCTTCTGCCTGTTACATAAAAATTCATTATACCCTTTTTTCCCATTTTTAATGGGATCAGGGTATAAAAATATAATAAAAAATCTTACACAAATGATATAATTTGCAATTTAAGAAACCTTTGAACGATATTTGGACTTATACCTAATTCTGCAGTTGAAAGGTTTATGATAGATAAATCAGCTTTTGTCAATTTTTGAACGAAACAGCTACTCAAGTTCTATAGAAAACAGATTTTCAAGCTGCAGGGTTCCATAGGCATTTTTTTGCTACTTAACATTTAATAATGCAATATTATACCGATTGGATAAAGAAACGAAAATGGACAGTTGCCAATTTTTCGACAAATTAAAGTATGCTTTAACTGACAATCATTTTTTGGTAAGAGTCAGAACTGATTTAAGACAAACTAAATGAATGATGTACGTTTCACAATTAGGGAACTCGAAGGTACAACTCGAGTCAACACCAAGAGAAATATGAAAATTACGCGGCTATCTTTTTTTCTTTATTTAAACTATATTTTTTTTGAGTATTGTAGTGAGTGTTTGTATTCCTTGGTAACAAAACACCCAAATACACCCAACACTCCAACATCCCATCCAAGGCATGTGTAACAGCAGCTAAAATGCACATATCAACATTTTCAAGTGGCAGAGAAGCGGACAATGCATGTCAGATATTTTTTAAGCAAACATTTTATTAGGTTCGTTTTAAATAAAACAAAAGAAACGGAAAAAGGAGACGACTGCACAATTCACATCAAAACAAAAAAACTTATTTTTCTAGTTGCTTTTGTTGTTGACATAGTTTGCTGTTGCCACTTTGATACAAATCTTCAATAAAATAAAGGCAGCTCAAGAAGACGCAGCGACAGTAAAGTTAAGCTAGAGAAATATCTTATAAAATAAAGAAAACAATTACAAGAGGATGTTTACTGACAGTTGAAAGAATGCTGAATACAAGTAAAGTGGCTTTACTCAAGCAGTTGATACTTTAGTTTTGTATATTATTCTCGGACAGAAGTCCACGCTAGTAGCAAACAATCAAAAAGGAGTTGAAAATATACTAGCAGAATGGAAATTTGTTTATCCGATTGGATCAAATTTAATAACTATAAATGCACATAATTGGAATTTTGATTGCTAACCTTTAAGATATATCAGTGATTATTATTATTAAGTTTTGGGGGTTTTATAAAAGCGTCTGGTTCAAAATCCATTAAGCGTTTTAAAAGCTATAAGCATTTTATATTTTAAGTGACCTTCCTCTGATGCAAGTCTGATTACATAACGGAGTATGGGGGACGCAGGGATGGTCACGGCTCCAGAAAATTTTTTGATGCAGATCTTAGGGTACTTCACCTGCTATATTGCCATCATGGGTGGGTTTGGTATCCAAATTTTTCATACATAATTTTATCAGTAGTTTCACCATTTCCAAGTTTTCCACATTCAAAATTTTAGTGTTACAATTCCATGTGTATGTCGGAGACGGGATGAGTTATCGATACTTTATTTGCCTAAGGCTTAGGAGAAGCAATGTTTCAAATCTGAAGTCCTTAGCTGTCATAGTCTCTGAGATCGAAGCGTTCATTCATTCAGACGGACGGATAGACGGACATGGCTATATCAACTCAGCTGTTGATGCTGCTCAAGACGATGTTAACTTTATGGGGTCGAAGATGCTTCCTTCTGCTTGTTAAATAAATTTGCACAAAACCATTATACCCTTTTTTAGCCATTTTCAATGGGTTCAGGCTATAAAATATACTGCATTCGTTATATCTTGATTTCAGGGTATTTTCTAGTTAAGCTTTCTTACTTGTTTTTATTATCATTTATCAATCACTTAATTACCTTTGTATCAAATTGTTTATAGTAATCCAAATGTTTTTGTACTCCGCATAAGTTGAGATTTTTTTTTTACATCAAAAGCAACAACGGCAAATGACTCCTACACTACAATTAAAAATAAAGTCTGCAAAATAAATTCCTTGCGCCAAGATTACTAGAATTATTTTCCATAAACCATTCGCCATAGGAGAAAGCCTCATGCAGTTCGTAGTTAGTCAAATTCCAAAAAGGAAGACATAAAAAATCAAATAAATATGTTAAGACAAAAAGCGCAGACAAAGTCTAATATAATTCCAAACATCCCCCATTTGAAAATCGTCTTCTCTAAAGCCTGTCACGTTGCCTTTGACTGTCGGGCCAGGTGGGCGGCGGTTTTTGTACGGCAAGAAGTATTTCTTGTCCATGTGTGTTTGGGCACGGCTGATATATTAAATGTACTATTTCTACTTCGACTTTGAGCATATAACATTAAATCAACACAAACAGAAATTCAATTACTCAACACCAACAGAAACAGTCAAATGGAAACCGGAACAAGCGTCGTATGAGTGACATTAATGCGATTTACCCAACTGCCAATCATTTTTTTTGTCATCACCTAAAAATAATATGCTTGCTGATGCTTTGTTTTATGTGGGTTGGCTTTTGATGTCTGCTGGGACCCAAATTTGCAATGAAATCAATCGCTCTTAACTCCACAAATAAATTGTGATGTTTTTATCTCAAAGTATTCTGTTTTTATACCCCGATTCCACTTAAATGCAAACATCTTGATGCTGCATTCGAACAGTGCAGGCTATTCAACAAAGAAACTCTGTATTCATTGAGTATAATCTGTACAAAAATAGCTGAGTACCTTGTAGTTTTTCAGGCTCCTGTATTTTTCTACTAAAATGCTCATGGTGAAGAGTATATTGGTTTTGTTGAATGTCTGTCATGGTGTATGTCAGTATGAAAGCGCGGCAGATAAGTTTTAAGTTCGCAATAAAGAAACAAATACAGCATAAGTAAAAATACAGCACAAGTAATAATTATTTGCATTATGAAGTGGTTTGATTTACGATGAGTAAACTGATACTATTGACGTACAATCATTATACCCTGAACCCATTAAAAATGGATAAAAAGGGTATAATGGTTTTGTGCAAAAGTATGTAACAGGCAGAAGGAAGCATCTCCGACCCCCTAAAGTATTCTTGATCAGTATCAACATCCGAGTCGATATAGCCATTTCCGTCTGTCCGTTTGTATGAACGCGTCGATCTCAGAGACTATAAGAGCTAGAGACTCCAGATCTTGAACTTAAGCTCGCCTAATCCCTAGGAGATCCCGACTAGATGATACCCTGAACCCTATACTTTACACGTACAGTCGATGCTTGCAAGAATGTGTGTGTGAGTGTACGCGTATACTGCATAGCCAACTTCAATATTCCATATCTCCCATGTTTCTTAACCGATTTTAATAAAAATTTCACAGATTGTCATTATTTCGGTTAACGTTTTAAACGTCGTCTCAAAGTTTTGCGAATTGAAGATTTCGTTGTTATCGATCCCATGTGTGTATCGAAAACGGGGAAAGTTATCGAAAATCGAAAACAAATTTGTACTGCCTAGTAATTTGTGTAACGTTAGTTTTTTTTAATTTGGTTTGAGGATTAAGTATCGCTTTGACTAGGTAAATAGAGTTTATTTTAACAAATAAATAAATTTAAAGAAATTGGTATTAGCAATTGCTTTGAAAAGTGCTTGCCTTTGTGCAGTGCGTATACTAATAAATAAATAACATGCTGATACAGTCCCTAAAACCACAATCAAAAAAAAAAAAACAAAAAAAAAAAACAACGAAAGCAAGAACGTGGAAACTTAGCTAACAATATAAAACGCCTATCAGCAGATAAAAATACGATTTACGGTAAATCAATCGTGGCTAACATTGCGACGACAGCAAAGGCAAAAATTAAAATGGCCAACGGAGAGCAGAGACGGAGAAAGAAAAAGACGAACCAGAAGCAACCCAAGCAAAAAATTAAAAACAAACAGCAAAGAAAAAACAAGTGGAAGGTTGCAGTCCGCGCAACCTACTACGAAATACTTGAATACTGTATTAAAACAGGTGCAAAATAGTTTGTTCGCAATGGGGGTTATGAGGGCGGGAAGTGCAAGCGTGGCCTTCAAAAATTTTTGGCTCTTGCATTAAAGCTGTAAGCAATTCCGTTTTTAAGCATTCCAGATTAAAAAGGCGTTTGGCTAGATGCTGCATGGGTGGCATCCAAATTATTTTCAGGGAAAGCCACCAGCTATCTTTCCGCCACGTTTGATGACTTTTGCTGATAAAAAGTGTTTCATCGATTTTCACCTCGATGTGTTTCGACTTGTTATCGATTTTCTTAATCCCAGCGGGCAAAAGCGCTCCTGTTTGGACCAAGATATTTGCAAAGTTTCAAGTCTCTAGCTTAAAGGATGTTCAAGCAAAGCGCGTTTATATGGAGGAACAGACGCATAGACATACAGACAGACAGACACCATGAAGGACATATCACAAACCCAATAGCCTCGTTTACTTCAGTATCAGAGTGCAGTCGAACTTAAATATAACAAATTTCAAAAGGACAAAAAAAAACTTCGATATAGAGACAATTTTCAATGTACAATGGTTTTTTGATAAAACCAAATTTTTGTGTTTTTGAAATGAATTCGTTATATAGAATTTTGATGTATACATACATATATACATTCGTTGCAAAGTAATCTTTGACCAGTTGTAAAACAGGCAGTAAGGGATCTTCTTGATAATTGTCGAAGGGTGAGGTATCATGTAGAACGAACCAACCGTTAAATACGGTTTTGAGCAATTTTCCTTTTAATTTTAGTAACTGTACAAAATCAAAAATCGTTTCGAGAAATTGCATGGGTGTCAGTATCCTGATTTTCGACGCAATTTATTTATTTATTGAAGGTAAAGAGTATAATGGTTAGCACAACGTCCGCCATGCTGTCCTTCCGTATAAACACAACATTTTTTGACAGAGGCAAAATGGCTAATGATTTGAAACTTTGCAAATATCTTTATCAATGGGCGCGAAAAATAAAGATCAAGATCGAGATTGAGTTGCTACACCTTCTGGATACCTTCGAAATCGATAAAAGCCTCATATTTTCCACGTCCTAAAAAATAGATATACCAAATTTTCACTTGTTTTGTTTAATTTTATGGTAAGTTTAGTATTTGATCTGCGCGTTGAAACATAGAAATTTAATTAAAGCTGTATATTTTTAGCAGATAGGTGTGATAATTTTAAACATTTCGCCTCTGATATTGTAATATGAAACGCCTTCGATGATGATGTGCCTGGGTGTTACAATGCTGCTGTACTGTAGCAGTACTGCTGTTCAAGTCAGCTGGTGTTCTATTCGCTTTTCCTTTTTGTAAACCTACAAATGCAGACTTTTGCAATAATTGGTCAGGATGACAGCTTTCTTCCGGTATGTGCTGACAGTTTTGTGACAGTGTGCGATGTGTTCCATTTTTATACCCTGAACCCATTAAAAATGGGTAAAAAGAGTATAATAGTTTTGTGCAAAAGTATGTAACAGGCAGAAGGAAGCATCTCCGACCCCATAAAGTATATATATTCTTGATCAGCATCAACAGCCTAGTCGATATACCAATAACCGTCTGTCCGTCCGTCTGTCTATATGTATGAACGTGTCGATCTCAGAGACTATAAGAGCTAGAGAAAAGATTTGGAACATAAACTGGCCGTACAAGTTTGTTTTTGATTTTCGATAACTCTTCCCGATTCCGATATGCACATGTGTTTGATAACAACAAAATCTTGAATTTGGAAATCTTTGAATTTAAAATATTAAGCAAAATAATGAATATCTGTTAAATTTGTATTAAAATCGGTTAAGAAACACCGGAGATATGGGACATTGAAGTTGAGTGTGCTGTATGCGCGTAGACACACACACACACATACGTGCAAGCACTGACTACGCGTTAAGTATAGGGTTCAGGGTACCGTCTTGTCGGGATTTTTCAACTAGAGCCTTCTTACTAGTTATAAAAAACCATTAAAAATGGGTTTAAAGGTAGAATGGTTTTGTGCAAAATTATGTAACAGGCTGAAGGAAGCATCTCCGACCCCATTTAGTATAAACATTTTTGATAAGCATCAACAGCCTAGTCAATATAGCCATGTCGGTCTGTCCGTCCGTTCTTATGTATGAAAACTTCGATCTCAGAGTTTTTAAGAGCTAGAAACTCCAGACATAAAACATAAGCTCGCCTAATCCTTAAGCAGTACAAATTTGTTTCAAATTTTCGATAACCTTTCTAGTCTCCGATATACACAATTAATCGATAACAACAAAATCTTGAATTTGAAAAACTTTGAAATAACGTGTAAAAAATTATTAAAATCGGTTGAGAGACACCGCAGATATTGAACATTGAAGTTAAGTAAATTATGTAGGCTACGCGTGCACACACACACACATACTTGCAAGCACTGACTGTTCGCGTAAAGTATATTCCTCACTAGAGCCTTCTGACTTGTTTTGTTTGTTGCATGAAATTTTAAATTTTTCATTTCTTAGGGCTATCATATGGAAAAGTTGTCATTGAATGAGCATCGGTGCGTAGCAACTGCTTCATTTTCATTATAGTTTTCCTGTGATCCCATATAGTGTTATGTGCACAAAAGTTATGTTGCGGCCAATCTACTATACGGTTTTGGCCGTTCGAAGGGCAATTCGGATGGTATCTTTGGAAACGTCTTGATCTACGCGTCACAATAATAACAATAAAGAATATCGATTAAGCTCGAGTAGGAGATACGCTGAAGTCTACACCTTACACGTAAGGCCATGGTTGGACTACTGCACTACTAGTAATGACTAAACTTCAATCTCCCATGAATCCGTTGTTCCTCTACCGATATCAATAAAGTTCTTACAGATTTTCATTATTTAATCAATTATTTCATTTCAAACAATTTTTAAATTCACGAATTTATATTTATCGATCACATGTGTCCATCGTAGACCGAAAAAGTTATCGAAGATTATATCCAAATCAGAGCTTAAGTTCAAATAAAGGCTGTATGTGTATTTGATCGTTTTGCGCATCGAAGTGTATCGATTTAACGGCCTCCCAGTGCCCGAACTTTAACACTTTGCCTAACAAACACAAAGATCGAGAAATTTTCTAAGATTCAAGTCTATAACTTTAAGGGTGTCGAAAACAGTTGCATTTATACAGACGGACGAAAAGCATGACGGACATTGCACAAAACCAAAATCTTGACCTTCGGTATCAGAATATAATAGAAAATTTATTTTTAATGTCGAACATGTGTTTCGATGAAAATTTAAGAGTACAGCCTTTTGACATTTTCTGCATGGACAAATAAGAAATAAAACGAATATAAGCATTATTGATGAACACTTAATATTTAAATCATATATCAAATAAAGATTTTTAGTTCAATTTACCACAATCTAGGCAGCGACTTTCTTCCGACGGGTTTACTAGTGGACTAAACTCTGATGTATAAAGAATTATTGGGACGGTGCGATGGAAGGTTTTGATTGGATTAAGTTTAAAACTACAACTGGCTATATATGGCCAATAGGAGTAGGGTGCTCCAATGTCTTGCTCTATCCGAGTTTCAAATATAGCGAATCAATAAATTTTAAAGGACATTAAACAAATAACATACACATGAAAAACAGATTACATAGTCGTTTTTTTGTGTTTAACAAACTAAAAAAAGAAATGGTATATGAAGAAATCATTCGTTTCTTGGAAGTAAGACACATACCAGATTGTCAGGCATGCGTAATGAAACAAAATCTTAACGAGGTAAGATCGCACCTTCAAGGCCGAGAGTTCTGCGTGAAAAATCTAGGAATTTTATATATTTTCTCCCAAACTATCGGGTTCCCCAAAAGAGCTTTCAGGACCCTTTAAAAGCGATTTCAAGACCCTGAATCGGAGATTTGATTTAGACAATCAAACAAAGGGAAATAAATCTTCATTTTGCCAAACCTTTTTTATTGAATAACTTTTAAGTTGAATATCGGGTTGCTGTTTGATTGATTGAAGTTTCGTTAGATAGGTGGGTTAGGTACTTAGATCAGAAGCACAACCTCGTTAAGCTTTACATATTATTTTACCGGCGCCAACAGCTAAAATGTTTTTAATTTTTCAATTTAGCGTGTATATATTGCTGTCGACTTTAGCACACTTCCGGTGCGTATCGTCAGTACGTCGACGGCCACCCACAGCGATAAGAAATATATTAATGCCTTTAAAGCTGCAGCAGTAACTTACTTATTGGACCGATTTTAGCGCTTCACGACTGACTGGCTGTCACAAATACGCTCACTTACGCTAGCATCATCTTTACTTATGCGGACGCCTCTTTAGGCCCCCCTATAAGACTGTGCGGTATTGCAATTACTTTGCCTTTATTGTCTTCTTTTCGGGCGCACAAAAAACCCGCAAATAGTCTTGAGTGAGGGGCTGTGCATATATGCATATGAGGCAGGATATGTGAAGTATTAAGAGCAGTGGTTGGAACGCTTCCGCAATCGGGCATCGAAAACTTGCGTATACGAGCGTTTCTTTGTTGAGAACCCGGCAGAGGAACTTTGACAAAAAGAGAGTGAGCCACTTATTTTAACCGGTCATGTAAAGCAGGTGTAGCTAAAAAATCTTACTGGGCTCACTCCAGTAATATCTGTAATTGGTGCCAGACTCTCGCACATGCAAAGCTACCAGCTAAGGTGTTTAGTTTAGTTGTAGTATTTAAAATTTTGTTTGGATCGAAGCTTTGAGCAAAAATTCTCAATTTTTAACTTATTCCATATCATCGCACTTTAATTTTTGTTCTACATAAGAAACATAAACAGATAAAAAAATGATCAAATTAAAGCCTTCAGTGCTTTATAACATCTGAAATCTTATATCGAAGGTAAATAGTATATTTATTTTATGCAATGTCTGTCATGGTATCTGTCTGTCTAAACGAACTGCATTTATTTAACATCCTTTTAGTTAGACTCTTCAAGCTTTGTTAATTTTTTTGCCTGATACCTCTAGGCGTCCCACGGAAGATCGGCATCAATAATTTTAAAACATTCTTACCCCGAAATCACGTTTTCCGAAGTCGGTTGAGTTCGACTTCAACGTTTTCACTGGTTGCGTTAGATTTTAGGTGTTGAGTAAAAATATTTCAAGCAGAGCATTGCAATGCCACAATTCTTACAACATGTTTTATAGTGTTTCTGCAGTTTACTTCTGGTATTTGATGTCCAGAATGTGTGTCTGAACTTGTAACTTTTGATTTTCATTGGTCCCATAAATAATTTGAGCACACAATTTGAGCTTGTAGACATTTTAGTGCACACTTTGAGGCGCATAGTGAGCAATCAAATAATTTAATGGGCCATACACTGCTCAATAGGCTAAGGCCGGACTTTAACGAAAGATGTTATATTGAAGCAGCCACTTTAAATAAATAGCAAATTTGAAGTAAGGCAACAATGTCAATTTGGGTTTCACCCTAATGTGAAAGTGACCAAGTCAATGACAAACCTTTTTAGCGAGCAATAAAAATCAACATTATTATGTTAATTGGCTTGCTTGTGAATTTGGTGCCGGCCTCTGGCGATTGAGGAGTAGGAGCAGGAGAAGAAGCAGCTGCTTTACAGATTTTAATCACTAAATTAGTTTACAAAAACAAAATGTATGCGTGACTGAGTTGGAAAAAGCGCCTAAAAGCATGTGGCCTTTATTTGTGTAACGGTTTCAGTTTTTTCGCTATATAAGAAAAAGGTACACAAAGCTTTTGTTAACTGCGTAAACTTTGCGCCCTAAAATAATAAGTAAACATTATTTATTTTAAAAGAAGAAAAGCCGTTGCATAGCTCCAGGCATTCTACAGCTTTCCCTAACAATGCGTGGGCAGTTGGCAGCGGGTAGCGGGTGGCGGGTAGGGGCCGAAGGGCAAAACGTCAAAGTAATTAAACAAAAGTAATTAAGATTAGCGCGCTTGGAGTAGCTGTAAGTCATCAAGAAGCTAGAGCTCGTCCATTATCATCATTATCAAATTCATACTAGTGGAGCAAAAAAGGCTGAAATAAAAGGGAACAACAATAAGTTGAGTTGAGGTAACCGTAACCGTACCGTACCGTGTTATGTTGGGTAACGGCAGCAATATGAGTTAAAGTGTTACAAAGTTTGAAGTCATTATAGCTGCCATACCTGAAAGTCAAATACAGTAAGAACTTTGTTAGCGTCACTCCCTTAATTGCTGTTGTTGCTAACCAATACCCTGGAACTTACTAAAGTTGGATGAAATGCTTATCTATATATAATTATACATTTTAATTAATATATAAAAGAATAGAATAGACAGAACAGAGATAGAGTTTTAAAATTTTCGGGGAGAGGAGTGGGCATGGTTGTTATATTGGTTCTGTTATTTAGAGAACGTAACTAGAAAAATCATTTAAGATTTTAATGTAAATCAGTTAAGGCGCTTTTAAGACAGTTTAACGTGAAAAGTAATTCCGGCGCAGAAAAAAATAACATTTAAAAGTGTTTCCGCGCCACTTTTAGAAGTAGCTTTAAAGAAATAGTTGAGAACTAGCGGAGTTTAAGAACTGACCACCGACTGAGCTGGCCCATAGATTTAAGGCTGTCGAAAAGAAGTTTCCTCGTACAGATGGATATACGAACGGACAGGACGGACATGGCTTGAATAGCTCGGCTGCTTATTCTAAGAATTTATATGCGCGTTATGTAGTCAGAGGTTCTTTGTTTTACTTTTTACATACATTTGCGCATAAACATTTTTTTACCCAACGTTCAGGTATGTACAGTCAGTGCGTATGTGTGTGTGTTCGCGCAGACTGCATACTACATAATCAACTTCAATGTTTCATATTTTCGGTGTTTCTCAACCGATTTTAATAAAGATTATCATTATTTTGTTTAATGTTTCAAATGACATCTCAAAGTTTTCCAAATTCAAGATTTTGTTGTTATCGATCCCATGTGTATATCGGAAACGGGAGGAGTTATCGAAAATCGAAAAACAAACTTGTACTGCCGAGAGATAAGGCGAGTTCCAAATCTGGAGTCTCTAGCTCTTATAGTCTCTGAGATCGACGCGTTCATACATACAGACAGACGGACGGACAGATAGACGGACGGACATGGCTATATCGACTCGGCTGCTGATGCTGATCAAGAATATATATACTTTATGGGGTCGGAGATGCTTGCTTCTGCCTGTTACATACTTTTGCACAAAACCATTATACCCTTTATACCCATTTTTAATGGGTTCAGGCTATAATATTGGTCGTAGATGTACTAAACGAGACAGTACATTCAAGTGGCCCAACGGTACCAAACACCGGATTGTTAACGCGCGGACCCAAGCATTACGTAAACCACCTCCCGCCCAACCGACCGAGGCGTACGACTTCGAAGATCGCGAACATATAGACAAATGATACAAAAATATTATTTTAAGAGAGACACTGGTAGTGGCACCATTAAATAAGTTGGAGAGCTCATTACAAATTGAGCATAAGATTCGGAAAGGGTTATGTATAGCGTTATAAGTATTACAGGTTTGAAGGAAAATAGGTAAGAAATTTCTAGTATGTCTAATCGCAACTGCAAAACTTGTTTGGCTTACTAGTTCAGAAAAATCAATTTCACCATTAATAAGTTTGTGTAAAAAAACGACACTTAGTATTGTTAATCGATCAGATAGAGATGGCAAATTTATTAGTTTGAGTCTACTATTGTAAGAAGGAAGGTTAATGTTAGTATCTCAGGGAAGACCTGAGAGAGAAAAGCAGAAACTGTTTTTGCACCGATTCTAATCTGTCCTGATGAATTCTGTATTTGGGGTACCAAATACAAGATCCATATTCTAGAATCGGGCGTACAAGAGAAGTATACTGTGTTTTTTGTTGTTTTGGGGGTCGTCGAATTCCTTCGACCAGCGCTTGATGAATTCTAGGACACCAGATGCTCGGGTAGCAATGGCGGTGATGTGCTTATCAAATTTAAGTTTTGAATCCAAGAGGATTCCAAATCCTACCACCCATTCAATGCGATTTAGTGTTTATGAAGGGAGTACGCCTATAAAAAGACATTACTTAAAATTTACGACAATTGAGATATAGCAAATTTATATTACACCAAGTTTGAAAATTATTAAGATCTGATTGTAATTGTAGAGCTGACTGAGAAGATTTTGTCGAGATACAAAGCTTTACATCAATGGCGAACATGAACACTCGTGAGTGGTTTATAACTGAAGGGAGATCGTTTATGAAAAGTGTAAACAGGAAAGGTTCAAGGCGACTTCCTTGAGGCACACCAGAGGTAACCTGAACTGACTTGGAAACCAGACCCTTGAAAAATACTCTTTGTAAGTTAAGTAATATTTGATCCAAGGAAGGAGGTTGTTTGGAAAGGTATAATTTATGGATGAAGAGATAGTGATTAACATATCATCAAAAGCCTTACTGAAGTCTGTATATATAACTTCAGTTTGCATTTTATTCTGGAAACCCCTAAATACAAATGAAGTAAATTCTAACAAGTTTGTGGAAGTGGATCTTTGTTTCATAAATCCGTTTTGATACGGTGAAACAATGGATTTGCAAAAAACAATTTATGCAAAGGCTATAGGAGGAGCGTAAGATCGCAGCACACAGCTTGGGCCTACGTCTGGACCCGGGGAGAAAATGGGCTAAGGACTTGTAGGTCGCTTAGTTAAGAACTTTCTGTTATTTCTAGTCCAGAAATGAAATTGCATCCATTTACATTTGATGGTGACATGAAGTATATGTCGTTTGAAAAAAATGTTCAAAGAGATAAGCAATCGCCTCATCCGAGCTGGCGATTAAGTTAACAAAGAATACGTTAGATGGTAGCTTGGATGACCTTTGCTTTGCATTATCAAAATCCAAAAAACCGCTTGGGATCCCGCTGAAACTGAAGTCAACACCGAGACAGGTAATTCCTATAACAATTGTAATTAAGGACTGAAAAATTTGATCAGGCAATAATGTGTAAAGAATAAGCTGCGTTAGAGTTGGTTTTTTTTAAACTCTTGTACAGTTTCGATTTTTTATTTTTCAAAATTGTCAATTCGCGGGTAAGCCCTGCAGGCTTGCTTGACCTGAAGAGCTTACCAACTGGGACACCCATATCGAATACAGAGTATAGGTATTGTAAAAAATAAAAGCCAAGTTCGTTTTTCAAAATTTGTTTTGCGAAAATGACGGATATAGGTAGTTATAGTGACCATCAGATCTTATGTGGGATGGTATAAATCTTCGGGATAAGATAATGAATCAGATCTTGAAACGGAAAGGGATGCTGGATCCAAGACAACAATCAGATCAATTATTTTATTCAGTAAGTTTGGGACTGCATTGATTTGACCCAATGACAGTACAAAGAACTCTATTATAAAATCGTTGTGAGCCGTGGGGGTTTAGGCACACGAATCAGGACTAGCGATATGTATTGAAAAGGGGAAGATTATGCGATAATTTTTATCAGAAAAGGGGCGTGTGAGCTCTTTTTTTTTGTGCTATTTAAAGCAAACTTTTAGATGTTTAACATATTTGAACGTGTTTGGCAGTCAGAAAAGTTATTATGATACTAATACCACAAGAGTCTTCTCAAGTGTTTGCGGTATCACATGCGCTAAACAACTGCTTTAAAACATAGAAAGAAAATTTCCTGCTCAACCAATCAGCAAGAGATCATAACCCCACATGATGCCAAACCCTTACAGACACATTCGCAACGCTTTATCAACTCACGCAAACACTTCCGCTCTCAATAGCAAAGTCAAAGTCGCTAAGACCCGTGGCTTATGTGCCGACTATGAACTAAAAGAAAAAGAAAAATCCAAAATTGGAATGGGGCATTAACACTAAATAAAATCTTCACATCGATACATTTAAGACAAGTTTCGCAAGCTTTTTCTCTCTGGCCTTTGGTTGCCTTGAATTATGTTTGGCAGTGGCAAAGGTTAAGTTTAAGCCTCCAAATGAGATTTATTAGCATTCAAAGTGGCATTTTAGCTGCTTTCGGCTGGGCCTATTGGCCATTTTTCATTTCGGCAAACTTTTGTTTTGATTAAACGAAGCTTAACGAGCAGTCAAGGCAACAAGCAAAATGCACGACGTACGTGTCAGGTAACTAAGAGTGCTGCCAACTTAACTAATGAGCTGATTTACTGCCCAACAACACCACGCGGACAAGGCCACAACTGCAGTTCGCCTAAGGTCGGACTATGGGCACGCAGGGTGCGCTTTGTGTTATTTATGGAGACCGCAGAACAAAATGTCCTACGTGTGGTCATTAGGCCTCGCTGGCGATTCGCCCAACTTTAAACTCTATTAAGCACTCTTGAGCTTTAAACAATCGGTCCATAACATTGGCATTTTTTTACTTAAATAAAGTATTGGTTATAGTTTTATATATCATTTATAAACATTTTTAAATAAATTCTTTGAATTGTTATTGGTAGGACTTAAGACTTTTGGTTGCCGTAAAAAAGTCTTAAGCAAATGCTGTAAAATCATCGATGTTAGTCCCGATTGATTAATATCGATGGTCAATCTTTAATTGCTTTTATCAATAGTTAAAACTTAGCTGGTTTTATAAATTTATTTTTATTTAAATAAATCTAGAACTGTATTAAAAGGCTACCTTTTATTCCAAAATTTTAAATAATCTGAATTTCTTGATTAAAAAAACCTTCATTCGGTTGGAAGAACTAGTTTGGAGCACTGCCTTATTGAGCATTTTTCATACCCTGAACCCATTAAAAACGGGTAATGGGTATAATGGGTAAAGTATATATATTCTTGATCAACATCAACAGCCGAGTCGAAATAGCCATTTCCGTCTGTCCATCCGTCCGTCCGTTCGTCCTTCTGTCTATCTGTCCGTATGAATGAACGCTCAGAGACTATAAGAGCTACAGACTCCAGATTTGGAACTTAAGCTCGCCTAATCCCTAATGACAATCAGTTTTATTAAAATCGGTTAAGAAACACCGGAGATATGGGACATTGAAGTTGTAGTATGCAGTAGTGCGTATACACACACACAAACATACTTACAAGCACTGACTGTACGCGTAAAGTATAGGGATCAGGGTATCGTCTAGTCGGGCTTTCTAGACTGGAGCCTTCTTACTTGTTTTTGTCTTGTTTTGTTTTTTAAGTCGCTAATATCTACAAGTCTTGTTTAAAGCAATATGTTTGTATCCTGTCAAGTTTTTATTTTGTTTACATGCGATTGTCATTAATATGTAACCGTAAATACTTTTTGTGCTATTTCGCTAAAACTGAAATCCAAATCGTTGGTGATTTCTGTTACACACCTGTAATATTATTTGCGTATGATTTACATATAAAGAAGATGTCTCCATGTACATGTTACAGAAACTTTCACAGCTTCGTTTTGATTCATTAAAAAAACTTTAACTAAGACGATTCTGACACTTGATATGTAAAGACTTATGTTGAAGTTTGTCACGGATTTTTCAAAGAAAAATACTTGATTTGTATTGCGAAAGCAGTTCATGAGTGCATAAAGAAAATATATTCGATAACCTGTCACTTGGTTATTGTCAATGTAAAGTCTAAATCCTTACAACAAAGTGTCAACGTTACGCTGCTTCCTCATTGCGTCTATCCTTCCTGACGTCGCCCTTAGTCCTTTGTGTTGTTCGATCCGCTATAATCCCTAATTAGGCGTTTGATATATATTTGCCGCACTTGGCAGCTAAAGAAGAGAATTTAAGACAACCTGAGCCACAAGCTGACAAATTGTAATTGCGTGGCAAACAAGCGGAAATCGGCTTAGCTGACGAGAAAGTGCGTTACTGAAGGGGGGGTGAGAGATGGGTGTGGGCCCGGTGTTTGATTCTTTTATTAAGTTATTAGCCGCTGCGTTTGCATACTTTCAGGCACCACGAGACTTCATCTTCATCTTCATCGTCGAAAATGCTTAGTCACAGAGCCTAATAAAGTGTTGCCTTCTTTTTGGGGCTGCCTTATGATGGTGCCTTTTCTGACAGTCGATGGCAATGCAAACTTTGTAGAATGACAAAACACTTTCTAATCACAATTTTACTTTACTTTTAAATGCATAATTTTACGCATGGCTACGGCTGCAAAACGCGTCCATTGTGTAATGGAATGATTTTTGTTCTCTGCTGGAAATTGGAAGTGTGGGCGTGGAGATGGTTAGACTCTTGCGGGCATATCATCACGACTAATATACACACATACATATGTGTATTTGGGAGATGTTTGAATGCTGGCAATTTTCGTCACGTCACTTTATTAAATTCTTTGAAAAACGCGTAGAGTGCTCTTTCAGTTTAAGTATGTGGGCGCGAATAGAGGAAAAGCGGAAGAGGCGGCGCAGTTATGCGTAACATGGCGTAAGTGCAACTGTCAGCTTAAACAGTTGAAAATTGGTGAAAGCGCTGCATATGCAACGTTTTTGTGAGGTTTACTTTATTTTGACAAGATATCATTTGGTTTTTTTTATACCCTGATCCTAGCTGCGACTAGACTCATATTTAAGAGTTGCATATGAAATAGTCGAGAAATCCCGACTAAATGATACCCTGAACCCTATACTGTAGGCGTACAGTCAGTGCTTGCAAGTCAGTCGAGTGGGTCGACCGTGGAGAAACAAGGAAAGGGGTTTTAGCCGTTAAGGCAGAGGAGTGCGGCACACCTACGGCACGCCACCTAATGCACGCAAAGCGTTTCTCCTCTCCATCATTTGCCTGTTAAAAAAATAATAAAAATAAAATAAAAACCGATCTCGGGATTTCCCGACTAGAGCTTTCTTACTTGTCATTAGAAACTTTAATAAAATATATAAAATTCAATAATTTAAAATAAAAAGAGTAAAATTAATTATAATATTAAAATTTACCTAAGCCTTTACCTTTTTAAAGAAGATCATGATAATATATGCGCTTACAATGATTATATTTAACATTTAAGTATTATTTCATATTTGTATACACTTGACGCATGTATTTGAATTTTGTCATGAAATTTGTAACGTTAAAAATAAAGCATAAGCACTTTTAAAGACTTACTATATATATATTATAAGTCAGACATATCCGGCCGTTTTGATGCAAACTTGTCTTAGTTTTTAAGCTTTTGAGCGGAAACTGTGGTCAGTTTCTTATTTTTGCTGCAGTAAGATCAAAAGTTGAATTCTAAATTAATATTCGAAATCATAATCTAAGAATCATTTACCCTAGGTCGATAGTTGTATGTTACGTTTGAATAAGTTTTAAATACCTTTCTTAAGTACTTAAAGAAAACAGCTTTTCTTCCGGTTTAACAACTTAACAAAGCAGATAAACAAAATGTTGTAATGGCCAGTAAAGCAGCTGCCCCTCGCATATTTTAACACATTGGCGGCACAATAGCAAAATGTGTTGCACCGACTTTTGTGGCCTCTGCGGCCCGTGCTGCCCACTCACACATAAACCAGGCGCAACAGCGTCGGCAGTGTGGCACGCCCACACATGGAAAGCCAACCAGCGTCCCCTTGGGAGAATGCCTCAAATAATGAACATACCTAGTTGCTTCTGACTTTTTTGTTGTTGTTGGCGTTGGCACGTTTCGTTCTGTTCGAATGCTAGCAACCACGCCTCCACCCTCCCCCTTTGAGCGTATGTCTAGCCTTGTCAGTTTTAAGGTTCCTGGCATTGAGCGATGCCTGTGATTTGAAAGAGTTCATTAAGCTTGTTAGTTAGTTTGCCCCAACTGTTTTCTTCTGGTTTTTCCTCATCTACTTCTTCTGCTTCTTGTTGATATTGTTATGGTTGTACGCCAGCTGGCAATTGTCTAAGGAGCAACATTTTTAAAGTTCGGGAAGCAAAACTTAATGGTGAAAATATTTTTAAAAGGCGACCTATTGAGGTATAAGTAATATCGAATTTCGGATTTGAGTAAAATAACAAAAGATTTTATTTTTACCATAAACACAGAATACCATAAAATACGACCTTTCTAAATTAATTCGTACTTAAAATATTTAAGAACGATTCATACTGAGGAAGTCCCGTAAAAAAACCTAAAACTTTTATAATAGCAATTAAAGAAAAAAATCTTTATGTAATTCCAAATAAACTTGATTTAATTATAAATATCCTTAAGAAATCTTTAACCTCTAATCTGGCTTAAAACGTTCTTGAATATTTTTTGTTATAAATATAAGAAAATCTTTATTGACCCAATCTTGAAAAGTTTTTTAACAATACTAAAACAAACTTGTTATTGAAACCGAGTTCGAAAATTCTTTACTCAAGTACGAGTCGCGTGTTCAAAACCCACAATCAAGCATTTTTTTTATTAAATACACAAGTTCTTGGATGAACCATTCCGTTTTGCACAAAAATCAACTTATAGTGGTTTATTCGTATTTTGGTACCTTATTTAAGAACTAATTACCTGAGTAGGTTACGAAATTAAAACTAGTGTTTTTATCAATAAACTATCTATCAGGAAAGAAAATCACAAACATAAAATGAAAATATTCTACTAGCACCAGAATTTGTTAATTAAGGAACGGTTTTCTTAAGTTAAGAACAGGATACTTTTTGTTCTTAATTGTATACCTGATTGGCTATCATATCAGTCATACTTTAAGAATATTGGTTCCTCATATTTGACAGTTTTTGTTTTTTTATTCCCTGATCCCATTAAAAATGGGAAAAAGGGTATGATGGTTTAGTGCAAAAGTATGTAACAGTCAGAAGGAAGCATCTCCGACCACATAAAGTATATATATTCTTGATCAGCATCAACAGCCGAGTCGAATAGCCATGTCTGTCTGTCCGTCTGTATGTATGAGCCAACCGATCTCAGAGACTATAAGAGCTAGAGACTCCAGATTTGGAATTTAAGCTCGCCTAATCCTTAGGCAGTACAAGTTTGTTTCCGATTTTCCATAACTCTACCCGTTTTCGATATACACATGGGATCGATAGCAACAAAATCTTGAATTTGGAAAACTTTGAGATGCAATTTGAATAATAAAACAAAATAATGACAATCTTTAATAATTTTTAATGAAATCGGATAATAAACACCGGAGACATGGGATATTGAAGTTGTGTATGCAGTATGCGTGTTCACACACACACACATACTTGCAAGCACTGACTGTACGCGTTAAGTATAGGGATCAGGGTATCGTCTAGTCGGGATATCTCGACTAGAGCTTTCTTACTACTTATAAACTAAGAACACCGTTCCTTAACTCTCATTTAAAAATAAATATAAAATAAAAGCAAATATTTTGGTTTAATGCTACTTTGGTCGTCTTTTTTTGTTGCAGTTATATCAGTTGTCATAATCGTACAGATCGGATCAATTTATCTTATCTTTTAGCTGCCATACAAATGAATGACTTGAAAGAATACCATAGGTTTGGTTTCGGGCTACTTGCCACACAGACTAGCCCATTGGTTTCTTATAATGGAGGACTCAACAACTAATCTAGGCGGGTGAAATAAATTACATTGAGTGGGGCGGTGTTTCGTTTAAGCATACACGTATATGGGCGGTCATTGTAGATGCAGCGGCGAAAAACGTTTTTAAAATAATCATTGTTCATTTGTGTGTACACTGCCTTTTCCATGTGTCTATGCAATGTATGTTTCAAAGTGGATGCAGAACGTGAACGATAATTTTACGCAACATGAAAACAACAAAAATATTGCGCTTCGTTTATGTTTGCAGCGCAGAGAAAAGAAAGAAAAGCAATTTATGTATGCTTTACATTTTTCGTCTTGCATAAAAAATCTGCATACGAATTATGTTTGGCAATGGCGCAATAGCTAAGGCGTCCGCTTAGTTAACGAGAGTTCACAGATTTAAATCCCGTCGCTGACCATCATATTTCGTGTTCGGTTAGTTTGATAAGCCATTATCCCATTAGCGACCCATCTCCTAAGCGTCCGACCGGTACAAATTATTATTATATATATATATATATATATATATATGTATATATGGAAGATTTTTTTAATTTTTTTTTTTTTTAAATAAAAAAAAATTCTTCAACTATCAAAAAGTCGCTTCACGTTAAGGAATGCAAAAAAATGTCTAAAGCCAATGTTTTCGTTGCTCATCGTTCTTGTTAACCCGAACTTTTGACTGCAACAGAAGCAGCATGTATCAACACTAGCATCTTTGCTAATTATGTCGCACATGAAAAATGTGCCGGTCTTAACTGCCGTGTCATCGACTTAATGGCCATGCTGGTCTTGTTTGGAGCGATAGAGAGACATGGCAGGCTTCATGCAGACTCAGCTTGGCTTTGAGGCAGTTTTCGGCCAGTTACATAAACTGTGCGAAAATTTCTCAACTGAAATTTCAAAAAGAAAAATCTCTTGAGTGATTCTCCAAAGCGCAAAAAAGGCAATGTTGGGCCGTCATCGGGACCTGTCATGTCTGAAATTCCACCAAAAATTCTGGAGCCCAAAAAAAAAATTAATAAACAATTCTTCTGCCCAGTCCCCAAAATAAACGAGATACCGGTTGAAAACAATATAGTCTCCATGGATGCCGTTTCACCTTATCTCGGTCCTTCGGTTTCTTTGGTGTTGAGTGGTGTTGACGTAGTTCAACAAAACAAACCAAATATATCCAAAGAGCCAAAAATTCCTTTAGCTAATAATAAATAAGTAAAAATAGCTTTGGTTGAAGATATAATCAGAAAATTTGTTGCCGTTCCGGCAAAAAAACAAATATTTGTTTCGAGGCTTCCCCCTGATTTGACATCAGATGATGTCTGATATTAAGGCCAAATGAAAAGCCAATTTCATGGTGGAAAAATTCAAATTTAATTACACTAGGAACATTTGGTCATTTTAAATAAGTGTTACGAGTCAAGATTTCAGCTCAATATGTTGCTAAGAATTTTGGCCTGAGCACATTATTGTAGACGTATATACTACCAGAAAGAAAAATCGGCCTCCAATTGTACCTCCCTCCCACTAGTTTTGCCTAAAACTTTTCCCGTTTCTGATAGTTGAAAAAACTAACAACTTCCCTCTTACTTGGCTCTGAGGCAAGAGGTCTTTTGTAGTAATCTCAGTAGTTTTTACCTTAATAGTAATTCTTTTTCTTTTCAATAGATGCGCAAGTTTGTGTCTAAAAACTGGTTCAAAACCAGGATTATAATCATATTCACTACAAAATCTTTATTACAATTTATTTATTTTTGGTCTTTTTTCTGTGCCTACAAAAGTAGTTTTAATCACGTGGCAATAAATAAAAAAGTTGCAAATTTTTGAACACTCAGAATTTGTCAAGATTTTTCGGTTGTAAAATAGTATGAGCAGGAAAAATGAATGAGAATCGTTTATAAGCTTTCTAAAATATCATAATCCGTTAAATATTTTATTTGTATAAAACAGAACATCAAATTTTTTTTTTTTACTTTTTTGCCTATTGTGCCTGAACTTGTAGACTAGCCGAATAATATTTATAAGTGCCACCCTCAATATGACTTTGATAATTGTTTATTGCGAAAATCCGCGTTACCAAGCTCTCATGGCGGTCCGCAATCCTCACTCTTTATACCCTGAGCCTATGAAATGGCTAAAATGAGTATAAAGGTCTTGTGCATATATATATATATATAAAAGTAAATCTATTTTTTATCATGTCCGTCTGTATCGGAGTGTCGATCTCAGAGACTAGATATTATTTGAATATAAGCTGTCGTATAGCCCACCCATTACAAGTACTATCGATGACTACTCCCTTTTCCGGTATGCAGTGAATCTTCTTCGTTATTTATTTTTCCTTCGTCGACGCAAAACTTCGCAGAGGGGAGTGGCAATTCTTTAAGGGTTATGTTAATTTAATAGTATGCATCTTTAAACAGAATGATTAGATGATTCAGTCCGTACAAACCGTCGCCGACACGATATTCTATTTAGGAAAACAGTTCTTGCAATATTTGTTATTAAAAAAATTCAAATATCTCAAATAATTATTTCTTTAAATATAAGTCCCAATAGAGAAGAGAGTATATTAAGTATAAATCTTTGTTGATGTAGAAATAAATAGTTATGTTGTTATATATATTAAGCAGAAAGAACGGTCTCTTACGAAATGGTGATCTGGACACAGATAATGCCTCCATTACCACAACCTTTGCACCAACAATTATTTTTTGGATAAATGTACTTCTCTTTTTTTAAATTAAGTAAAACACTAGCCTCGTTACGATCTTCTCACACTAAACAAGTCAGAAGGCTCTAGTCGAGAAATCCCGACTAGACGATAAACTGATCCTGCAAAACTATACTTTACGCGTACAGTCAGTGCTTGGAAGTATGTGTCCAGTTGTGGGCGCATACTGCATACTAAATTAACTTCAATGTTCCATATCTCCGGTGTTTCCCAATCGAATTTTAATAAAAATTTCAGTGCGTCTCAAAGTTTTGCAAATTCAAGATAAGCTATTAGTTTCTGAGATCGACGCGTTCATACATACGGACAGGCGGATAGGCAGACAGACGGACGGACAGATGGACATGGCTATATCGACTCGGCTGTTGATATTGATCAAGAATATATACACCTTATGGGGTCGGAGATGCTTCCTTCTGCCTGTTACATACTTTTGCACAAAACCATTATACCCTTTTTCCCATTTTTAATGGGTTCAGGGTAGAAAAATTAGCATTGATCGTCTTGGTTACTTGTCTTACTAAATTTAGCCGAGTAGCACTATAAAAGCCGTTTAGAAATATGAAAATCAGCTTTATAAATAAACAATAAATCAACAAAATAAAAAAATAAATAAATAAACGTACAATTCCTTGCATTTAAGTTTTTTTTTTGGTTTTGGTTAGTTTTTCTGTAATTTTCATTTTTGTATAGAAACTCTTAGTTTGTGTGCTTTTTGGAAGAATTGACGAATTGACGCTTGCATCTTGCGTTTACAAAGTGACTTTTGAGCCGCTTTTGTATACCAGAACCGCTTTTGTAATCAGAACTGTTGTCGTCAGCCGACGCGAAAGCTTTGTCGAAGCTTTCAATCGCTTCTGATTTATGATCTTAGACATCTTTCTCAAAATGAATCGGTTCGTCAACTTGCTTTGCATTCCATATATGAATATCGGATTCGGTGTAGGTTTCCTAAAATCGAAATAGAGTAATAATTAAATTAACACGTGGAAACAAATATTAATAGATTTACCTCAGGAATAATAACCTGTATTAAAGTCTGTTTATCATGGAGCTATTTATATTTTTCCTGCAATATTTGTTTTCAAAGTAAGCTTAAAGGAACATCATTAACGTCTACATTATCGCTTTGATTTGTTTCTGTCGCATTAAAGCATTCTAATAAAGGCTTCCAACATTTCGCTAATATATTTGCCTTCAGCTGAATCTTCAAGCAAGCATTTAAAATGATACAGCATCTTTTAAAGCTTAAGATTTGAAAATCTGAGTGATATCATCATTCCCTACAGCTAGTAACAACAGATGCTTTTTGTAGTACAGCCTACTTATGCGATTCGTATTTGGATCCATGGGCTGAATAAACGCCGTGACATTTGGTGGCATATTAATCACGAAAATAGAGCCATCAGCACTTTGAAACTAATTTTTAGGCTGATGACATGGTGCGTTGTCAAGCAATATGAAAGCTTAGGTTTGTAAGCCAAAAAAAAAAAACCTTTGCTTAAAGCTACTTGTGCCTGAGAGGGACTAAACAATTGCGGAACCATTCTTCTAAAAGAACGCGGCTTCTTTGTACGGCCAATTATGAATGGTTTGACATTATGCTGACCCGTTGCGTTAATGCAGGCAATACAAGTTATTCCGGGCGTTTCAAATTTTCTGACCTGGAGCTGTTTTGTCAGCTTGTTTTGTCTCGTCTGCGTTGTAAATTTTGACCTTGTAAATCTTTAACTCATAAATAATGTTTCTAAGATTATGTTTAACCAGTTCAACTGCTTGGGTGCTGATAGTTTTTCGCTGGACGCTTTTAACAGTCGAACGTCAAATCGCGATATAAATGCAGATAGACTGCCGGAGCAGGCATGAAAATAACCTTATGTTTCCTTAATATTGGCGTGCAACTTTTTATTTATAGCTGTTTCTTCAACTGACTAGAAAGTTTTTTTTTGCTCCACAAACCAGTTGTATAATGCTTATCGCCATGCGGGAATACTCGCCTTTTCGATGAAACACTCTTTTTCTTTGATGCTAAGGAATTATGTTACGTTTCCTTTTGCTTATTCCCGCAATTGTTGATTTAACAACTTTATATATTTTTGCCAAAGTTGAAATTCTAGCGCCTTTTCCAATTTCCAACATTTCCTTTAACGAAAGGAATTTCCACGAAGACTTGGTCCCACTACGATTTGTTTGCACTTTATATGCATCAGTTGATTTGATTTCAACTTCAATTTTCCATATCTCCGGTGTTTCTCAACCGATTTCAATGAAAATTTCACAGTTTGTCAATATTTTGTTTTATAACTCAAATGACGTCTTTTGCAAATTTAGGATTCTGTAGTTATAGATCCCATGTGTATATTGGAAACGGGAAGAGTTATCGAAAATCGAAAACAAGCTTGTACTGCCTAGGGATTAGGCGAGCTTAAGTTCCAAATCTGGTATCTGTAGCTCTTATAGTCTCTGAGATCGACGCGTTCATACATACGGACAGACAGACGGACAGACGGACAGACGGACATGGCTATATCGACTCGGCTGTTGAAGCTGATCAAGAATATATATACTTTATGGTGTCGGAGATGCATCCTTCTGCCTGTTACATACTTTTGCACAAAACCATCATACCCTTTTTACCCATTTTTAATGGGTTCAGCGTATAAAAATGTATAAGGTGCATGAAGAAAAGAAGTTCAGCAGACATAATAGAACTAACATATCCATATGTAGGTCCTAGATATGGGCCATCTTGGAGGCCCATAAATTGTGCGAACTTCATAGCCAGGCCATTGAGCTAGTTCCGGACGAATTGCGTCGTTGGTTTACCGCATACATTACCTTTGCTTTTATTGGCTTAAATATCAAGTTTTTACCTTAGAGTAAGAATCTTAGTTGTTTGTAAACTTTACAATGATTCGCTATGCATTCTGTAGTCGAAGTTTTTATTTCTCCTGAATCTGTTTTAATTATTTTTTGGCATTAAGCATACTACTAATAAATTTCATAGTCGATATCAAATGGAATTCAAATAAATAAAATCAATTAACTTGCTTAAATAAATATATATTTTATTAAATGAGACACAAATCATACATAGTTGATTTATTTATTTTTTAGATTGCATTCATTGAATTAAATTGCAAATGGTAAATGTCATGCCTTAACCTGAACATAGCTGGACAGCGACCCGGAAACTTGTTGCAAGTTGGCTTGGGTTTGGGCTCGAATCAAACCAAGCCAAAACACACAACTCAAACCCTTCACGGACTCAGCATTCAACAGTGCGGAAGTCATTTACGTGTCATGTAAATGGTAACGGTATGTTTGGGGTGACGACAGCTTGTGAGCGGTTGGAAACTCAGTTAACATTTCTGTAGCGTGTTTTGTGGTCTGTTGTTGCGGTTGCGGTTGCACGCAGACTACAATCCGACCGACACGACATGCCAGCTATCACAACAATATCAACAACAACCACTACGAACAACCACACGATGCTTGGTGCCATCCGAAGTCCCTTCGTTCGCGCTCGGCTTTTGACCTGTTATCATTCGTTTGCTATGGCGCATTTCGTTTTCATTTTTTTCCCATTCGTCGGCTATTCTTTTTGCCGTTGGCTTCGCCTGTGCCGATTTCTTCTCGTTGGCATTGTTGTTCTTGTTGATGGTTGATAGCAACCGGCTCAGTGTGCTGTGTGCGTATGGCGTCTGTCGACGAATCAGTTTCTCTACGGATGCTGCATGAAGCGGACGCGTCGAGTTGTAAGTCGCACTCAATTGTCGAAGGATCCCTAAACGAAATTTAGTCTATTGACAGTTCCGGCTGTGTTTTTGAAAGTGTTGTGAAAGTGTTTAAAATCAAAACTCAAATATATGCAATTTGTTTTCTACCAAATTAAGTAATAACCTCTTCAATACAATACTGACAATAAAAAAAAGCGACCGTAGTTAATTATTATAACCGTAGTCTACTTTTTGTAGTTAATGTAGTATATTACAATGTAGTAGATTACAGAAAAATCCAATATAAACAAATGGTTCAATAATCTTATAATATTTTTGCTTTGCAATCATTGATTATTAAAAATAAAAGGAAGACGAAAATGCTTTAATTTTTCAAATTATGCCAAAAACTTTTCTGTTTCCAAGGATCAAAAAATTTAGACACTCAAGTTCACTTTTACAAATTAGAAAGCAAATTCATTTGAATGTACCTGAGGCAATGTGATTAAAGTAATTTTGCAAAAAGATGTTAAGAGTGCTAGACGACGGTGTACCCATAATCCATAGTCCCTAATCCTTACCTATCGCAAGTAAAAATAACGTGAAAGTGCGTGTGTGAACAGATGGCTAAAAAAACAAGCTTGTTGTGCGTGTTTCAGTTAATTTTGTGAATTGAATATGAAATTTTAAAAGATTATGATCAACAACATGTGTAAACAAAATGCCAAATCTTCAGAATGAAATATTTTATGGTTATTAACACTCCTTGTGTGCCGAGAAATTGAAATAAACTTTTCCAGCACATTGTTACGAAGTTTCAAATCTGATGTCCTTAACTCTTGGAGCTCGAGCTTGACAATCAGATAGACGGACGGGTTAACCGATTTAGTATTTGATGATGGTCTGAAAAAAGTTTTTGTACCGTTTTAAAGCGTTTTGAAAGTATGCTCAATTGTGTCTGTAGCCATGGTGCTTTCAATTAAATTTAGATTTGTATAGCAACCCAAACCGTTAAAAAACAGTGAGCTCCCGATACACGTATAGTAAACACACTTATTGTATACGTTAAAATTCTTCGTACACAAAAAGGCTACCCGAAATTGAGATAAATTTGATGTTTAAAGTTTTTCAAATTAATTTTTAACAGCAACACTCTATGTATTAACACTTGAATAAATAAAATAGTGCAGACGTGGCAACAATGTATTTCAAATTTGTGCAAAAACATTTGAAAAAGCCCAATCGGCATCAACAGCCGAGTTAATATGTCCCATATCTCCGGTGTTTCTCGACCGATTTTAATTAAAATTTCACATATTGTCATTTTTTTTCTTAATGTTACAAACGCCGTCTCAAAGTTTTCCAAATTCAAGATTTTGTTGTTATCGATTCCATGTGTGTATCGGAAACGGGAAGAGTAATTTAAAATCGAAAACAAATTTGTAACGGCTAGGGATAAGGCGAGCTTATGTTCCAAATCTGGAGTCTCTAGCTCTTATAAAGTTCATACAAACAGACGGACAGGCGGACGAACGGACTGATGACTCGGCTGTTGATGCTGATCAAGAATATATATACTTTATGGGGTCGGAGATGCTTCCTCCAGCCTGTTACATACTTTTGCACAAAACCATTTTACCCTTTTTACCCATTTTTAATGGGTTCAGGGTATAAAAACCTTGTTTATTTGAGTAACAACAATTTGGTCTAACAACAATGTTTAAAAAATAGGAAAAAGTATTGTTAAAGCCAAAACGCTAAATTGTGGTTGTTTATCTCTTCTATATGTTGTAGCATTAAATATTAATGGATTATGGATATGAAAGAGGCATTCTCGTTTATATAGGCTGATTGATTTTGGTTGAGTTTTAGGTTTTTAAAGTACTTTTTTGGCGATGGTAGAGTAAATCATTTTGCATAGGAAAACAATAATTTGTTTTTTGAGCTAATTTACGTTTTATCGTCTAAAAGCAAAAGACAACAACAACCGCAATCAGAAGATGATCAACAACAATAACAACAACGATAACATTGAAAACACATACTCATGTCAACATAAAACACTTTCAGAGCTGAATGGACAAGACTTGAGAGAAACTTATGAGCTTTTGTGTTAATTTATAAACGAAAGTTAAATGGAGGCTTGAGTTGATAAGAAGTGAGATTGAGAAACACAGTGCGCTAAGCGTAAGAACAGAAGTTGAGATTGGAACTGTAGATGGAGTTGATGCAACTGAAACTGCAAAACACATGCAAAAACAGCAAAGCAAATATAAACAAAGAATTTAGCTTAAAAATACATTAACCCAAAACAAACATATGAAAGAGAGCTTTCGAAAATGGGCACACATATAAGAGAGGGAGAGAGAGAAAGAGAGAGAGAGAGAGACAAAGAAAGAGTATGAGTAAGAAGTTTGAACTGCGTACATAACGTTCTGTATGTGCCTATGTGCGTGCCTGCGTGTGTGTGTCAATGCATCCTTTCATTCGCTCTCTTTCTCTCTTTTATTCTTTTTTTTTGTTCCTTCAGTGTGTTTGTTTGTGTCTGCTAGCATCAATGCAGATCAATGGCAGATGGCGCGACGCGCAAAAAAAGGAAACTTTTTTTGTTCACCCGGCGTCCATTGCAGCTTATTGTTTTCTCTTTGGTTTTGCGACTTTTGCATGCTGCGCTTTACTTTTTGCGTCCGTCCTCCCCCTGTTATCGTTTGCCGTAACAAATTTACAAATTGTACAGAGCAAAGCAAACAAATTGCAAAATATGATGCCGTTGCCCGCCTCTTCCATCGGTTATGATGATGCAGGGGTGCATGGAGTCAAATTTTCGATGTTTTGGGTGCGGAGGATTGCCTTTTGAATAGTCTACACAACAGTACGACAAATTGGGTGAAGTTTTTTTTTGTTGATTGTCAGGAGGAAGCGGAGGAGGGCGATACAAGTGAAAAGTTTCTAATGCAACTCAATGGGGCACAATAAATGTTGCTTTTTTTATATTTTTATCTGTATCGGATACATTGGCATTCACGTGTTTGTTGGAACCAAGCTCAGGTTGACAGCAATTTGTATGGCAAGTCAAGAGTAATTTCTTCATAATAAATTTAAGATCTAATACGTTTTTTTTTCAAATAAGAAGGACAAATTTTTTATTCACCTACCTCACCAACAAAGTCATGACGTTCCTTCTATATTGTATTTACAGTTGATAGTTGGATGTTCCTTCATTCCACTGCAATCTTGTTATACCCTGATCCCATTAAAAATGGGAAAAATGGTATAAAGGTTTTGTGCAAAAGTATGTAACAGCCAGAAGGAAGCATCTCCGACCCCATAAAGTGTATATATTATTGATCAGCATCAACAGCCGAGTCGAAATAGCCATGTCCGTCTTTCCGTCCGTACGTCCGACCGTATGTATGAACGCGTCGATCTCAGGGACTATTAGATTTTCCAAATTCAAGATTTTGTTGTTATCGATCCCATGTGTATATCGGAAACGGGAAGAGTTATCGAAAATCTAAAACAAACTTGTACTGCTTAGACAGACGGACGGACAGACGGACATTGCTATATCGACTCGGCTGTTGATGCTGATCAAGAATATATATACTTTACAGGGTAGGAGATACTTCCTTTTGCCTGTTACATACCTTTGCACAAAACATTATACCCTTTTTCCCATTATCAATGGGAATATAATATATTCCTCCATAATATGGAGATGAATTTGAATTGATTCAATAAACTCAAATGAATTCGTTATAAAGAAAATGAAGTAGTACATAAGTTTGTAATGGAGAAGTTCAATTGTATTTTTGATAAGCATCAAAAGTCGAATCGATTTGGCCAGTCTTTTCTACTGAATTAGCTCGTTGATTTCGAAGACCATGACAGCGAGTCCGCGGCCATTAAAAACTAAGTTGCCTGTAGACAACGCGCAGATAAAGTTTCTTTAAAAATATCGATAGCTCCATCCGTTGAAAAAAAAGGAATTTTTCTTATTTTAAATACAAACAATATAATGATTTTCTGACAGCTTTTCATTGACAGCCAATTAAAAAAAAAAAAATTAATATATTGAAGATTGAAATGTTATCATCACGCAGAAGCGCAATCTTGCCGCACAAAAACCTCGCGGAGGCCTCCAGACCGCCGACTCTCCACCTCTGCACTAAACCCATGATTTACGTGTACATTATAGCGGGCCAATTTTTGCGAGTAATAGTTTGAGTGAAAAATAATCTAAGGACACGTTGTTGACTTTTTTGTAAATAAACTCCAGGTCCAAAATCATTGTTATTTTCCCATACTTTCAGTCAGTAAGCATTTTTTGTACACTTTTTCACTACTAAACAAATTAATGGTAATGTTGCTTTGGCTTTGGAACACTTAGCTTAAATATCTGATTTGGGCTTGAACAAATTGTTTTTGAAATGAAAAAAATTCCATAATATTTTTTGAGCGCCTGCAATGTTCATCGACTTTAAATCACATTAAAGTAGAAAACACTTTGCAAAAGCAAATGATAATTTGTTCTCTGGCGGCATTTCATTGTAAACATGGCAAAGCAACAATGAACTTTGTCTTATCTCCCTGCATCTGCTGGCCGTTGAACGTTTCCAACGTTTTCCTTCTTTCGCCGACAGATTCCATTACCTAGCCAATGTCGCAGTGCCAAAAGCTGTCAGCATTTAATTTAGGCCACAACAAATATAAATCCAGTAACGTGGGTCTTGTCAAGAAAACCCGACTAGTAGATACCTTGGATCTGCGAACAGTTATTGTATGTACGTATGCGTGTAGAGTCTCTAGCTCACATGTTCTCAAAAATATATATATACTTTATAGGGTCTGTCATATACTTTTGCACAAAAACATTATACCCTTTTTACTCATTTAGATTGATTCAGGGTATAAAAAAGGTCTATAGGGGGAGTAGTACACTTACCCTAGTGATTTGACACGACCGCGAAGGCAGGGAAAGCAAGGTCACAGCTGCTCCAGCTTATATTATTACTATTTTTGCGTTTTTCTTTTGCTTTTGTTTGTTTACAATTTAAACAATTTATGCTTTATTTAGGTGATTGAGAATATATATATTTAAAATATATTAATGTGATATCCATTATTTTCCTATTCAAGTGATTCCACATGCATACATGTACTATGTCACAGATGCTTTTAATTAGACAGCCAAGAGCAATAAGGAGAAAAAAACGTTGAACTAAGACGTGTGTGCCTGGAATGACTAACGAATGGCAGCCAATGCGACAAACGCTTTTTTCCTGTTTGCTTCCTCTACACCTATTTAAATTTTTTCGAAGAACTTGTCGACTTGGGGCCCTCCGTCCCCTATGCTGTTAATCATTCTGTCCCTCTGTGTTTCCCTTTCTTTACATAAGGCATCAGCATTTTGGCGCTAATTGGTCACATATCTGGTTTTTGTCCAGTTCGCAGAATCTAAGTATATTTATTTCTTTTTGAGCTTAGTGTCAGTCAGTTGCATTGATTTGATTGTCCTCTGGGTTTCTGATGAGTATGGGCACTCGGTGCTAATAGTATCTGAGCTTACATAACGATACATTGCAAAGCAATGGTCGAGAGTTTAATACAGGTATTTCAATTTGGCTAATTGGTTTTGAACACTAAGAGAATGTTATTCAAAAATGTTGTTCACAATGTGTGATTCGTATTTTAGTATTTGAGTATGCTCAATCTTGAAAAACTAATGCATTTTCATATATACTACATGATTCAAGACTTTTTTTGATTACTGCTCGAGACTTACGATAGTTACGATATCAATCTGCTGGAAAAGCGAGTAAAATAAAAATTACATGGTACATACCTATACACAAATGTGAGATTTTAGATCTTTTTGTTTGCCGTTTGCCTGTGCTTACCTAAAATTAAGTGTTCTTCTTAATTATTTGTATAAACTTGTAAAGTGTCTTATGATTCTGTCATAAAATGAATAACGCATAGACGAAAGCGTTCTTAACCCCATAAAGTACAGAATGCAAACGGACAGACAGACTCATTTAATGAGTTGAGGGTACTCTCATTTGATTTTTCTTATTATCATTACAAATGGATTACTTTATTTACTGTTTGTAAATATTTAAGCCTACTTAATTACACAAGTCAACAAGACTTTTCTTCATCAGATACCAAAGCACTATCCCTTTTTCAGAATTTACCATAACGTTATATATGTTATTGATATAAATGTGGTTCTGCATGGTCTCCAATGTGACGAACTAAAGAAAACTAAGTTTAAGGTGACATCAATTGCTCAAAAATACTTATAGCTCGAGCCAGAGACACAACATGTCTCAAGATTGGATGATGTCTTTTTCATTTATTCTAAATACAGCTTACTAATTAAAGAACTTCTCCCAAAAAACATTAGGTGCGTTGAGCATCTTCATGTTTTTCTATATTCGTAGAAAACTCAAATAATTTGCTATTTGCTTTTCATGCTAGCCAAATACCCAAAAAGAAATTGCCTAATTCTCAAGTATTTCATATTTCTTTGGCACCCATAAATTTGCATTCAATGCACAGCTCTGCTTTTGGATCCCGCTCGCCCTCTTTCCAACTGTTCCATATCTATTGTTTCCCTAGCAAGTTTAACGTTCAGTTTCCTTCCGCAACGGGCTAACCCCACAGATAGCACGCAGATTTGACTGGGAATTCAATAAAGTTTTGCAAATTATTATGCCTGGGTAGGCCGCCACATTCACATTCTTAATGCCACGCCCATTTTAAAGTAGTTGTTGCTCCACGTAACGTACAAAAGTTTCAGCAATTCGAAAAAATACGATAGAACGAAAACCCTTTCGCCAGGCGCAAACTTAAAAAGTCATAAAGAGTTGCCTCTTAGTTTGTAAGCAAAGGCTGCAGCGCCCTCTGGTGGCCAATTGAAATATGGTATGGGTTATCTGGTCACGGTGTCTACGACATTGAGGATAGAGTTCTGCTTTCGTTCTTTAGAGATGAAAATCAGTTAGCAAATAAGCTTATTTGACTGAATATATTTTTTGGAAATGTTATAGTTCTCTAGTTGACATCGAGTTTGGAACATAGCTTAAAAGGAGTTAAGTCTTGGAATATTCATTAATTATACCCTGATCCCATTAAAAATGGGGAAAAAGGGTATAATGGTTTAGTGCAAAAGTATGTAACAGGCAGAAGGAAGCATCTCCGACCCCATAAAGTATATATATTCTTGATCAGCATCAGCAGCCGAGTCGATATAGCCATGTGTGCCTTTCCGTCCGTCTGTATGTATGAACGCGTCGATCTTAGAGACTATAAGAGCAAGAGACTCCAGATTTGGAACTTAAGCTCCCCTAATCCCTAGGCAGTAAAGCACACAATGTTCAGATCGATTTTTTAGATTTTGAGATTTGTGATAATTTAATTTATACATACTTATCGATCGTATTGCTCATGAATTGCTAATGAACTTGTACCCAAAAAACGTAAATTTATCTGCGGAAATCAGAACGTTTTCATGCGAGTCATGCGTGTTTTTGTTTTTGGTGACTTGTTCAAAATTGGAAAAAAAAAGTTTTCTGTGGCATCCATAATTTTTTATGGCTTTTAAGCATGTTGCCTTGAAATGAAACTAGGGGGACTAAGAAGCACAGCTTGCAGAGTGAGCTCAAATACAGAAAACTTTTTTTCCTTATGACTTGGTTATGAAATTAGCAATTATTTTAACGACATGTTTGTATTTTCCTTCTGACGCATGATGACGTTTAGCGTAGACAAAAAGTGATTTAGCAACAAATCTGAATAATGTAGAACTTTTTCATACTTTTATGAATATAAAGTTTCATGAAATTTTTATAAGTTTGTAATAAAATTAATTATTTCTGCTCAGCAATGAACGAACTTTTTAAGCGGTCATTTTGTAGATTTTTTATTGCTTTAATATCGGTTTGGTGTGTGGCAGCACACATAAGAAGATTAGTACTGACAGGTAGAATCCTACTTACACTATATCGACTTGCAGATATAGTTTTTGATCTAAAAGTATTTATTGTGAAAATAGTCTTTGATTTAGTTAAATTAGTATTGTTAACACCGCTGGTCAACATAACAAGGGTTCAATTTTAATAAAATATCAAAATCGTTATAGATGTAATTTTGAGTGCTTAACACAATGACGTTTCAGAACGTTTGCGTAAAAAGTCAGGAGTTTCAGTATGCTTTTTTAATTTCTAACCTGACTTGCTATATCATAAATGAAGGGTTACAAGAAGTGCGGTTTACGATAAGACTAGTTAGTCAGTACAAACAAGTAAGAAGGCTCTAGTCGAGATATCCCGACTAGACGATACCCTGATCCCTATACTTAATGCGTCCAGTCAGTGCTTGCAAGTATATGTGTGTGTGTGTGAACGCGCAAAAGGATGAAATACGGATGCTACTTATAACATAGTTTATTACAGGTGTCTGATAAAATGTATCACTTAAATTAAAGCTTCTTGAAATTATTTACAACTTATTCAATTTAATTGGTAGCATTATTCACGTGCTGGATTCGCACTTTTTTCTAACAATATTAAGGCAATACTTTATTTTGGTTTATTGTGTACTTCCTGAAAATAAACACAGCAATCGACAATATCGATCTTCATCGATGGTTTTAGCAGCACAAGTTTAAGCGTTTTCCGCTAAGAGCCTAGTTAATTATAAGGCCTTAAGATTTAAAATTACCAAAGGTGTAAACTTTAGCTACCTTATTAAAAGGTTTATCCACTCCAACCTCTGCCACTACCCTAACCTCATTTTGCAAGGCGACTTTACCACCAGTCTTTGTTCTGAGTCTTCCGCAACATATTCGCTTGTTTTGGAAAAACATTGCAATTAAAAACAAAAATTTTTGGCATACTTCGTGTGTAATATTGTAAAATATTATGAAACGTGAATATAATTGAAAACTTTTTCGATATAATTGCAATTCATTTAGATAAATATGTAAATTGTAAGAAATATTGTTGGCAAATAAACCGCGTTAAGTAAGACCTAAGACAACAACAACAAAACGACAAATATTAAACAGTATTTGATTGCACCGTGGGCCACGTTTCATAGGCGAAAGTGGAGAAAAGAAGCTACATAGCTTAGCTCGAGGCCTGCTTGTGTGGAGAGATGCACTTAAGCCAGGCGAGGACGACAATTACGTTAGTGCTCCTGGCTGGGAAAAGCGGCAAAGCAAAAGCAAGTTGATGTTGCTGCCGTCGTGGCATCTATTTGGGACCCTCCTCGTGCTCACGGCAACAGCGGGGGATTCCACCAATAAGATTATTTTGCCGCAAGTACTCAATGGCAGTGGCAGCGCCTTTAGCACCTCCGTCAACAGCAGCAGCAATGCTAAGCAGAGCACTCCTGGCAGTAAGTCAGCAGCATCAGAAACTGGCGGCGGTGCCACCACACCCAATGGAAACACCATTCTCGGCAGCCAAGGTGTAATTGTCGCTGGCGGAATGCCTAATGTGCCAACATCGAATTTAAATGGTAACTTACTACACTCTCTATTACTAATTTGTTTAACGGATATACTATTAGGTTATATGAGAATATTGTTGTTCTGATTCACAAGGTTACATACTATTTTAAGTTGTTAAGAAATTATATACATTTAAATTTTTAGGCTTATAATGACGCATCCTCCTTGGCATAGTTTTCCATCTTAAATAAAATATACCAAAAACTGGTTGAATTCGTTTTCAAAGCACCGTGCTCTTCAATCCTAGAAATCAAGCTGATTTAAAAACAAGTTTCTGTTGTGCTAACGACGGGAAAATTAAAACTAAACCCCATTTGATATTTTTTCTATATCTAAAAAGAGCATGATACCTTCTATGCGATACACATACACTGATACGACACACAGAAATCTAGGAGCTTTCGGATTCCAAGTAAACGGATCAAGATCAAATCAACAAGCAATAAGGGAAGCTAATCGCGTAAAAAGGTAGACGGGTTCAGGGATCTAGTAGTCTAAAGAAAAAATATTTCTACGAAATATGGTTTGATGGTTTTAACTCATGTTCAAACAACTATGATATGAGAAAAATCTGTTAACTAAAATCAAATTATTAAACTTTAGTTCTTTTTACCCCAGTTGAGATTATTGCTCGTGCTTGCTGGGGTTTAAATAGTTTATTGTGTTCATATCCAGCATTTACACGATGCAACTAATTGTCTATCAAACTCAAAGTTGTATGCAATTAGTTTCATCGTATGAATTCGGTAATAGCCTATCATTGATAAATAGCTATCGCTTTTATATTTTAACCAGATATTGTCAAACTTAACTAACATATCGGTCTCTTCTTGTTATTGTTTGCGATGAGTTTTTCTTAACATTGTTAAAGCTAAGGAAGAAAAACCTGTCCTATGCTAAGGAACATATGCTGTAAACCTTATCAAGTCAAAAAATAATATGTTAAACAAGTAAGAAGGCTCTAGTCGAGAAATCCCGACTAGACAATACCCTGAACCCTATACTTTACGCGTACAGTCAGTGCTTGGAAGTATGTGTGTGTGTATGTATGTACATACTGCATAGTGCATACACAACTTCAATGTCTCATATCTCCGGCGTTTCTTAACCGATTTCAATAAAAATTGAACAGATTTCCTTTATTTTGTTTAGTAAATCAAATGCTATTTCCAAGTATTCCAAAGTCAGAATTTTTTTGTTATCGATCCCATGTGTATATCGGAAACGGAAAGAGTTATCGAAAACCGAAAACAAACTTGTACTGCCTAGAGATTAGTTTCCAAATCTGGAGTCTCGTCTCTGAGATCGATGCGTTCATACATACAGACGGACGGACAGGCAGACATGGCTATATCGACTCGGCTGTTGACGCTGATCAAGAATATATATACTTTATGGGGTCGGAGATGCTTCCTTCTGCGTGTTACATACTTTTGCACAAAACCATTATCCGCTTTTTACCCATTTTTAATGGGTTCAGGGTATAAAAACAAAATGGAAAATGCGTTACGATGAATAAATCGAAGTTTTAATCGGTACAAAACTAGGCCTTAATAATATCAAAAAGCACTCAGGCATCGTTTTAGCTTGTTTCTCGGTTATTAACCGAATTGTGAGACACTTCAATTTGTCGAAGCTTCGTTTTGTTTGACAATCGTGACACTGAGAAATTGGACTTTACTGCAAAGTTAAGTTGAGAAATTGAGCACGTTTATATTTTACACCGATACAAGATTTAATGAACAACCCAAATATTCTGTACCGTGTAATGTGGCATACTCATCTTGACTATCTTTATGCCTGTTGGGCAGACACGAGTGTCTGATGACATCAATAGCACATGGTTTGTAGGCGTGTTACCTCGGGCATTCATATTTGCTCTCACACCGACAATCAGACAGATAAGAACGAAATATATAAGTTGAGTGCGACAAGGACAGGTGGCAGGGAGGGGATACAATGTCACCCCGGGTCATAAGTGATACACGCTATTGTGCCAAAAAATTTTAAGCTAACTGCAGCACAGACCTGGCGCGTAAAAACAATCGGAGCCACAGTCACCGCCAAAAACAGAAAGAGAGGAAAATGGCATGAGTACGATACGGACACAATGTACGAACAAGTAAAAAAGCTTAGTCGAGGAAGCTTGACTAATGAATACCCTGAACCCAAAACATAACGCGTACAGTCATTGTTATCATGTATGTGCGCGAATATGTTTTTGAGCTTCGATGAAATTTTCATGTTTGATTATTATTATTTTTTGTCTATAGCTTTTGAAGCATGTTCCAAATATTCAAATTCAAAATTGTATGGTTAACGATCACATGAAAATTGAAAACTGAAAGAGTTGTCAATCATTGGAACCAAAATTTATTGGTATGCGAGAACTCATATCTCAAATCTTTCAGCTTTGTATAACTCAGGTTTTGTTACTAATTGTTACATTTATACTTTATTAAGTTGAAGATGCTTCCTTTTACCTGTTACATAAGTTTGCAAATAACCATTATACCCTATCCATTTTATTGGTTCAGGGCTTAAAAATGTAGACGAACATGCCTTCTGCCATTGTTCTCAGGTGTAGTTGGACCCAGGAATGGCAAACGGCAGCAGCAAAAAAGCAAATGTCGCTTAACTGTGCGAAATATTCATTATGCAATTCAATGTACGCCGGAACAGGTGACATCAACCATTCCTTCACTCCGCATTATTATGCCGCACACTTTTTTACCTCATCAGCTGTTGACCAATTTTATAGGCAATGCCGACGTAAAATGGCTAATAGTAGGTACATTTGATCAAACAGCTTGAAAAATATATATTAAACATATTTTGTATGCATCTTTCTGAAAAAGAAGGGCAACCCTGAACCCCATTCAATCTTCAATATCTCTGGTCATAGGTTTTCAATATATTATCATTGGTTTTTAAAATAATTTTTACTTTTTCCAATTTAAGGACTTAACTGTTCGATCGATTCCCTGTGTTAACCGGAAACGGAGAGTGTAATCGATAATTTATAACAAACTTGTGCTACGCAAGTATACAAGATCGTGAATCCTAATTCTCAAATCTATTGCTGAATGTTGTGCCTTTGTTATTATTTTTTATTTTTCATTGTTTATGTTTATATTTTTAATGTTTTGTTAAATAGGTTGAAGAGATAACTCATTCAATAATTTATTTAAATTTAAAAAAATAAAAAAATTTGTAGAACATACAGATATATCCATATGTGTCTGTCCGTCCCTATGTATGAGCGCGTCGACCTCAGAAAAAATAAGATCCAGAGACTCCTGAATTTGAACATAAGCTCTCGCAAGTTACTTGTTGTACTCAAGTACATTGACACAGTTATAATCGATTACACTAAAATCTTGAATTTCATAATTCAGCAACGTTTTTAACTATAAGCAAAATATAAAAAACCCGTGCAAATTTCATCGAAATCGTTTGAGAATCACCGGAGCTATCAACGATTGAAGTTCAGTCAAGTATTCATTACCGTAACCACACACACATATTCATGCAAGCACTGACTGTACGCGCTAATTATAGGGTTCCGTCTATTACAAACCTGTTTTAATTAAAAAACTGTGGAAGATGTAGGCATTCCCGAAGACTTTGTCTAATGGAGTAAGATATTGGGAATATAAGAAGAAATTTGTATATAACCTGAGCTTTTATTTTGTTAAGGTTCACATCTGGTTTAATTAATTTTACGAAATTAATATGCCCGAAGTTTACTGCGCATAATAACCTCTCAGTCTAGGTATGGTAATACAGTCGTTACTAAAATTTTGAGCCCCGAATTAGAGAACACCATCCCTCCTGCAATTTTTTTCTAAATTAGTCTATGCGATAAAGCAATAAGTAATTCAGGTTCAGAACTAAATAACGTAATAATAATAAAGTACCAAAAAGAATGGATTTAAGAAATATACTTTGCAAAACTGAATTCACCATATCTACCCACAACTGTAATATGTATAATTGTATTTTATCTAGTTTACTAATTAATTCAATTTCAATTGTTATTTATGTGAAGTTTTGCGTTTGTAAGTTTAACTTGATTTTCAGTCATTGCGAATTACAGAGTACTCTGTCTCATGCAACAGTTTTTGGGCATTGCTCCCTTCTAAAGTCATTAATATTGGCCGGCAGGCTAACACTCAACCTTCCACTGAATCTCCAATCAATACAAACACACACACACAAGCAAGCATGCACAAATTGCAATTTGTGTAATTTAGCATAGTTCACAACTCAAAAGTCAATACAATTTGGTTCGTACTGCCAAAACAAATGGCCCCAGGGTATAAACACATATGTACATACACGTATATAGCAAACATTTGACAACTGTATATCGTATGCCACCCCCAAAACATGAGTAAAGCCATCTAATTATGAAACAATAGCAACAACAGCAACAACAACCACAGGAGCAAGTGAAAGGGGAAATATCGCATTAATTAGCTTTACCCACGATAAATGAAACCATGACATTCATTGCGATTTTTTTTACATCCAATGCCTCCACTTCTAGTACTTAGAAATGAGAATACAAAAACAACGAAGTGCGAACAAAAACTGTTTAAAATGCTGCTGCAACTCGCGCGTGCAACCTTTTTGCAGCATCGTCAAATACTCAGCATAATCATGGGATGGATCCAGCTGCAATTTTCGCGGCAGAGCGCGTCTCTGCATATAAATTTTGTCAAGCCCCCCCCCCCCATCAACAAGGGACGCACCAATGCAAAACTAATACAGATACAAAAAGTAAAAACTTTCTGATGACCTGTTGAAAGTAATAAAAGTTAAGTTATATTGTTAAATATAATTTCCAGTCCCAATTTTTCACATATATATAAATATATATATATATATATATATGTGGGACACAGCTTTAGCGAACGCAACGCAACAGTTGCAAGATTTGTTAGGTTTTACTACGAACAAAAATAAGTCTTTGCAAGTGTATATAATATTCGGCTTGCTGTGGATAACCTTCCTTTTGCTTAGGTTTTTTTTTTTAAATAGCATTTTAGTCGCACAAATTTTGCGCAAAACTCAGCGGCTGTCGGAAAGCTCGCTCCGAAAATTTCAGTCGTTTTATGAACAAAAATGCAAAAATCTGCGTGACCCTTTAAATAATTTTAATGGGTTTTTATACTCTTAGACTTAAGGAAAACCCGTATATTAGCTTGGCGCATAATCCGTCGTTCTGTTTTATCCGTCTGCATGCACGTTTTTTCGACACATAGTTCTAAAACATAGTTCTAACGGCTAAGTGATAGTCTAATTATACATACATAAAATTTTTATACTCTGATACCGACGGTTAAGAGTATATTGTGTTTGTGCACCGTCCATCATGCTGTCCGTCCATCTGTCTTAACGCTAGTTACCCCTAATGGTAAAGACTTGTTACTTTAAAAATATCTGGGTCCATGTGATCGACAGGCAAAGTATTAAAATTGGGAAACTACGCCCACTAGGGGGCTGTTAAATTGATAAAAAGTCGAAACACATATACGTCCAAATCGATAAAACACACATATTCTTAACAGTTGAACAGCTAGAGTAACTAAATTTGTTGATAAGTTAGCTAGGGACTTGCTGAAATTTGGATGCCATGCTCACCCATGAGGGCCCTAACCTCCGTGTTTTTAATACGGGGATGACTTTAACTTTCACAGTTTCGAGCTAGCGTCACCAATAGATGTTACGCCTATCCATACCACCCGCCTCCCATAATCGAAAATCCCCAAATGTTTCACAGCTCATAAGGTAGAGTGAACCAACTTAGTTTCAATATATGTAGCTAGTGACATTCCCAAAGATCTGCATTAAAAATTTAGATGCCACGCCCACCCATACAGCTCGCCTTTTAAAATCGGGAAACACCTTATCTTTCCTTTCGCAAGCTAACTCCTCAGCAACAGTTTTTATGCTGGTGTCAAATATTCGCAGTCGGCTGCATCCGCATGCAACGTTTTCACTTGTTTGTTTTACAATATATCTAAATGCATACGAAATATGTTTGGCAACAACGCAGGCTCGAATCCTTCAGCAGACCATTATTATACCCTGAACCCATTAAAATGGGTAAAAAGCGTATAATGGTTTTTTGCAAAAGTATGTTACAGGCAGAAGGAAGCTTCTCCAACCCCATAAAATATATCTTCTTGATCAGTATCAACAGTCGAGTCGATATAGCCATGTCCGTCTGACCGTCCGTCCGTCCGTATGTGTGAACGCGTCGATGTCAGAGACTATAAGAGCTAGAGACTCTAGATTTGGAACTTAAGCTCAGCTAATTCCAAGGCAGTACAAGTTTGTTTTCGATTTTCGATAACTCTTCCCGTTTCCGATATGCACATGGGGTCGATAACAACAAAATCTTGAATTTGAAAAACTTTGAGATGGAATTTAAAAATTTAAGCAAAATTATGATAGTATGCTATATTTTAATTGAAATCAGTTGAGAAACACCGGAAATATGGAGCATTGAATTTGAGTATGCAGTATGCAGTTGTGCGTACATACACACACACATACTAGCAAGCACTGACTGACTGACGCGTGAAGTATAGGGTGTAGGGTATCGTCTAGTCGGGATTTCTCGACTACAATCTTTTTACTTGTTTTTCGGATTCGAATAGTTTCATTTAATTATATTAGTTTTCATTTAAATTCTCTAATTTCAATTAAATTGAGTTGTACACGCATGCGAGGGAATAAAATGTCAAGAATATCATACTTGGTTTAAAAGTATTTTAGAAAATTATAGAACATAATTTAAATAATAAAAAGTTAGGAAGACTATCTTTAGCAAAGCTAGCCTTTTTATTATTTTTATGTCTGCTATATGATATAGTGATTCGATTTGGACGATATTGACAAATGAGCTAACTGCAACAAAAGACCTTGACCGAAGTTTTCAGCAACTGAGTGACTATCTTTCATAAAAACAGACGGACAGTCATATATGGCAATATAAACTCAACTCACGAAGCTGATCAAATATATATATATATGTTGGGACGGACATCTAATCACAAAATTAATATAACTTTGTAAACAGTTCTCAGTTGGCCATCTTGAAAATTGTGTAAGCTAGTGTTATTCTTATATAATTTCTGAATATATAATATGCAATAAAATATTTCTATATTCTTGAACAATTGTTATTCATAAACGGTGTACATTTTTTGCAGTTGTTGTTGAAGAACCCGAATTTACTGAATACATCGAAAACGTTACTGTACCTGCTGGACGTAATGTCAAATTGGGTTGCTCAGTTAAAAATCTCGGCTCTTACAAGGTTAGTGAAATGAAAAAAGCTATAATAACAACTTTAACACATACATACAAAATTTGCCCACAAGTGTCGCGCAAAAAATTAAAGCCATTGTGTTGTTGGACCTTTGCATTTCCTATTTAGCGTCTGTGCCTGTATTTGTTTTACTTCGCTACCCTCTGTCGCGGCTTCGGATTTTTAAATTTTTCGATGCATCCCTGCATTTGATGTCCTATATGCTTCCTTCCTTTACATACTTTGCACAAAACCATTATACTTTTTAAGGGTATAAACAGGATATATAATGTTTGTCTGTGTGAAAGCGTCGATTTCAGTGACTGTGTAATTAACCTAATTGTCATAATTACATTTAATATCTATGCTGACAGACGACTTATAATTTAGATTTCACCAAAGTAATTTAGCAAAAAACTTTTTTAATGTCAATTTTTACCCAGGGTAATAGTTACTCGCTTGCAAATGTCGGTACTGCATTATCGTTTTGTTCAAATTTTAAAAACTAAATTAACAGCTCCAAAAGATTTACGAACGGAAGTTTGCATGTACGCAAAACATTTTCCACACGTCAAATTTAAAACGATTTTCGCTTTCATTAGAAACAGCTGAAGCACAATAAACAGCTATTCGATAACCCACGGTTATGACTTTTATACGGCTAATGTGGTGGTACGATGATTGTTAAAACGATTAAAACGATAACAGTGTTTTGGCTTTTAATGAAAAATAAATGAGTTGACACAATTAATTGAACACAACAGTAGCAATTGAATCCATACCAGTTCAACTCGAAGACCACTTCTCCAAAAGCTGCATAAGATTTTTACTTAAGCAAATGCCAAACAAATTTACATTCATACTCTTCGTTTCCCATTTGTCCCTTTCGAAACTATTTAATAGCATCTAACGGCATGATACATACCACTACCACATGTACATATATACCTATTCTTCCCTCCTTCTCAATGCTTGTAGACGACTGCACTTTCACAGCTCACCATCAGCATCGCACACAAAATAAGGAAAGAAGGTAAAAAAAATTTGAGAAACCCAGAAGCGCTAACAAAAGCGGAAGCGAGAAAATTGCATCATAGTGTCGCAAATAAAAATAAACTCGACTCGGATAGAGGGATGATGGGGACATGTGTGTGTATTTGTGTGCGGTGATAGCTATGAATTTTACGCATGCAATACATTTAACTGAGAAACTGGCTGTCGACAGTATTGCATTGGGGTGAGGTGGGTGTATAGTCTTACTTACTAGCACTGAGACATAGCTACTTAAACATGCCATCATTCGCTCTACGCTTTTAGCCACCTGGTTCTCTGTTTTCCTTCAGTTTTGGCCATTTTATTTATTTCATGCAATGCACGTTTTACGTTTCATGTGTCCCTTGATATTATTTTTGTACCCTGAACTTATGTGTAATGGGAAAGAAGGTAAAATGTATGTAACAGGCAGTTGAATACCATGTCCGACCCCATAATTAGATGTATGTGCTGAAAGTACCGAGCTTCAAAAACTGGTAAAACTCCGTGATCAGTTTCTCTCCTCGAGATGGTCTAAAAAAACTAATATATATCTCTTTAAGACAATCTGATTTAAGTTAAATTCATGATAGGCAACATAGCCTAAAAACTTTTAAAATTATTTTTTGATAATCTGTGAAAATCATAATCGGTGAAGATTAACTGCAGATGTTAATGATTGAAGAGGACTTATCCAGTCGTTTTCTGTCCCGTAATTATTTCGGCATTTCGATTTGATGATTCGACTAGAAATAACATGAAATGAAAAATAAAAAAATAAAATAAACATTGCCTGGGACTATTTATCACATTACTTCATGTTCTTCCTGTGGCCCTAAAGGCGCTCAACTTCCCGCTCGTTCACCTCGGACTCGTTTTGAACTCGATCCAGATCGGCTTTTTTCTCTCTCAGGATTCCCTGCGCGTATTAAGTCACACGCCCCCAATTACTCTTCCTATGTAGCATAGCGTCTACCATGTTGTCAGGAGTGATCTCTGTCCCTGTTTCCAGATCTAGCGTCACGCGTTGCCAGTCCCAATTGCGAAAACCTAAGAACGTGTGTTCCGCGTTGTCATCCGGAGCAATAGTCGGGCGATGCTACCTTTCCCATTCGGCGAAGGTAGTGGCAGAAGTGTCCGTGTCCCGACAAGATGTGTTAGATAGAAATCCACCTCACCATGCCTTCTCTTGCTCCACGTCTGTGTTGAGGCGCGAGGTCCATCTCAGTCTGCATTCCGCCTCCCAATAATTCTGCCATGCATGAAGTTTGTTCAAATCCTGCACTTCTCCTCAAGTAGATCATCCTACGCTCTTTACCCAGAAGGTGTATTGGTGCCACCCCAGCGATCACCAACACTGCGGGCTCCGAGGCCGTACGGTAAGCCGAAGCTACTCTCAAGGCCTCCCCTTCGTTGAACTTGTGAAGGCCTCTTCCGGTACACATCTTTCTCAAGGGAATTGGCCCATATCTCAGCCCCATAGAGCAACACCGACTGAACCGCACTCATCAGGAGTCGGCGTCTGATAGATGTCGGGCCCCCGACATTAGCCATTAGCCTGCTGAGCGCAGTCACACCAGCTGCAGCTTTGTCTGCCGCACCGACGTAGCCTGTGACACTTTCTGCGCAGGTCCGCTATGTCTGGTCTCCACCAGTAAACCCACTTTTTCCCGTTGCGGAACCTACTACGGGGCATGGAAACCTCACAGGCCGCGCTGATAATATTCATGGTTGAAGTAGATAGTGTTTCTGCAGCTACTTCTCTACTCTGGCCGACCTCCTCCATCCTTGCAGCACCTGTGCTATTTCCCGCCCAAAAGACCCGGTCCTCAGCCGCGCTATGTTCCATTTGACGAATGATCTTGGATTCAGCTTCTGGTGAGGACTACCGTTTTTAACATCAAACACGATTGGTGGTCACTAGTGGCGTAGTCTTCAATGACTTTCCATGCCCAAATGAACGGCCCGAGGTTCTCCGAAGCGAATGAGACATCACGAATTGTGTCCCCATATCCCGGTTGCCGAAAGGTCATCACGTTCCCCTCGTTTAAAGCCAGAAGGCCAGCTCTCGCCACCATTTCGATAACAAGCTTACCCTGGGCGTCGGGATAATGCATACCCCATTCCAGCGCCTTCGCATTTAAGTCCCCGGCTAAAACTTTGTATCCTGAGGCTGCCATAACCGCGTCTTTCAGGCTCTCTAGCTGTCCTCTATAGCTTTGGATCGGGTGATTCAGCGTGAGATAGCAACTGAAGAAAGTCGTCGTCCCACACCTCACGCAGACAAACTCGTTGCCTCGACCGTGACTGGCAACATGGGCCTTTCCAGGTTTCAATACCCAGATGGCTGCAATACCGAGTAGATCTGAGTACCAGGAGGAAGGATCCCTACTCCGGTACTGCTCGCTTAACAATAAACGACCCTCCGCTCCACTGCCAGCTGTTGAAGCAAATCGTTAGCAGTTCGGCTTGTTTTTTGTGTTTGCCTGAAGAAGACGAATCATTGCAGTATCCTATATCTGGCCTTTCCGTGCGACTCCTTGAACGCTCTGCAGTTTCCGGACCCTGTTTTGTGTTCAAGGTCATCTCTGCTTAGGCCTTTTGTCCGCACAAATAATGCAGCGAGCCGGCCTTGTGTCCGGCTACTCCACATTTATTGCACAAGGAGCTGCGATCAGGCCCTTTGCACCCCATAGCTACATGCGTGTAAGCAATGCATCTATAGCAGCGCGTCACGGATATCCGCTCCCGCACTCGACAGTTAACCCATCCAACGACGATCTTCCCGCGCCTCAGGAAGTAAGATGCGTCGCGCGTACTCATCTCAACTACCGCCATCTTTTGCCCTCTCATAGTCCTCGGGATTAGACCAGTCTTGTCATCCCCGATGTTGGGTATATCCAACTTAAGAGCCTCTATTATATCGGCTGCCTCTGAGAGGCAGTCAAGATCCCGGATCTCCACAGCGCACTTAGCGCTCTGAGCAGAACACTGCAGCCACACCCTTAAGCGCCGCCACAATTGCGGAAGACGACACGGTCCTTGGCGCAGGATCCAATTTCCACAAGGACACCTCCAGTTCGAGTCCCCCGGATGGTGCTAACCCGCACTCCTGAGCTTTCCGGGTTCACTTTGGACCTCATTTTTTAGAATATCGGCGCTAGACTGGTCCCCCACGAGTCGAGTCAGGATAGCCCCCGTTGGCGCCTTGCCGGAGCTCCTGCCCTTCTTTTAAACTCCAATTGCCTGGTTTTCCCGAAGGATACTTTTTTTTACCGAGCTTGCTGGTTCCGAAGCTATCTTTCTTTCTGCCAGCTTCACCATCCGTTTGGTCCTTTTTGAAGCGACTACACGCTCGGGGTTGGTGTCAACCGTCTTGATGCGTTTTATTACGTTTAGGCCCGCCGGGCTCGATGGTAACCGCTTCTCCGTGGTCTTTGCCATCTTCTTAACTTCATCGAGGCCCATTCTAGCTGTCCTGCAGGATTGCATTGTCGAGAAGGCGGACTCCAGAGTTGCAAGACCAAGTTTGAAGTCATTTGATGTTATCTTTTTGCCTATTTGCTGCCTCCTTCATCTTGGCTATGGCTTCTAGGCACCGTGTTATATGCAACTCTTTCTCACTCTGTACCCGCGCAATTTGCGAAACTACAGAGGGAATGTGCTCCCCGGTCTTCACACTATTTTTGTCGCCATCCCCATCCACGGTGATGGCTGTTCGCCCAGTCGGGCTGGATGGGGCTGGTGCAGGTCTAGTATTCGGTGAAAGTCCGATTGTGGAGTTGTCCACTGGCAATTCATCGTCTCCACCGGCAATATCTGCTCCACCACTCCTTAAAGGTACTTGGACACTGGGTGGAGTCCTAGGCACCTTTGAGCTCATTTGAAAGGGTTGGTTACCCTCTTCCTCTGCTTCACAGGCGACTGGGATCACTCTGGATCCCATTATCGCAGCCAAACCCTCACCATTATTGGTCCCAATAGCGCTCGATGCTGTGGCACTTTGAGTCGGTCACACTCCACCCGCAGCAGCACTCTGATGCTTTGCGGTCGCTGGATTTCGACGCCCCGGGGCCCGCTTGAACACCCCTGATGGCCGCCGGTACTGGGGATCCGACCCCCTGCACCCCCCGTACCTTTTTTTGCTTTTCTCAACACTCATTGTTGGTTTGATTTTGAGTTTCCTTCCCCTAGGACTACTCTTACTCTACTCTGCTCCGAGTCGAGCCCCTCCCCACGACAAGGTGGCAGCCCACATAGGGTCTAAAAGTGACATTCGCAATATTAGTTGTCGTTTACCACGCATAGATACTAATTTCTTATATTATTATTGTAATTTTGAAAAACTTTACACATTATAAAGTAACTTAAAATGCTTTCAGCTACTTGAGTCAGCTTTTGGGAGTGCTAATAATGATGTTGTAAGGCGCCGCTGCAGAAATTCAAGTCCATGTGACATTCTTGGCAATGCTCTCAATATTCCATGCTTATGATATATCCTTTATCTTTAAGTAGTTCTTGAAATTAATTGGAAAATTTTTAAACTTGAGTCTAATTATTGCTTCATGCTTTACACGGCGTATGCGCTTTGTAATTAGTGACCAATTTTGCAGGTCAGTCTTTTCCAGACAGATCTGTGTTAAGTCTTATCTATCTGCATTTCGGATATCTGTTTGCATTTAGCGTACTTATGTTGTAACATTGCTAGGGTATAGTTAGTTAGGGTATAGTATGGAAAAAAGCTTTTTTCTTTCTTTGTTAGTGTGAAAAATGAAACAAGAAGAGTTAAGTTAAGTTTTTAATTAACAAAAATTCCAAGATAGATACATGCCGGTACAGTCAGTGCTTGCAAGTATGTGTGTACGCTTATACTGCATACTTTACCTAACTTCAATGTTCCATATCTTCGATGTTTCTCAATTTCTGCAAAAAACCTATGCGTTACACATTTCAAGTGTAGAACAGATGCAAATATATTCAAAATAATAAAAAAATCCAAATTATTCAACCGTTGTGATGCCGCAATGAAGTACGACCACAAATTCATCATCCCGGACACTCAGTGTGTGTGCCCGAAGCCTAAATAAAAGACAGGATGCATTTATAGTAAATATCCGCTAGGAAAAATGAAACAATATAGATTTCGGGTCTTGCAGAGTGCAGGACGATCGCAGAAAGGTGGGCAAGTGTTTTCTCCTCTTCCGAGTCCCGGCAGATTTTGCAGAAATCGCTTGAAGGGGCTAATAGAAGAGAAGGTATGGTAGTTCCATGTGCCCTTGTGACCGGGCACTCAGATGAGGTACCCCTAAAAATATTAACCTTTCCAACACTCAATACACCTACTCCTACTATAGTTGCCCATAACATGACATTTTTACTATTCAATTCGTTCTAGGTCGCTTGGATGCACTTTGAGCAATCAGCCATTCTTACCGTGCACAATCACGTTATCACGAGAAATCCGCGCATCAGTGTCACGCATGATAAGCACGACAGACATCGCACCTGGTACCTGCACATTAACAATGTGCACGAGGAGGACAAAGGTCGTTACATGTGCCAGATTAATACGGTGACGGCCAAAACGCAGTTTGGCTATCTAAATGTTGTGGGTGAGTATTGAAAACGGGACTGGGAAAGGGAAAGGGCGAAACGTCAACAAGCAACTAAACAATTCTAACCAGAATCCAGAAAGTCGGCAACAGAAACGAATTGCGGCAAAGGTGGGTGAAAATAACTCACACAAAAATCCTGTACAAATATTCGGCGAATATTAAAAAATAATTCAATACGCCTTTAAGCGTAACAGAAAGAGAAACAGAGAGCGAGAACGATATCAAAAACAGGGGGAGCAAAAAAAGAAACTCCAAGCCAGGAGATGCCGAAAACAAAACAAAGTACAGAACTTTTGTACTAGTGTGGCTGTGTATATATGTATGTGTGTACAGTGCACATTTCAGTGAATCCTTTGGCCATGCGAAATTGTTTTACAGGATGGCAAACAAAACAAATTATTAAAAATGCATGAGCTATTCGGTCACAAGAAAATGCATGTTGTTAATTAACAAATTTTATGTAGCTTAAGAGCACAAAATATTAAAGTAGATATTTGTACCTGTATGAGCAATATCATTATTTGGCTGTCCGAATTAATTGGCCGAGTTGAAAAGATAAATTCGAAATCATTGTGAAAAATACCTACAGAGTAAACTGGAAAAATGGAAATTTTTACGATAGTCCCATTAAATTAAAAGTTACAAACTAAATAAAAGGCAGAAAAAATTAACCTTTGTAGGTTATGGGGCATGACAAAAAGTGTTTACTGGTTCATACCAATTCACATTGAGTTCATAGGTAACAAGGTATGAGTATATACAATTTTTAGTGGCGCTTCCAAAACGAGATGAAAAGTCAGAAATAAAATGGATATTTTGGTTTTGTGTAGGTGCAGTCATTTTCTGCATACGACTGGAACCATATCCACCATAAAATATGTATATTTATGGGTAAAATCGCGAGCCGAGTTGACCGTCTTTCAGTTTTATAAACTATCTACCTTAAACTGTGGTCAATTCAAATAATTTAACAAAATTGTCCAGATTGGATCACTTTATCACATAGCTGCCATAAAAATACAAGACACATAAAAAGATTTTTTTCCTAACATGCTTCATACTCATTTACGAAGTATACTGGACTGGGAAGTCCATAAAATCAAAAACTGAAAACCGAATATAACAAAATTGCATATGCCACGCCAACCAACTATCATCAATTACATGTGTTTTATTGGAAACGCGAATAAACAGACAAGCGAGAAGGCTCTAGTTTAGATCCTAGCTCCACTAGGGCATACCCTGCACTGTAGACGTGTGTATACAGAAATTCAATTTTAATCTTTTTCGCTGTTTTCCATATTTTTGATCGACCTCTATAAGTATTTAACAGATTTTAAATATATTGTCTAAAGTTTCTAAAACTATTCTTTGTCTTTACCACTACAGTCAGTTGCGTCAGAATGCAATGTTTTCACTTGTATGTACTTGAAAGGGTTTTTTTTTATACCCTGATCCCATTAAAAATGGGAAAAAGGGTATAATGGTTTTGTGCAAAAGTATGTAACAGGCAGACGGAAGCATCTCCGACCCCATAAAGTATATATATTCTTGATCAGCATCAACAGTCGAGTCGATATAGCCATGTCCGTCTGTCCGTCCGTATGTATGAACGCGTCGATCTCAGCGACTATAAGAGCTAGAGACTCCAGATTCGGAACTTAAGCTCGCCTAATCCCTAGGCAGTACAAGTTTGTTTTTCGATTTTCGATAACTTTTCCCGTTTCCGATATACACATGGGATCGATAACAACAAAATCTTGAATTTGAAAAACTTTGAAATGCCATTTGAATTATAAAACAAAATAATGACAATCTGTGAAATTTTTATTGAAATCGGTTAAGAAACGCCGGAGATATGGGACATTGAAGTTGTGTATGCAGTATGCGCATACACTCACACACAAATACTTGCAAGCACTGACTGTAGGCATAAAGTATAAGGAACAGGGTATCGTCTAGTCGGGGTTCTCGACTAGAGCCTTCTTACTTGTTTTTGGTTGTGTTAGAGTTTTTAAAACGCGGATTTATTTTAAGAAAGGTCTGCACTGGATGGCAGTACAAAAAGAAGTGTGGAACTACAAACTAACAAAGAAGGAGAGAGAATTCATTGCTCTCGAATGATGTTGCTAGATCGATAATATTATCGCTTACATACTATCCAATATAAACCAAATTATATTTCAACACTTTTGCTTACGCTTAATATTATTCAATTAATCCAAGTGATTTTACAAAGCCACAATGCTTTTGCTTACTTAAGCTCTTTGTCTAAGTGTTGGCAACATTCTTGTCTGTAGATACATATTCCAAATTAGTTTCATTACATTCAACTTTTTCTCTTATAAAATGAAACTTTAAATCAATATGCTTCGTGTGGACAGGATTTTTCGCAATCTGATGCGAACTAGTGTTGTCGCCGTAAATAGTTATCGGTCCAGAAATCTTCCATCCGATCTCGTTTAGCAGTCTTCGAGTATATACAGCTTCTCTTGCTGCCGTTGATAAAGCGACATAATCCGCTTCTGTACTGCTCAGTGCACTGCTTTGCCGAACTCCATGAAAAAACGCTTCCGGCTAGGAAGAAAGCGTAACCAAAATATGACTTTCTATCCTGCTTGTAGTTTGCCCAATCCGCGTCTGCGAATCCTTTTGGGGGCTCCCCATTCTTCCGATACTCGAGGCATTGATTCATCGGACCAGAAAGATAGCGCAGCACATGCTTTGCTGCTTTTTCATGCTCCGTGTGAGCATCTGTGCTCCTCTATGACAATTTGCAAATGGCGTGCACAATGTCCGGACGGCTTATTATTGCTAAGTACATAAGAGAACCAATTAAAGATTGGTAATATGTCATATTTACCTTGACACATTTGTCATTTTTGCAACCAATCTCAAAACCCGGGGGGTTCCAACAGTTTGACACGACTGCATTCCAAAGTTTTCCAAAAGGCTTTTGATGTATGCCTTTTGACACCGTTTTATTGCGCCTCTTTTGCCTTCCCTCTTGATCTTCATTCCAAGAATGCATCTCGAATGCGGCTGCGATTCTTTCCTTAATCGCGCTGATTCCCTTCTCCTGTGGACATATGATTATCAAGTCGTCTATATAAACCGCTATATAGCTGAAGACTTGTTCCTGCTGCTTCACATACAAACACGCCTCGTGTTTGCTCCTTTTAAAGCCAATGCCGTGTAATACCTCGTTGAGCGTATCTTTTTACACACGGCCAGACTGCTTCAGCCCGTAAATCGCCTTTTGCAGTTTAAGAACCTTCGTTGGATTGTTCTTGTCCATAAAGTTTTGGGGCTGCCTCATGTATACGTCTTCATGAAGCCTACTGTTCAGATATGCATTTGAAATATCCACTTGATGCATGCATAGCTCCTTTTCGACTGCTATGGCAAACAGCAACCTAATCATCTCATATCTGATAACTGGAGAGTATATTTCCCAGTAGTTCACGCCAAATTGCTGCCCACAGCCTTGAGCAACGAGTCGCGATTTGAACCTTTCTATCTCACCGTTTTCATTTTTCTTATTTCGAAATACCCATTTCGAAACGATGGCCTTTTTTCCAGGTGGGAGATCTGCTAATAACCAAGTCTGATTATTAACCAATGCGCTATACTCATGTTGGATAGACGTCTGCCAGTCCGATGCGTGTTGGCCATTCAGCGCCTCTACCACAGAATGAGGCGTCTCAACATCTTCTACGTTTAGATTGTTGAGTACCTGGTACATTTTGCTTGGTCGACCAGCTTGACCTGTACGGATGATTTTGGGACGACCTCGGCCACGTCTTGGCTGAACGTCATCATCCTCTTCTAGATCACTGACGCTAGGCTGGATGTCATCCTCCTCGCTTTGATCACTTGCGCTGACAAATAGCTCTTCCTCCTCTTCATTATCGCTGTTGTCAAACCCATTAATGCCTATATTGGCATCCGCTGGAACTGCTTCGTTGTGCACCTGCGCTGTAGGTGCCTTGTTTGACTCAAAGCTGATTATGACGGTAGCATAATTGTCATTTATTTGTTCATCTTGGTAATTCGCAAATTCACCCTCGACGAACATAACGTCTCTACGCTCTATAACACGCCGCATAGACAACTCAAATAGACGGTATGCCTTCGATTCATAAGAGTATCCAACCATTATGTACTCTTTGCCTTTTGCTGAAAATTTACCTCGTCTTATCTTCTCCAGTGCGAAAGCGCGAGAACCAAAGACTCTCAGGTGTTTTACGGACGGTTTGCGTCCCTTCCAAACCTCGAATGGCGTGCGCCCATCGAGCGCTTTTGTTGGACATCTATTTCTTAGGTGTTCACGGCCTCGCCCCACAGATATTCTGGTAAACTTGCGTGTATTAACATACTTTTGGCCATTTTAACTATTGTTCGATTGGCACGCTCAGCAACTCCGTTTTGCTGAGGTGTATACGGGACAGTCAATTGTCTTTTTATTCCGCACTCTTTCAAAAAATATTAAAATTCATTGTTTATATACTCTTTGCCATTATCACTGCGTAACGACTTTATACGTTTCCTCGTTTGGCATTCTACATACGATTTGTAAAATTTGAACTTTTCAAATACTTCGCTTTTTGCGCTATATATATATATATAATATACGTGGATTTTTCGCGAAAAATCGTCAATGAATGTTACGAAATACCGGTTACTTCCCGAAGACTTGACATTAATTGGGCCACATACATCGGTATGTATCAAGTTTTTTCATAAATCGCGCAGAACATCACATACCCTTCTTTAGAGTGTACCACTGCTTCTTTATTGTTAAATGCTGTGAAGTTACCATACTCAGCCGCTTTGCTGACTGATATAAAATTTACATGCAGATTCGGCACATACATTACGTTTTGTAATTATACCCTGATCCCATTAAAAAATGGGAAAAAGGGTATAATGAAGTTGTGCAAAAGTATGTAACAGGCAGAAGGAAGCATCTCCGACCCTATAAAGTATATATATTCTTGATCAGCATCAACAGTCGAGTCGATATAGCCATGTCCGTCTGTCCGTCCGTCTGTCCGTCTGTATGTATGAGCCAACCGATCTCAGAGACTATAAGAGCTAGAGACTCCAGATTTGGAACTTAAGCTCGCCTAATCCCTAGGCAGTACAAGCTTCTTACCGATTTTCGATAACTCTTCCCGTTTCCGATATACACATGGGATCGATAACAAAAAAATCTTGAATTTTGAAAACTTGGAGATGCAATTATAAAACAAAATAATGACAATCTGTTCAATTTTTATTGAAATCGGTTAAGAAACGCCGGAGATATGGGACATTGAAGTTGTGTATGCAGTATGCAGTATGCGCATACACTCACACACAAATACTTGCAAGCACTGACTGTAGGCATAAAGTATAAGGAACAGGGTATCGTCTAGTCGGGGTTCTCGACTAGAGCCTTCTTACTTGTTTTTGGTTGTGTTAGAGTTTTTAAAACGCGGATTTATTTTAAGAAAGGTCTGCACTGGATGGCAGTACAAAAAGAAGTGTGGAACTACAAACTAACAAAGAAGGAGAGAGAATTCATTGCTCTCGAATGATGTTGCTAGATCGATTATATTATCGCTTACATACTATCCAATATAAACCAAATTATATTTCAACACTTTTGCTTACGCTTAATATTATTCAATTAATCCAAGTGATTTTACAAAGCCACAATGCTTTTGCTTACTTAAGCTCTTTGTCTAAGTGTTGGCAACATTCTTGTCTGTAGATACATATTCCAAATTAGTTTCATTACATTCAACTTTTTCTCTTATAAAATGAAACTTTAAATCAATATGCTTAGTGTGGACAGGATTTTTCGCAATCTGATGCGAACTAGTGTTGTCGCCGTAAATAGTTATCGGTCCAGAAATCTTCCATCCGATCTCGTTTAGCAGTCTTCGAGTATATACAGCTTCTCTTGCTGCCGTTGATAAAGCGACATAATCCGCTTCTGTACTGCTCAGTGCACTGCTTTGCCGAACTCCATGAAAAAACGCTTCCGGCCAGGAAGAAAGCGTAACCAAAATATGACTTTCTATCCTGCTTGTAGTTTGCCCAATCCGCGTCTGCGAATCCTTTTGGGGGCTCCCCATTCTTCCGATACTCGAGGCATTGATTCATCGGACCAGAAAGATAGCGCAGCACATGCTTTGCTGCTTTTTCATGCTCCGTGTGAGCATCTGTGTTCCTCTGTGACAATTTGCAAATGGCGTGCACAATGTCCGGACGGCTTATTATTGCTAAGTACATAAGAGAACCAATTAAAGATTGGTAATATGTCATATTTACCTTGACACATTTGTCATTTTTGCAACCAATCTCAAAACCCGGGGGGTTCCAACAGCTTGACACGACTGCATTCCAAAGTTTTCCAAAAGGCTTTTGATGTATGCCTTTTGACACCGTTTTATTGCGCCTCTTTTGCCTTCCCTCTTGATCTTCATTCCAAGAATGCATCTCGAATGCGGCTGCGATTCTTTCCTTAATCGCGCTGATTCCCTTCTCCTGTGGACATATGATTATCAAGTCGTCTATATAAACCGCTATATAGCTGAAGACTTGTTCCTGCTGCTTCACATACAAACACGCCTCGTGTTTGCTCCTTTTAAAGCCAATGCCGTGTAATACCTCGTTGAGCGTATCTTTTTACACACGGCCAGACTGCTTCAGCCCGTAAATCGCCTTTTGCAGTTTAAGAACCTTCGTTGGATTGTTCTTGTCCATAAAGTTTTGGGGCTGCCTCATGTATACGTCTTCATGAAGCCTACTGTTCAGATATGCATTTGAAATATCCACTTGATGCATGCATAGCTCCTTTTCGACTGCTATGGCAAACAGCAACCTAATCATCTCATATCTGATAACTGGAGAGTATATTTCCCAGTAGTTCACGCCAAATTGCTGCCCACAGCCTTGAGCAACGAGTCGCGATTTGAACCTTTCTATCTCACCGTTTTCATTTTTCTTATTTCGAAATACCCATTTCGAAACGATGGCCTTTTTTCCAGGTGGGAGATCTGCTAATAACCAAGTCTGATTATTAACCAATGCGCTATACTCATGTTGGATAGACGTCTGCCAGTCCGATGCGTGTTGGCCATTCAGCGCCTCTACCACAGAATGAGGCGTCTCAACATCTTCTACGTTTAGATTGTTGAGTACCTGGTACATTTTGCTTGGTCGACCAGCTTGACCTGTACGGATGATTTTGGGACGACCTCGGCCACGTCTTGGCTGAACGTCATCATCCTCTTCTAGATCACTGACGCTAGGCTGGATGTCATCCTCCTCGCTTTGATCACTTGCGCTGACAAATAGCTCTTCCTCCTCTTCATTATCGCTGTTGTCAAACCCATTAATGCCTATATTGGCATCCGCTGGAACTGCTTCGTTGTGCACCTGCGCTGTAGGTGCCTTGTTTGACTCAAAGCTGATTATGACGGTAGCATAATTGTCATTTATTTGTTCATCTTGGTAATTCGCAAATTCACCCTCGACGAACATAACGTCTCTACGCTCTATAACACGCCGCATAGACAACTCAAATAGACGGTATGCCTTCGATTCATAAGAGTATCCAACCATTATGTACTCTTTGCCTTTTGCTGAAAATTTACCTCGTCTTATCTTCTCCAGTGCGAAAGCGCGAGAACCAAAGACTCTCAGGTGTTTTACGGACGGTTTGCGTCCCTTCCAAACCTCGAATGGCGTGCGCCCATCGAGCGCTTTTGTTGGACATCTATTTCTTAGGTGTTCACGGCCTCGCCCCACAGATATTCTGGTAAACTTGCGTGTATTAACATACTTTTGGCCATTTTAACTATTGTTCGATTGGCACGCTCAGCAACTCCGTTTTGCTGAGGTGTATACGGGACAGTCAATTGTCTTTTTATTCCGCACTCTTTCAAAAAATATTAAAATTCATTGTTTATATACTCTTTGCCATTATCACTGCGTAACGACTTTATACGTTTCCTCGTTTGGCATTCTACATACGATTTGTAAAATTTGAACTTTTCAAATACTTCGCTTTTTGCGCTATATATATATATATATAATATACGTGGATTTTTCGCGAAAAATCGTCAATGAATGTTACGAAATACCGGTTACTTCCCGAAGACTTGACATTAATTGGGCCACATACATCGGTATGTATCAAGTTTTTTCATAAATCGCGCAGAACATCACATACCCTTCTTTAGAGTGTACCACTGCTTCTTTATTGTTAAATGCTGTGAAGTTACCATACTCAGCCGCTTTGCTGACTGATATAAAATTTACATGCAGATTCGGCACATACATTACGTTTTGTAATTATACCCTGATCCCATTAAAAAATGGGAAAAAGGGTATAATGAAGTTGTGCAAAAGTATGTAACAGGCAGAAGGAAGCATCTCCGACCCTATAAAGTATATATATTCTTGATCAGCATCAACAGTCGAGTCGATATAGCCATGTCCGTCTGTCCGTCCGTCTGTCCGTCTGTATGTATGAGCCAACCGATCTCAGAGACTATAAGAGCTAGAGACTCCAGATTTGGAACTCAAGCTCGCCTAATCCCTAGGCAGTACAAGCTTCTTTCCGATTTTCGATAACTCTTCCCGTTTCCGATATACACATGGGATCGATAACAAAAAAATCTTGAATTTTGAAAACTTGGAGATGCAATTATAAAACAAAATAATGACAATCTGTGAATTTTTATCGAAATCGAATAATAAACACCGGAGATATGGGACATTGAAGTTTTGTATGCAGTATGGAGTATGCGCGTACACAGACACACACACACTTGCAAGCACTGACTGTACGCGTAAAGTATAGGGATCAGGGTATCGTCTAGTCGGGATATCTCGACTAGAGCCTTCTTACTTGTTTGATCACTGTTTTGGTGTGTGAGTGCATATGCTGATTGCACAGCACACTCATGTTCATCTTTTTCACTTGCACACCTTCTATAAGTTTTAACCGTACGTTCTCAAATGTTGGTAAGCTGTCGCGTGTTTCGATAGCGACCACAAAATTGTTCCATGATCTTGGCAAACTTGATAAAATCATTATCACTTTCAATTCATATTTTAACTCGATTTCTAACTCTGCAAGTTAGTCTGCAATTTCCACGAACGAGTTCACATGTTTCACAATGTCTTCACCACTCTGCATACCCAGCCGTATGAGCCTTTGATATAACTGTACTCTTTTCACTGGTCCAACAAACACATGAATATCGCGCAATTTGTCCCATGCCGACTTCGATGTTTTGCATGCTTTAATGTGAATTAGCTGCGAAGGCTTTACATTGAGAATTAAACATGCCAATGCCTTTTAATCAACAATGTCCCACTTTGCGGCTTGTCCGTCTTCTTCAGGCTTTACTCTTTGCCCACAGACCACATGCCACAAATCTGCCGTTATAAGTACGCTACGCATAGACATACACCAAACGTCGTAGTTGTCTTCCGCAAGTTTTTCTATTTGCAACGACACACTCATTTTGTTAATTGTACACGTAACTTTGTTCACGACTTAAAAAAATTTAACAAAATCTTCAGACTTTTTTTTATTTCCAATCACTTTGTGATCTGGGCCCATAACCTCTGTTAGAGTTTTTAAAACGCGGATTTATTTTAAGAAAGGTCTGCACTGGATGGCAGTACAAAAAGAAGTGTGGAACTACAAACTAACAAAGAAGGAGAGAGAATTCATTGCTTTCGAATGGTGTTGCTAGATCGATAATATTATCGCTTACATACTATCCAATATAAATCAAATTATATTTCAACAGGTTGCTTAAGGTTTGTTAGATACAATTTTTACGGTTCATTTATCGCTAGTATTTCAATTAAGTTGGACCAATAAATAAATAATAATAAAAATAAATAAATAAATCCGACATATGAAAACGTATGTATGTAATTTGTACGTGAATATTGTATGTTTGGATTAAGAGCATTAGAATAATTATTAGGTATATGTTGCATGTTGCAGGCAAATTGAAATGAAAATCATTTTAACTGCAATTTCCTGTTGCACACAAAGTTGACACCAACGAACATAAATTATTACCTTTTTTAAGTGAGGTCTGGTAAAAGCACTTCATCTTTTTGTACCATGAATTAAAATGAATAACTCATAGCAGCCAGTTAGTGTACAGTAAAAAGGGGAAAAAAATCGGATTATTTTGGCTTAAGTCCATTAAATGATAGTAACAAATCACTCTCATTTTAAGTAGTAATAATAGCGTCTTAATTAATATCCCTTTAAACCAATCCAATTGCAGTACCACCCAATATCGATGATTCGCTGAGCTCCAGTGATGTTATCGTTCGCGAAGGTGCAAACATTTCCCTGAGATGTCGGGCTAGCGGTAGTCCCCGACCAATAATCAAATGGAAACGTGATGATAATTCGCGCATAGCCATCAATAAAAATCACATAGGTAAGTGCAAACGCAAAGGACAGCAGAAGCAGCTGCATCAATCATTTAAGCGACTTCAAAGCCTCAACTCTCTTACCCTGTTTGTCTGTTTCAATTGCAGTGAATGAATGGGAGGGCGACACGCTGGAGATAACCCGCATTTCACGACTCGATATGGGCGCCTATCTCTGCATTGCATCAAATGGTGTGCCCCCAACGGTTTCCAAGCGCATCAAAGTCAGCGTTGACTGTGAGTATAGAAGATATGGGGATTTTCGTATTTTGACTTTTTGCTGTTTACGGCGAAAATGATAAAATGATTCTTTCATTCTAGAGACCAGATTTTCACAATAAAGTATTTGCCAAGCACTTTCTGCGTCTTTACTATAAAACACTTAAAACTTTAAAACACAAATACTTCACTACAGTAACAACAATTGAGGAATATGCAAATATACACACAAACATTATTGTTCTCCTTTGCGATTTTGCAAAGGCTTGAAAAAACATTCAATACAACAAAAACTATAAGTGATGTCAAAAAACTTTTTTTTTTTAATTTTACAAATAGTTTAGTTCTTTGTTTAGGTAGTTGTTGCAGCGGTTGTTTTTGTAGGACGCTTTGAAATAGTCTAGAAAATTCTGGAAAAGTTAAAGGCTGCAACGATCTCACCAGAACTAATAATCAAATTGAAAAAGGAAATGTGGGTCGAAGATATTGGGTTTCCCTCTTTTTTGGGTCAAATCTTTGTTATTTATGAACCGATCCCGAATCTAGTTAGCACAACACATTTTAAAATAAATGTTTTTCAAAGATCAGTCCATATGTACCGTGGGAATTTCTGTTGCCATTTTCGATAATAGTGCTTAAAGAGGAAAAACGGAAGATCTAGGCCAGTAGTCGGGAAACTTTTTGAATCATTACCCCAAATATTTTTGTGAAACTTGACATTACCCCAGAGTGAAAACCAAAAAAAAAAGCTAAACCGAATACAAAATTTGAAAGTAACTTTACTTTGAAGACCAAAAAAAAAAAAAAAGGTCAACAGCATAGAAAATATACATTTTTATGAATTCCCCCAGTGTTGTGGAAGTTGACTTTACCCTATAAATATATACTTTTTAATGAATTACCCCGAAATATTTTTGTGATTTTAGCTCAGTGATGAGAAAAAAAAGCTCAGCGCATAAGAAAATTTCAAATATATAGTTTTGAATCTTTAACATCTTTACCCCCAGAAATTCCACTTTTACCTCATTTGGGGTAATTTACCCCGGTTCCCCCACCACTGATCTAGGCTTTTCAAGTGTTTATAAGATTTGTCATGCCAAACATAGCTTCCGTACGTGTTTTTTTGGTGTGTTAGACAAGTAAAAAGGGGGACTTTGCTTGTGCAGTCATTATTTTTATACCCTGATCCCATTAAAAATGGGAAAACGGGTATAATGGTTTTGTGCAAAAGTATGTAACAGGCAGAAGGAAGCATCTCCGACCCCATAAAGTATTCATATTCTTGATCAGCATCAACAGCCGAGTCTATATAGCCATGTCCGTCTGTCCGTCCGTCCGTATGTATGAACGCGTCGATCTCTGAGACTATGAAGAGCTAGAGACTCAAGATTTCGAGCTTAAGATCGCCATACATACTTGCAAGCACTGACTGACTGACGCGTGAAGTATAGGGATCAAGGCATCGTCAAGTCGAGATATCTCGACTAGAGCCTTCTTACTTGAAATGTATGCGTTTGTATTAACATACGCGTGTTGTACAAAACCAGTATACATTTTCTACGAATTTTTAATAATACTTCTCAAGCCGAGAAAGCTTGACTATGAGACACCCTTTATACAATTGTAAGTGTGCAATTTAGGTATTTGTATGAAGTCACCAACTTTCTTAATTAATTTGGTCCTCTGGCTGTTTAAATATGTCAAACAAGTGTTATCGATTTCACTGACATATTTGCAAAGCTTCAAGTCTTCAGCTTTAACCGTTTCATGACAACAAGGTGTCGTTATAATATATATTCTTCCTAGAAAATCTATGAAACTATTTTCCTCAACAAGGGTTTTATCAATCAAAATCTCCAAAGTCGCGAATTTTGCTTTCTTTCTTAAAATTTACGACGTACATTCTCTTTTTAAGAACAAAACTCAAAAACGATAGTTCACTTCGCGACCACCTGAAAAACGGTGAAAATTAATAACATATTCCTTTTTTTCAGTTTAGTGTCGAAACAATTTCGATCGTTGGTGAAGCAAAATGATTTTTGCAAGCAGCACAAACTGCATTTCTTCGGCGGTACTTAATTAGTTTAGTGCAGACAAGATATCTCTTAAGTCCCGATTCACTTTTACAGAGAAGTTGACCGGATAATGTGGTGACCTCTGCAGGTATAGATCTTTGAATCCCCTCTCTTCGAGTTTTTTATTTTCCATATTTTGTTTCAAAGTTTAGCAGGGAACTTGCATATTCCACACATTTTTACGATTGACGCCCATTGGGACAAATATTTCGAATTTGTACATCTGCATTTAAAGAGGAATTTTTCGCTATACTTTTGTTCCTTAAACATAATCAGTTGTAAAATCTAAGAATTTTTGAATGGCTTAGGAACAGTCGTTTAATTGTGAACGGTGTCTAAGAAAACGGATTCAACATGATAGAGCTTGCAAAACCCCAATTTAGTAGACTTTGCCTTCGGTATCAAAATACAAAAAGAAAGGAATAATTTCAAATCATGAAGATTTATTACAAGCGACAGTCATGTTAGCGGACAACAATCGAAGGGCGTATCAGGCAGGTAGGTGAGTCGTCACAAAAAAATTGCTCGTTGCCATCACTTAAAAATCGTGCAAGCATAAATCTGTTTTTGTTCTGTACGCGGCATTCAGTTGTCAACGAAGAAAAAAATTTAACAACAGTCACTAAATCCCAAGGCAGTAAGCACTGCAGGTACAAACGCATCAAAAGTGCAATACTAACAAGAGAAACTGTGCTGTCAGGCACAACTTTTTGCGAAATATGGTAAAATCAGTGTTAAAACTTGTACATTGGTACGTTGTCTAGTTGCATGGGTGTTGAGTCTGGGCATGGGCCTTAACTTTTTTTGAGAAATCGATAAGAACAAAACTGAAAGTCTATAAAACCATATATTTACCTTAACCTAGCAGTTCGAGATCCAGGATTTGGTAAGAAGGTAGTAGAGGTAGGTAAACTGTTTACGCTCAGCCCTTCCGTTCCTGCCTTCCAGCCTTTTTAAATTGGAAATGCCTAAATCTGAAACTATTTCACTCGTTGAAAAGAGCTTGGAATTCAATCGGACAGAAAATAACATTTTCACGTACCATTTTCCACCCGAGAGGTGGTGATGAATTTTGCTATTAATTGGTATACAGTTTTTCCTGTATTCTCATCTAGATCTTTAAAAAAGTTTTTAAGCCCTAACGAACATTAAAAATGGATGCAAATTGCATTTGCAAAAGAAGCCACATTCCAGACCAACAACCGGTTTCGTATAGGGATACTGAAATGTCCGCCTCTTCGTCAGTTTGAACTGTAGTTTATCCGTCTGTATGAACATGTCAATCTTAAGGTTTTAAATAGCTAAACTCTTCAGATTTTGAATGTATGCCACGCGCGATTCAAGTTAATTTAAATTTATCAATACCTTTACGATTTCAATAAACCCATGTTATCAAACACAATAAAATTTCGAGTTTTAAAGTTTTGGAAAAGCATTACAAATTTGTTAAGATACACCGAAAATATGGATGATTGAAGTTTATTCAAGCTCGCGCAGTAAGCAAAGGCAAATTCACGCTACGCGGTGCGCCCCTCGGTCGGATGGGCGGGATGTGGTTCGCTTTATGCTTGGGTCCGCGCGTTAACAAGCCGGTGCTTGGTATCGTTGGGTCACTCTAATGTTCTTTCCGTTAGTACATCTACGTCCAATTATAACATCAAATTCTAGCTGTACGTGTAAATTCGAGGGTATTTCGCAGTTTAGTTTTCTTAACTTTGGCCATCTTACTTGTTTCAGAAGGTCGAATCAAATCCTCAAGTCACAAAAAATAACAATAAAGTTTGCAGCTCCACAAACAATTTGTTTAAACAACTGTGACAGCTTGCATATGTTCCTTTGCCGAAGCCACACACACACACACACACACATGCACAAGCACACAGTTTCTATATATGTACCTATGTTTTTTTATTTCTTTGTTACTTGTGTTTTGCTGTATGCTTGTACGTTTATTGTGGCGTGCGTTGCTTAACAAACAGGAAGCAACAAATTCAGCTTCTGTTTCCGGGTTGTGTATGTGTGTGTGTGTGATCGAGTTTGTTTCTTACTTTTCCGACTGCATACTGATTTCCTTGCTTTGTGCAGCCACAGTAGCGGCAGAAGGAGCAGTCGGACTTGAGGACGACATATGCTGCAAACGACCCTTAACCTGCACCGCTCCAGCAAAACACAAAGAAACTTAAATTCTAGCCTTTTGGCTTGTTGTTCTGAATCGTTTACTTAAGCAGCTAATTTGGTATGCAATCCAAATATTCAGCATTTATATTATTTCTTGGGGCTTTTTTTACAATTTCGGTGCTTAACAGAGCTTCAAATATTGCGACAACTGGCTTCAAATTTAGCAACTAGTATACACCAGTGTTGCCGGGTCAGACTTCCCAGACACTGATGTGCAATTTTCACCATGCTATCCGTCCATCAGACCATCTGTCCGTCTGTCTGAACGCGCGGTTCCTTAACACCATTGAAACTAAAGATTTAAAACTTTTCTGTCTTCTCTGGCTAGTCAGATATATTGGCAATGGGGTATTCAAAATTCATAACTGAAAATCGACAAAAAATATTTATTTCGCTTAACCTTACGGCAAAATTTTGTAAAAACAAGAAAGAAGGCTCTAGTGGAGAAATCCCGACTAGAAGATACTCCGAACCCTATACTTTACGCGTACAGTCAGTGCTTGCAAGTTCTCAAAAAACTTTGTAAAAATGGTGCTGCCCAGAAACCACTTATGCTCTACTTAATGCGGTGGCAGGATAGCTGGCAATATCGAGGGAAACTATAGCCTACACATAGAAAACAAATATTTTTAAGGCGTTTGCAGAACAAATTCCAACACGCAAAATGTAGAAATATTAAATATAAACGAATTTCGTTTGTTTGCAGAAATGCGTAGTAAATTAATGTCTACACGTCCGTCTAGAAAAGTTAACTACACAGGTTTATTTGATCTGTTTGGCATTCCATAAGGGACACACAAATCCAAAAATGAATGAATGAAATGAAAAGTATTATAAAAAATACTGATTGCCTCGTCCAATTGTCAGACCCGTAGAGGGGAGACCATTCACTCAGGGACAAAAGCCGAGTAAGTTTTGCAAAATCGGTTTTCCGAAATTGACGTACTCGACTTAAACGATTTCTACTGGGGCATAGCACCCGGTAGGGTAAAGTGATCGACACCTCCAATGTTGGGTGGTATAAATCTTCTGGATAAGATATGGGTTGTGATCGCGTAATGGCTGAGGAGGATGGATCCAAAACAAAACCCAGATGAAGCATTTTATTAAGAGAATTTGGGATATAATTTATTTGATTCAATGATATCCCAAGTAAGTTAGTTAAAAATTCATTCTGAGCCGATGGGGTCAGAGCGCCAGAGTCGGGACAATAAATCCAAGTAACTTCAGCAATATTAATATCACCAAGAACTATAAGGAAATCGCGATCAGAAAGCTTGCAAGAAACGAACAGTACAGCAGACAAATGAGCATCGTAAGGAAGGGGGTATATAGGAGCAAGTAACAACAAGTAAGAAGGCTCTAGTCGAGATATCCCGACTAGACGATACCCTGATCTCTATACTTTACGCGTACAATCAGTGCTTGCAAGTATATGTGTACTGCATACACAACTTCAACGTCCCATATCTTCGGTGTTTATTATCCGATTTTAATAAAAATTTAGTTTTATAATTCCAATGACATTTCAAAGTTTTTACAAATTCAAGATTTTGTTGTTATCAATCCCATGTGTATATCGGAAACGGGAAGAGTTATCGAAAACAACCTTGTACTGCCTAGGGATTAGGCGAGCTTAAGTTCAAAATCTAGAGTCTCTAGGTCTTACAGTCTCTGAGATCGACACGTTCATACAGACGGACAGTCGGACATGGCTATATCGACTCGGCTGTTGATGCTGATCAAGAATATATGTACTTTATGGGGTCGGAGAGGCTTCCGTCTGCCTGTTACATACTTTTGCACTAAGCCATTATACCCTTTTTCCCATTTTTAATGGGATCAGGATATAAAAAGCGAAGAGCATAAAAAAACACGTCCGTTGCGATGCAAGTCAACGAGTCTTTAAAAATTTATTTCAACAATTAGGCTATATCATTATAATTCATTGAAATTCTTTTTATTGGGGACTTATATTTTATGAAACAAACAAATCAATGCTCTTATCGAGACAGCTCGATTAAGAAATGTCCTGTTTATATTGGTTTATGAGGCTATAAATACATATATACAAACAGTGTTCGCCTTATAGAATTTTTGAGGTTATCTCGAATACCGTTTGTTGTAGCAGCTCGCTTTTATATGACCCTAAAAGGTCAAACATTAACCGATTTCAAAAATTTATTTTGCCCTAATTTTCTCTTGCCTAAGGTCAATTTTTTATCGATGGCCCGTTTGAAGTTTTGAAAATTCAAAACTTTGGGGTTTTCTTTAAAAGAGATGCTTCCGTCGGTCTGTTACATACATATGCAAAGCTTCATTATACCCTTTGCCCTAATTTTAAGGGGTTCATAGTATAAGAAGTAAGATGTAAAGAAGTAAGTAGTAAAGTACATTGTTAACTTTTGGTGCTTTCGGCATAGCGACAGGCAACAAACATTTGCTGCATTTCCTGTCCAGTCCTAGACGGTGATTTAAATTACAATTGAGCGGCGACAATATTGTATGAGCCGAAATTCAAGAAGGCAGCGAGCGAGAAGGCAAGTGGCCAGTTTGTGCACAAAAAAAGGACTTGAGTCAACTTCAATTTAACGGTACACTGGAAGGGGTGTCGTGCTGTAAGGGGTACAAAGTTGCTGAGTGGTTTGCTATTTGCGCCTCAGCAGTCACAACGAACATTGAGTGGCATCGTTGTTTGACAGCTCCTTGTAGAAAATTGCAAGGTATGGCACCTTGCGAAGTGTAAACAACTTGAAAATTAGCAGTTTATATAGCCTCGTTACGGTTAAGAGGGATGGTGTGGAAAAGGAGATGCGATACTGTCAGATTGCCGGTGGAAGTACTCGGACATTGTTTGGCGTAGAGTTATACTTGATTGCGCTAAAGGGTGTTAGCGCAATATTTGTCGAATTAGTATTATGGCCCACTGTACAAGTTGACAATGACCATGAGTTGATTGCGATCGCAGTGCAATTGACCGAAAGGAAATAGATAGACTGGTGGACAGGTAAGTGGATTAAGAAAATTGGAAAAACGGGAAATTTAGCAGAAGAGCAAAATAATAAATACAACTTACATGCTATTTGATTAAATTGCAAACGCATATCTGATGGCATCTTTGAGAACTTAACTTAGAATTATATAAGTAATAATCCAAACCATCACTAGAGCCAGTTAACGTATTTTATGTATCAGTTGTTCTCCTCTTTTTGCATATATTTTACAGTTCACTTGAGTAATACTCAAGTTACTAATTAGTCCGGTTTCATCAGCAATGTCAGCATTTCATATTGGCTCTGTCTTTCAGCTTTTAACGGCTGTGTTTACTATGCCGCACAACATAATATGTGCATTATAATACCCAGTCACAGCACTTAACCCGTTGACAAGTTAATTAAGTTGCGCATTTTGTCACACTTAAGCCGCGTGACACTTGATAACGTTTTGATTAAGGACATTAAAAAAAAGGTGACCACAAAACCGTTAAAAGGCGGCTGTGTTAGGGGTACTTGAAAAAACATTTCCTAAACATAAAAACGACCCTAATTTGTGTCCAAGCTGATTAAAATTTCAATTGGCTTGGGCCATGTGGGCATTACGATGGAAAGGAAAAAAGTTAAAGAGAGATAGAGGAAAACCCCTTCAGATTTTAGCCGCAGCTTAATTGACAGCTCATAGCTTGTTGCATAAATCAACAAAAGGTACAACAGCCAGCAAAATGACAAGGCAAAACCGATGAATGAATGAGGAAGAAGCCATTGTACTCAGCCTTACGATGATAACAGGCTCGGGATCCGCTCCTTTCTTTCTCTGACAATAGCTGTGACAAGTGCAAAATGCAAAAAAAAAGTATTCATTAGTGGCCATTAATCATCAAAATAAAAAAGAAGTACACACTAAGAATCGCATTTAATCTCTTAATTAAAAATGTGTGACGAACTGAAACTGAGGTGTGGCAAAAGTTCAGATAGGGATACTAAGTATGTCTTGTTCACCTTTAAGGATTTTCGGTGCACTTTGACAAACTTTTATGCTCTGACCCTAAGGTAGAAGAGCATACTGTTGTTTATACTACATTTTGTGCCAAGATATCGACTTACGCCAAGGATGTGCTTAATAAAAATGTAAATAAAAAAATTACAAAAAATTACATCTCAAAAAATGTTTGAGCACGGGCTTTCAAAATTTATAGGATAGTTACTGAAAAAATTATTAACCACATTCACCAATTACGACCCACATTTCTTCCTTCACACGCAGACTCTTAACCACCTGCTTTTATAATGATATCAGAGTATTTCGCAGTTCTTAGAGTCCGACTGCAACGTTGTACTATATACGTGTGCTTTTCTATAGACATTGCTTGCGATGCGCGAAAGCTCAACAGATGTACACAAAAATAACAAATAATACTCCAAGAAGTATAAGGCAAAAAAATAACAAGCAAAGCAAAATTCTGAATAATGCTATTCATAAGATTTTTTATGAGATGCGCTCGGTAAAAAGAAAAATAGTTCACTTTTTTTTCGTTTTTTTTTCTTTATACCCACTTTGAATGAGTTTTTTGTATGTGTATGTGAACTACGCAAAACTTTGCCTCTAAGGCAAAAAAATTGCAAAGCCTCGTATAGTAGTAGTTCTGCCTTAGCTTGGCTATCAATTTAAATAAAAATCAGCTGCATAAAAAATTATACTTAAGATCTGGCGCGACTCCAATTTGCATAAGCCAAAGCTAGAACAAGTAAGAAGGCTCTACTTGAGAAATCCCGACTAGATGATACCCTGAACACTACACTTTACGCGTACAGTCAGTACTTGCAGGTATGTGTGTGTGTTTCCTATTAAGCGCATACTCAACTTCAATATCACTGATTTTCATTATTGCTTAACAATTAAAATGTTATCTCAAAGTTTTTTCAAATTCAAGATTTTGTTGTTATCGATCCCATTAGTATATCGGAAACGGGAAAAGTTATCGAAAATCGAAGACAAACTTGTACTGCCTAGGGATTAGGCGAGCTTAAGTTCCAAATCTGGAGTCTCTAGCTCTTCATAGTCTCAGAGATCGACGCGTTCATACATACGGACGGACGTACAGACGGACAGACGGACATGGCTGTATCGACTCGACTATTGATGCTGATCAAGAATATTTATACTTTATAGGGCCGAAGATTCTTCCTTCTGCCTGTTAAACCATTATATCCTGTTTTCCCATTTTTAATGGGATCAGGGTATAAAAAAAAGAAAGATTGCTCTAGTTAAAAAGCTCGACTACAAGATACTCGAAAATCTACATTGTAATTATGTGATTCTTCACAAGTTTGCTCGGATTTGATAATACAAGCTCGTTCAAATTTAAACCGGCGATAACCGATGTCAAATTTAAAAAAAAAATTTTGATATCGTATGGTATCGTGTTAAGTAAGCACTTGAAAACACATCGGTTTCGACTTCGATATCATAAAAAAAAAATGATTATGTAAAGCTGTGTACTGGGTGCTGAGTCGATGAATGTTTCTTCGTCTATTTTTTTGGACAAAAGGTCTCCAGTTTTTGAGCTATGGCGCTAGTATCCAAATTTATTTGTATACCCTGATCTCATTAAAAATAGAAAAATGGCTTAGTGCAAAAGTATGTAACAGGCAGAAGGAAGTATCTCCGACCCCATAAAGTATTCATATTCTTGATCAGCATCAACCACCAAGTCAATATAGCCATGTCCGTTTGTCCGTCTGTCCGTCCGTCCGTCTGTCTGTCTGTCTGTATGTATGAACGCGTCGATCTCAGAGACTGTAAGATCTAGAGACTCTAGATTTTGAACTTAAGCTCGCCTAATCCCTAGGCAGTACAAGTTTGTTTTCGATTTTCGATAACTCTTCCCGTTTCCGATATACACATGGGATCGAAAACAACAAAATCGAAATTGAAATTGAATTTGGGAAACTTTGAGATGCCATTTGAATTATAAAACAAAATAATGACAATCTGTGAAAATTTTATTAAAATCGGTTAAGATACACCGGAGATATGGGACATTGAAGGTGTATGCAGTATGCGCGTACACACACACATACTTGCAAGCACTGCAAGCACCATAAAGTATGGGGATCAGGGTATCGTCTAGTCGGGATTTCTCTTCTTACTTGTTATTTATTTATTATTCATTAAATCACATGGGTTGAGTCAAACACTCTTTTGTGACTTCATTCAAAAACTTCATTCTTTTTTTTTTGGTCATCGATTTTAAAATACCAGTTTAAGGAAAACGCTTCCAAAGTTATGAATACAGTCACTTTCGCAGCAGATTCTTTTAGGACGTATTCTCAGCGAAAAATCGAAAAATTAAAGATCTAAGTAGGCGTAACCCACAAGCCAAACAATGACAAAAATTAACATTCATACCGACGATAAAGAGTGTATTGGTTTTGTGGAATTTCCGTCATGCTGTCCGTCTGCATAAACGTTACATATTTCGACACTCTTATTGCATAAAACTTAGCAAATATCGATCTACGAGTCGATACACCTCGCTGCGGAAATTCGCATCTGAAGCAAGGCAAGAGAACAAAATAGAGATGGATTTATTCGGAAGAATAAAGTATCAGCAGAATAAAGAATCAAATCTTATGTCGGTTTTGATGTTAAGTACCGTTTTATTGGTGCTCGCTTCTGCTATTTTCCGCCCTGGGAGATTGAAGCATCACGTTCCTCTCTTGGCTCCTGTTACCTTCTGTGTGTACGTGCTCTAGACAGGCCCGCTTCCCTATTTCGATGTAACTCTGTACTTTCGTCATACCGGCTGAAGTGCTAAGCACTCTCATCCAGTGATTGTGCGATCGAGAAAACGCGTGCACCGCCTGCGATCCAAGATTACCACAAGGTATTATGGCCGGCGGCGTGTGGTGTCGAGATTTCTCGACTAGAGCCCTCTTGTTTTTTTCTGCATTCGAATATTAAGGAATTTGGCACCAAGAACTATATTTGGCATCACTGATCATGCTTTTGATATTTTATGGGTCACGATTAGGGCTTAGGAAATCTTATAGTTATGCTTTTACACCTTGAGCTTAAGTATAGAATTCTTGTTAAATTATAATTTCAGTTCCGCCCATGTTACTTATACCGCATCAATTAGTTGGCGCACCCGAAGGTTTCAATGTTACTATCGAATGTTTCACAGAGGCGCATCCTACATCGTTGAATTATTGGACACGCGGCGAGGGACCGATCATACATGACTCTTATAAATACAAGTAAGTTACACCAAAAGTCATTATTCAGATAAAAAGTTGAGCTTAGTAAAAACTAACTTTGTATACATGAAATCCCTTTGGTTGACTGACTGATTAACACTATCAACAAACAGCTTGGGCTTCATTTTAAGGTCAAAATGTATTTCATATTAGGGCTTTTATGTAATGATTACTAATCGTAATCATTAGTAATTCGATTATTAAGTTTCCTTGGGCCAAATAATTAATTAATTACGATTACTTTCTGAATTTAAGTAAATACTAAATTGTAAAGATTACAAATAATCAGAAGCCGTTGAAAATTGATGAAAGAGTTGATGTTGATCAAGAATATATATGTACTTTATGGGTAAATATATATGGTTTGGAACCTACGTTGCTCAAAACTGAATCTGCCAGTCAATTTCTAATAAAATATTATATTTGTTATATCAATTAAGTAAACAATATTTATTTATTTGTCATGGCTTGTGATACAAAAACAAATAAAAAACTGACAGTGTTTTTAATTGAAAATAAATATAGTTGATTATTATACCCTGAACCCATTAAAAATGGGTAAAAAGGGTATAATGGCTTAGTGCAAAAGTATGTAACAGGCAGAAGGAAGCTTCTCCGACCCTATAAAGTATTCATATTCTTGATCAGAATCAACAGCCAAGTCGATGAAACCATGTCCCTCTGTCCGTCCGTAAGTATGAACGCTTCGATTTCAGAGACTATAAGAGCTAGAGACTCTAGATTGGAACTTAAGCTCGCCTATTCCCTAGGCAGTACAAGTTTGTTTTCGATTTTCGATAACTCATCCCGTTTTCGATACACACATGGGATCGATAACAACAAAATCTGGAATTTGGAAGTGGCTTTTAAATTATTAAGCAAAATAATGGCAATCTGTGAAATTTTTATTAAAATCGGTTAAGAAACATGGGAGATATGGAACATTGAAGTTGAGTATGCAGTATGCGCGTACTCAGACACACACACACACACATACTTGCAAGCACTGACTAAGCGTTAAGTAGAGCCTTTTTACTTGTTTTTACATTGATTTTAGTTTGAACAAATTTTTGTACATATAAAACAACGAAATGCTGTAATAAATAAATGTACACATTTAATTATTAAGACTAAACATGCTTGTCTCTTACTTAATTTCTTTTCCTAGAGTTGAATCAAGCGTCGGCGTACCCGTTTATAAAACCCACATGAAACTAACAATTATTAATGTTGGCAGTGGCGATGATGGCATCTATAAGTGCGTTGCAAAAAATCCTAGAGGTGAAACGGACGGCATTATACGATTATATGGTAAGTTAAAAGAACCACAATTAAAAACGATTTATAAGGTTCCGTTCGAGTATGCTTGACCAGAAAATAACCTGCACCCAAGACCTCCAGACCGAGCAATTTTCAAAAATAATCTATTTTGTATAAAAATTGTTAAAGCAAGTTTCAATCGGTTTTTTTTTTAAAAAAAAAGCTTGTCTATTATAGCATATTTACACTAGAGCACATCACATGCCCTAAATCTGAAGACTCTAACTCCTATAGTCTCTTAGATCGACGCAGTCGGGGAGACAGACAGACGGACATGGCTCGCCTGTTAGCGCTGATCAAGAATATATATGCTTTATAGGGTCGGAGATGCTCCCTTCGGACTGTTACATACTTTTACACAAAACCATTACACCCATTTAACCCATTTTAAAAAACCTTAGGTATGGGAAATAGTGAAGCTAGTTTTTGTGCCCAAATCTGTTAACTTTTGTTTTTCAATTTCCTTTGGAACGAATTGCCTCAATACAGATTATTTAAACAATTTAACAGCATATCAACACTTACGATTTTAAGACTAAATTTAATAACCATACCCCTGGGTATCTGAAATTTGGTAAATATTTTCTTATGTGTTTTGTTGTTTTGTCGTAAACTTTGATTTCTACGGTCTGGATAATACCGTTATTTATATTTTAAATTCAGAACTTAGTATCAATAGGAACCAGCTGTTAAAGCGCGTGGTTGCTTAAAATATGATGGCAACAAGAAAACTACGTTTTTTGCATGCTTGATTCACATAAATATTGATAAATAGGGTTCGAAAACAAATTCTAATTCCTTTCTTAAAAACAAAAATTAAATAAATTGTTGGACAACATTTGCTTATTTACTTTTTACACCACCTAATGGCCTTCTATGTTTTTACGGGCTTTAAATAAGTTTGAGCTTAAGCCACAGAAATTCAACTCTATTTAGATAATTAGGTGATCCATGACTAGAACGGAAAGTAAAGCGAGAGGAAAAAGTGCCGCATTGAAATTAACGCGAATTGACAAATTTCAGCTTTTTAGCCAATGAGACGAACTAAGCAGAACAATGAAAAAATCTCAACCGCAAGAGCAAAGAAACGGTCCAACTTAATTGGCTAGCGCTCTGCTGACAAGCATTCCGAAGTTCTTAACAAGGCCAATGCAATAAGACGAATGTCTAACACCTCGCATAGAATGCTTCTAGCGAAAGTGTAGATAGAGTAAGGCAGTTAAGCTAAGGCATAATCAGGCTACTGAAAATCAAGTCACGTGCACTCTGTGCTTGAGGTGTGGAATTGGCTGGGCAGGTTTGCCGAATTGACCTGACAGAAGTTTTAAGTCGATGGGTGGTTGGGTTGCTTAGGGTGGTTAGGGTGGTATAAATAAGGATGGTTTAGGTTTGTACTCACATGTGCTACAAACTTAATTTTTCTTCTCATATACATCGATGGAAAGGAAGGTACTGTGTAACTTTTCTTTTTGCAACTCTCTTGAATTTACTTTTTCAAACTATAAGTTAATATCAGGTTTAAAGTTTAAAAACGTGATGGGTATGCAGGCAGCTTAAAGATGCCAAATGTATAATAAATGGCACTCGTACAACTAACAAAACTATGTTCAAGATTCTAATTATAAATAATGGTAGTATTAAAATAAGAGACAACACTGCTGGCGTTCGCAACTGACTGCGGTGTACTTTCATACCAGCACATAATATAATACGTGGTAAGAGGGTAGGTAGATAGATATCCTCAAAATTTGCTTTGTTTTTTGAGCGACATGAATGTCAAAAAATTTGATGACTTTTGCCCTTATACTGTTAAATAAAAATGCTGTACCTTTATATGTAAGGATGTGCACTTTATTTGGTTTTATCGATTTCTAGCTATCGATTTTTCAGCTTCCCAGTACGTACCATCTCAATATTAATAGTCGTCTGACCAGTACGTAGACAAAAACATTGCATTTAATAAAAATACTCTTCGACCTTTGGAGAGTAGCAGAGTAAAAAAGTAGCAGAGTGTGGAAATATTATCGATTTATCAATTTAATTTGACAGTTAACAGCATTTTACATATATAAAATAGTTGGCATACAAGAAGATAAATTTAGGGATGGTAAAATTAAAAAGCATTTTAATTGAAAACATCAATGAAAGCTTAAATTATAAGGACAAAAACAATTCGCCGATAAGCACGAAGAGTGAATTGGGATGAAATTTGTGCATATTGTCACATAATGAAAATACAAAATAATTAGCATTTTGTTATATCAACTCGAGCGTATGAAACAAATGGAGTGGAGTGAGCCGAAGCAGTAAAGCAAAACAACAGACAGGGCCAATTTTAAATAAATAGCATAACAAATAAAATGAAATGAGAGCTGTTCACGGTTTTTTGTTGATACCATAAACCCATTAAAAATGGGTAAAAAGGGTATAATGGTTTTCTGCAAAAGTATGTAACAGGCAAAAGGAAACATCTCCGACCCTATAAAGTATATATATTCTTGATTAGCATCAACAGTCGAGTCGATACATCCATGTCCGTCTGCCCGTATGTACGATCTCAGAAACCTAAGAGCTGGAGACTCCAGACTTGGAAGATTGTTTTCGATTACTTCTTCCGTTTCCGATATACACATGTGATCGATAACAACAAAATCTTGAGTTTTTAAAACTTTAGATGACATTTTAATTATTAAACAAAATAATGATAATCTGTAAAATTTTATTGAAATCGGTTAAGACACCGGAGATATGGAACATTGAACACACACACACACAAACGTGCAAGCACTGACACGTAAAGTGTAGGGTCCAGGGTATCGTCTAGTCGGAATTTCTCGACTAGAGACTTCTTACTTGTTTTGCTATACACATTGCAGGAAAACTCTGATGAGAACAACAAATTTTATGCAAAATAAAAATAAATATGTAAATTAATCATAAACAGTAAACGCTAAAAAAAACATAATCAAATAAACTCAACAACAAGTGCTGTTATTTTATTGCAAGCAAGGCATGTACCTCATTGTGCATACCTCATAAACAAGAAGGTTAGATGGGATTTTTCCGAAATACTGCTGACAGTAGATACGTCTTAAGGTCAGAGGTTACTGTGCATTTCATATACAGTATATACATTATAAATATGTCGTTATACTATGTAGACTTTGTAGACTTTACCACTTAATTATACCCTGATTCCATTAAAAATGGGTAAAAAGGGTAATGGTTTTGTGCAAAAGTATGTAACAGACAGAAGGAAGCTTCTCCGACCACATAAAGTGTATATATTCTTGATCAGCATCAACAGCCGAGTCGATATAGCCATGTCCGTCCGTCTGTCCGTCCGTCTGCCCGTCCGTACGTTTGAACGCGTCGATTTCAGGGACTATAAGTGCTAGTGACTAGACCAGATTTGGAACATAAGCTCGCCTAATCCCTAGGCAGTACAAGTTTCTTTCCGATTTTCGATAACTCTTCCCGTTTCCGATATACACATGTAATCGATAACAACAAAATCTTGAATTGGGAACATTTTTGAGACGGCGTTTGAAACATTAAGCAATATTAATGACAATGTGTGAAATTGTTATTAAAATTAGTTTAGAAACACCGGAGATATGGAACATTGAATTTGAGTATGCATTTTACGCACATACACACACACACACACATACCTGCAAGCACTGACTGTAAGCGTTAAGTATAGGGTTCAGGGTATCGTCTAGTCGAGATTTCCCGACAAGAGCACTCTTACTTGTTATAGTATAATTCAAAGTAGTTTATTGAATTTGAAATTTTTAAGCTTAATAACATGCATGAATAATTCAATTCTCAATATCGCTTTTACTTACCCTTTTAGTTTCGTATCCACCAACAACTATTTCCACGGCTATATACACAAGCGAATCGCATTGGAGCGAGGGTGGCTATGGCAACTCTGATTTCACGCGCACCATATACGGACAGGATAAAAGTGAGTACTCAAGGAGATTAGAACGTATCGAAACATTCCCTGGCACCGTGTTAATTGTATCACAACACATTGCTTTCTGCCACTTTCTTGTTCTATGCTATCTTCTTATTCTATTTCACTCTGTCTCTTTCTTTTTCTTTTTTTTGTCATGTGTGCTCATATAATCATCTACAAACACAAAACGAAAAACCCTAAGACACGCGCTATCAATCGAAATTAAATGATATCGGCTTATCAGAACAAAAATCCTTCCTAGATAAAACGCCGACTGCAATAATCGGAAATGTGAATTTTCCTGGCACTGCCATCGACAGCAGCAGCAACAGCGATGCCAACTACATTGTCTCTTTAACGTGGCTGGCACTGGTTCCACCATTTGTGATGACGGTTTGTATAAGACTTCGTTAAGGTTCTTTGTTATTCTTTGGTAACATATCAATATGCAGTAAAGAGAGTACATTTTTAGATCGAGCAACTTATATCTATACAGGTGAAAAAATCCATGTGAATAAGCCCGAAACCAATCTTCGATTTTTGAACACTCTGATAACAATATCATAATCAAAATCAAAGTTTTTGACTTCAGTCACATCCGCTTTCAAAATAAGGGGAAAGCTGGATAGGCATACAAATTTTTACTGTATGTTTTGCGAGATTGATAACTGTAGATGCAGGGACCCCATAAAGTTTAAATATTCTTGATGAGCATTAACAGGTGAGCCGATTTATCTATGTCCGTCTGTCCGTCCGTATGTCCGAACGCGTCGATCTTAGAGACTATGAGAGCTAGAGACTCCAGATTCGGATTCAAATCTTGAATTTGGAACACTTTCAGACGAAATAATACAAATCTGTGGATATTTCTTTATTACGGCCTTCTTACTCTTATTTTTTGCTAAATTCACAAATTCAACACCGGTTAATTGATCTAAGAATAAATAAGTAGGCTTTTCAAGTGTTTATTATAATCGGCAACCTGAAAAAAGCTTCCTTACTTGTCAATTATGAATTTTGTCGATAGCGAAGTGTCCCAGTGATCGTAGCACCCAAAATGTGACACTTTATCTGAACAGCCCACATACAAAATAATTTGCAAAGCTTTAAATCTTTATATAATTTTAAGGAAGGCTTTAATAACAAGGTATAATGAAATCCGGTTTAAGTCGGTCATGTCAGAGTGCCCATCTGGTTTGATTTTTATGCACGCGGTGAGCAGAACTTTTTGCACTACCCTCGCGTGGAATGAAAAGATTATACACTCCCCCCCCCCCCCCCACTAATAAAGTGGAATCGAACAAAGTTTAAATAAAAAACATTAAAATGGATTTTTTTCTATGTATTTATAATTAAGATGAAGACCTATTAGCTAGTCCCTAGTCAACCAGACCCTGGTTAAGATCCGCCCCTAAAATTATGAAACTTAGCCAAATAGAGCTTGCACTGATTACCAAAAATTAATTTAATTTAGTGAGAAAAAAATTTCAAAGTTCTTGTTCGTCAAAAAAACTTCTTTTATATACACAAACCCAAAAACATAGACATATGGAACATGAACAGTTAAACAAAATAAACCTTTCTAGGCACAAAGACGAACAAAACAAGTAAGAAGGCTCTAGTCGAGAAATCCAGACTAGACGATACCATGAACCCTATTCTGTTCGCGTATAGTCAGTTGTTGAAAGTATGTATGTGTGTGTGTGTGCCTACGTGCACACTGAATACTTTACTTAATTTAAATGTACCATACCTCCGGTGTTTCTCAGCCGATTTCAATAAAAATTTCACTGATTGTCATAATTTTTGTCTTAAACGCCATCCTAAAGTTTTCCAAATTCTAGATTTTGTTTTTATCGATTTCATGTGTATATCGGAAACGGGAAAAATATGGAAAATTGAAAACAAACTCGTACTGCCTAGGGACTAGGCGAGATTAAATTCCAAATCTGGAGTCTCTACCTCTTATAGTCTCTGAGATCGACGCGTTAATACATACGGACGGGCAGACGGACAGACGGAAGGACAGACAGACGTAAGGCCGGACAGATGGACATGGCTATATCGACTTGGCTGTAGATACCTATCAAGAATATATAAACTTTATGAGGTCGGAGATGCTTCCGTCTACCTGTTACATACTTTTGCGCAAAACCATTTTAACCCTTTTACCGATTTTAAACGGGTTCAGGGTATAACAAGTAAGAAGGCTCAAGTCGAGAAATCCCGACTAGACGATACCCTGAACCCCATACTTCACGCGTACAGTCAGTGCTTGCAAGTATGTGTGTGTGTGTGAACGCAAATACTGCAACAACTTCAATATTCCATATCTCAACCAATTTAATTTATTTTAAAAATTTCGTAAATTGTCATTATAGGATTGAGGGTATCGTCTATTCGAGATTTCGCGACTTGAGCCTTCTTACTTGTTTAATGTTACGATTATTGGAAAATTTAGCCAAATTCGCATTTAGCGCATTTTTTATGGCATTGCTAAATAATGAAACTTAATTTTTATATGCCTAGTAGCTTTTAATTATACTTTTGAAAAATTTCTTTATGTTGAATATTTGAAATCTCAAAAAAAATTCTTATTTTGTAGACCCGTGTTACTTAACATTCCACAAACATACGCACGTGAAAAAATGTTGTTTATAAGTCGATAGTAAAAAGTGTCAAAGTGATGTTTACGGTCTTACGAAATTTTCCATAAACATACAAATAGCACCAAAATTGGTCAAGCCGTTTCGGAGGAATACGTACTCTAACACTTTGAGAAACGTGTAAATTTGCAAATTCAAATGGCTTAATAGTTTAAATTAAGAGCCTTGTTTTAAAAATAATCTATTATATTATGAATGGCTGTGTAAGATGTTAAGCGCTTTATTGTAAATGCTGACAAGTTAAATGAGCTTTGAGGTATGTAACTAGGTAGGGATACGTCATTGTATTGAGAACATTTTCCAAAAAATATTAAAAAAAATAAAAATAGTAATATAAATTTTCGGAACCCATTAAAAAGGGTATAATGGTTTTCTGCAAAAGTATGTAACAGGCAGAAGGAAGCATCTCCGACCCCATAAAGTATATATATTCTTGATCAGCATCAACAGTCGAGTCTACATAGCCATATCCGTCTGTCCGTCCGTCTGTCCTTCCGTCTGTCCGTCTGTATGTATGAGCCAACCGATCTCAGAGACTATAAGAGCTAGAGACTCCAGATTTGGAACTTAAGCTCGCCTAATCCCTAGGCAGTACAAGTTTGTTTTAGATTTTCGATAACTCTTACCGTTTCCGATATACACATGGGATCGATAACAACAAAATCTTGAATTTGGAAAACTTTGAGATGCCATCTGAATTATAAAACAAAATATTCACAATCTGTGAAATTTTCATTGAAATCGGTTAAGAAAAACCGGAGATATGGGACATTGAAGTTGTGTATGCAGTATGCGCGTACACACACACACACACATACTTGCAAGCACTGACTGTACGCAGAAAGTATAGGGATCAGGGTATCGTCTAGTCGGGATGTCTCGACTAGAGCCTTCTTACTTGTTTTTTTTTATTGTTTTGGTGCAGGTGGTATTGCATTACAATAAACATTGAATTTGATCAAATCCACAGGTATAAAAATTTAAAACATTTAAAGATGTTTCCAGAACGTCAGTTTAGGGTGTTCAAAAATACTGAAAGCACTTAAAAACACATTTTTTAGATTTTATGTCAGAATTAAATGTCAAAATCCCGACGTGAATCGCAAAATCTGAAAACAGACATTATGTTATGCATTTAATACATCGGATAGATTTCGATAATTAATTAAAACCTTGTTGAATTGTCTTATCTTTCAAATACAAAAATTAACGCTTTTTGATAGTTTTTGTGTAATCGCATTTTGGTAAGCCTTTGCAAAAACTCATTTCTTCCTACCCAAACATGGGATTTTCGATTGTGTTACAACAAAAAAAAAAAAAACTTCCACAAAACAAATTTGTTTACTGAAAGCCGATGTGTTCTCCCATAAATAACTTCAATGAAAGCAGAAAAAAGTAGTACTAAGAATTAGTTGATACCCCGCTGTCTTGATATGTTAAAGGACTTTTATTTAAATTTTACAATATTGTAAGTAAAGCTTAAGATTATTGTATAATATACTTCACAAAAATGTAAAACATTATAAAGTTGTATTGCTTTCCATATAAAATGAAAACTGTTAAATATATACATACATACATTTATATATATATATATATACAAACACACACATATACATATATAATAATGAATAACGAGCTAAGCACACACAACAATACGCAAATAAAAATACATACGTGTGGTATGCATATACGAGTACATACTTATGCCTATATATACAACCTTACCTATATAATACTATATATTATATATACACTATAACCATGTAACATGTATTTAAGAATACGTAATGAGCTGTAATTGTAATGGTAGTGGCATTAATACAAGCCCGATTTCCACTGAGCTAATTGAAATAATAAAAATCAACAACACCGACATCAATTAATAATTGTGTTTTTGTAAAATACTTTTTAACCAACTAAAAGCACCAAGTTCTAAAGCATCTATCACAGCACCAATCAGAACAACAAATGAACACACATTAAAAACACAAAACCAAACAATTAAACAAATAACAGTGATCTTTTATGCTTTAATATAGGACAAACAGATATGTACATTGTAGCCATATGGCTCTGTAAAATGCTAAATAAATTCGGAGGTCTGGATGTTAAACTGAAAGTATATCCTTTTTCAGGTAAATAAAAATGAATTATTTAATTCATAAATTACTACTCATACTTGCATTTACACAGACAAAATGAATCAGTTTACATTTTTATTTTCCAGCTTTATCTTTTGCTTCTGCTTTCTTATATCCACTTTCTCAACATACATATATACCAATATATGCATAGGTAGGCACATTATTTTTAATCATTTCACATTTTCAGTATTTGTGTACAGAACGCATAATATATATAGACAGTTATATCCCGAAATTAGCGGCGAACTTCATTAAATTGTGTCTGAACAATGCATTTGATTAATTTCGTCGATTAATTTAATTTTTCATTTGACTTCAACTATACATGATTTTTGTTGCACGCAACTTTTTAAGTAATTCAATGAAATGTAAAATATACAACAACCAAATAACGTTTCAGTTGGATGCAACCGGCTGCGGAATGCTCTAAGACCAGGGGGACAAGGAAATGGAAGCGGCAGCGATTGAGCGTACCTCCAGCGTAGAAATTGTCGCCTCAAAATGTTGAATGTAGATCTTTAAAAGGCATTTATTTTGTCACCATATTTGATGATCATGTTTTATGCGGATTTTTAGGGGACGTCACTAGCAATATTTTCATCAAATTTCATGACTTCTTCAACTTCTTTGCGCCCCACTCTTACCTCTTTACTTGACGCACACATGTACCAATACATTTGCAAACCTTCTCTAGCTTTTCACTGCAAGACCTCCGCATTTTCAAATCGGGCACGCCTATAGTGCTCTGCCCTTTACGGTCAGCCCCGGAATTTTAATATGGAATTGCCCAGTTTATAAGCTGGATTCACTGCATTTTGTAAAGTTTTCAATTGGTAAAAAAAACAAGAATATATATAATATATGGGATGATGCTTCCATCTCTTTGTTATATACATTTGCTTAAAACCATTTTATTCATTTTCCCATTTCATGGGATCAGAACGCATACGGACTAGGGTTCAGGGTATCTGTTAGTCAATGTTTCTCAACGAGAAACTTCTTACTTGTTTTTTGTTGCTGAGTTATTATTATTGAATTATTACTATTATATCAGTCAGCCCTCAAGAGGTACTAATAAAAATTAACGTTTGTATTTAAATTTAATTTAGCGCTCTAATCCGGAAATTGAATTGCGGGGCGTGAAACAAACAGTACTAAAAGTACTTTGTGGCGTGTTTGTTTTTATAAGATGATGGGAATAAAAGAAAAACAGAAATGAAAGCGAAGGATGAATCAGCTTGAAATCGCGGCACAAGATGTCAATTTCATTACGAAATATGACGACGGAGAGCACAGTGTGCAGCACTCATCTGCATAAAGGGGAAATTATTTTTGCTTCCAACTGTCAACAGCTACAAAATGGCAAAAGCAATCGCAGCTGCTTGGACAAAGTTTTCGACGCCAAAAACATAAATAAAAAAATAACGAAGAAAACATTGCAAAAATAAATCCGGGCAAAATGGAAAATGTTGAAATGAACTATTCACGACCATTTCCGCAGTGCAAAGGAAACAAGTAAGAAGGCTCTAGTCGAGCAATCCTGACTAGACGATACCCTGATCCCTATACTTTACGCGTACAGTCAGTGCTTGCAAGTATGTGTGTGTGTGTCTTGTCAACTTCAATAATCCATATCTCCGGTGTATCTTAACCGATTTCAATAAAAATTTCACAGATTGCCATTATTTTTCTAATGTTTCAAATGCCAAATCAAAGTTTTGCAAATTCAAGATTTTGTTGTTATCGATTCATTGTGTATATCGGAAACGGTAAGAGTTATCGAAAATTTTAAACAAATTTGTACTGCCGAGGGATTAGGCGAGCTTAAGTTCCAAATCTGGAGTCTCTAGCTCGTATAGTCTCAGAGATCGACGCGTTCATACATACAGACGGACAGACGGACATGGCTATATCGACTCGACTGTTGATGCTGATCAAGAATATATATACTTTATGGGGTCGGAGATGCTTCCTTCTGCCTGTTACATACTTTTGCACAAAACCGTCATACCCTTTTTACCCATTTTTAATGGGTGCAGGGTATAAAAAGAAACCAACCTAAATTTGTGTAAGGCAACAACAAAGTTAACAAAGTCAACAAACACATACAAATGAAGCTTTAATACTAAGAAAAATGTGCCCCATAAGGAATAAGTTAAAAATAATGTAAAACTTGCGATTGGGCACTTAGAAAAATACAATTATATTTATGAAAAAATGCATTGAAAAAAAATAACCCCTGTGATGCAACACCTACCACGTTTCAGACTTAGCAATTATCTGTGCCTAAAAGAGCAAAAAGACAGAGGAGGAAGAGGCAGCATTGTGATAATGAACAAATGTGTTTGTGACATACATACACATGTATTTATGCACTTAGAAAAGTTTTATGCGGAACACGCTTGCCATACTTTTTATCTTCGCTTAGTTCTTTATGCGAGCAGTTTATTAAAGGATGCGACGCAGTGTCCTGTACAAAAAACTTCTGCATTCAAGTTTATAAAAATTGTGTGTGTGTGGGCGTACAAAATTGTAAGTGCATTTCGCATAAATGGAAAATTGTTCAATTTATCGGCGCACAAAGGAACACACGAGCTTGGGTATGTCCTTACTGGAATAACTTGAAAAGTTCTATGCTGTTATATAAATAAATATTTTGCCTAAGTTTGTTTACTCTGAGAAAGTAAATAGGTTGCGGTCGACTGTGAAGAGCAAGTAGGAGTGGCACTATGTATAAATTGCGAAAAATCGTTATAGGTCGAACATATGCTCCGAAAATGGTTATGGATGCCATACCTAGAAAAACTAGTTTGAAGAGAAAAAAGTACCACATTTCAAATATTTCTGATCGGAACTGCAAAACTAATTTTGATGATTAAATCAGAAGAATCAATTTCACAATTGACTAGTGTAGATATTGTATCCATTGTGTGTATACATTGATGCTCACATAATGCGAAAGAGCGTATATACAGTTAAGTGAAGAATATCAATGTATAACAAGACAAAGCATACGCTGATATTTTATTGAACGTGTGTCGCACCTTGTGAGTTCATGTTTAGTTCGTAATCAAACACAGCACTTTTTTTTTTAAATTTAAAAAAAAAATAAATATTTTATTAATTATTATTGGCATTGCTTCGCGAGCAGAAAGAAAGGAAGATTAATAAAGGATATTTATTGATAAGACATAGATCAACAATTGATAACAGTTTTAATAAAAAGAAGACTTGCACGGATGTGTCGCGACAATGGCTGCTTGTTTAACACGGCGATGAGCTTTCCGACTCTTACGATTCGTTAACAACTACTTTACATGTTTTCGGCCCAAAAAATAAAAATACCCTCCAGAGTAAGACGACTGCACATCTTGCTATTGTACTCCAGACTAAGCAATTTTTGCAACTTAACTGCTTTAAATTGAAGCGCAGAGTAAAAAAAACCGCAAGCCGATGTAGTTTAGGTTCAAAAAATTTAACGGTCAGTGCACCTACTATTTTGTATTCTCAAACGTAAAAGAGAGATCTTCAAGCCAAGTTTGACCGTGTATTATAATACAGTATAAAAACTAAAATAAGGTAAAGCTGTTCAGCTCAATTTGGAACTGTTAGTTTTGTTATTCAAACCGGAGAAATTCAACAAAATTAAATATTTGCAAACATTATTTTTGAACTGATTATATTCTATCCTGATAAATGTATTTGGTATACAAATTACAAGCATCTGAGTTTTTGTTATGTGTATGTGTTTACACCAGGCCACCAGATGTTTTATACGCAACACAGGGATATGCTTGTCAGACTTAAGCTTTGAGTCTATTAGAGTACCCATTTCTTGAACACATTCAATGTGATGTAATATTTGATTTTTTATACCCTGATCCCATTAAAAATGGGAAAAAGGGTATGACGGTTATGTGCAAAAGTAAGTAACAGGCAGAAGGAAACATCTCCGACCCCATAAAGTATATATATTCTTGATCAGCATCAACAGCCGAGTCGATATAGCCAAGATTTTAGGCTGAAATCTCGTCACGGTAAGATAAGCAGAAAAATTTGAAATGTGTTTTTCAAAATTGTTACATTTCTAGCTGAAGCATGAGAATTATTGCCAGCTTTTAAACTTAATCTGCAATATATATTCAAAAATTTATCAATCGACTCTGTACATACCTTATTTAATTATTGATTACATGATCGAGAAAATGCTGTTATTATATACAGTATTATACATATTTTGACACGGCCTTGGCTTTATTCAAGTCAGAAATTCCTGTTTTTATATCCTGAACCCAATAAAAATGGGTAAAAAGGGTATTATGGTTTTGTGCAAAACAGGCAGAAGGAAGCATCTCCGACCCCATAAAGTATATATATGTTTGATCAGTATTAGCAGTCGAGTCGATTTAGCTATGTCCGTCATAGCATCATATAATATTGCCTCAATGAGGCGTATTCAATTTAATTTTATTTGAGTATCTAAGGCACAACAACAATTAAAGATCATAATTGAAATTGGTATAAACTACCTTAACAGAAGATTAAAATGTGTGAGGGGGATGATAAAAATATCAACAAGCTAACAATAAAATATTTTCATTCAAGTAGTGAACGGAACGGAGCAGCGAAGTTAACGTTGGAATGTTGTCGAGACGACACCAATAAAATATTTAAGGCCACAACAAAGAGATGCCGCCCGCAATCACCTCGAGAAGTGGTCTTGAAGCTTCAACCAAGTCAATCCCATCAACCATGCCACGCCTCACAGTTGGCAAAACAAACTCATGAAGGGGTTTGTGTATACCCAACTCCACCGGACAAACACTGTTGCAAACGAGCTTAACATGATAAGCCGATGAGAACTAACGAAGAAAATGCACAATGCGATTGAGCTTGAATTGAGGGATGAGTTAAATATTGAGGATAAAAATAAAGACGAGGAACACGCCATTGAAGCCAACTTCAAGTTATCACTAGTCTCAATTTCACTCTACTTTGATGTGTAGTAGCGAAATTTTAATTCAATCGCAATTGCAATCGCTTTAATTTGAGATTCAGCTTTTTCACCCTACAATTCAACTTCATCCCTTCCAAAACTGCCTTTTTATTGCGGCTTTCCCTTCTGTTTTTATACCCTAAACCCATTAAAAATGGGTAAAAAGGGTATAATGGTTTTGTGCAAAAGTATGTAACAGACAGAAGGAAGCATCTCCGACCCTATAAAGTATATATATTCTTGATCAGCATCAACAGCCGAGTCGATATAACCATGTCCGTCCGTCCGTCCGTCTTTTTGTCCGTCCGTCTGTCTATCTGTCCGTATGTGCAAACGCGTCAGTCTCAGAGACTTTAAGAGCTAGAGACTCCAGATTTTGAACATAAGTTCGCCTAATCATAGTTTGTTTTCGATAACTCTTCCCGTTTCCAATAAAAACATGGGATCGATAGCAACGAAATCCTAAATTTGGAAGACTTTAAGAGGAAAAATAAAATAATAAGGAAAATAATGATAATCTGTGGAGTTTTTATAAAAGTCGGCAGAGAAACACCGGAGATTTGGAACATTGAAGTTAAGCATGCAGTATGCGCGTACACACATACACACACTTACACAAGTTTAGGGTTCAGGGTATCGTCTAGTCGAGATTTCTCGACTTGAGCCTTCTTACTTGTTCTTCTTGTGTAGTATTTGTGGTCGACTTGTGGCATGCGGCTTAGACTTCTTAGCAACGTCAGTCAACCGTTTACAGGTCTTGGAGTTTCATAAAGTGTGTGTTCTTTGAAATCCCAACTGACAATCAAAGATTGCTTTTAGATGGGTTTCTACAGATATTTCAAATGCCTTCAAATTCTAATATGTTTCGGCTTAAATACACAGTTAGTGTATTAGACTTTGAGAATTTATTTTTGTATTTAACACATTCTATTCAGCCATAATGGATAGTCAATTTACAACGAATTAAGGCGTTGCGATTTTATTTTTGAATTTTGTATACACTTTAAAGCATAAAAGAAAAATTATATGTATACCTTATCTTTGATGCTTTCTTTTATTCCTTACACATTTTATGAAACATTATAATACATATTATGCTCAAGATTGATCAGCAGTAACAACCGATACGATTATGCCATGACCTTCCGTAGGGATGAATAAAATCGTCGATCTCAGAGACCATAAGCGCCTGAGGCTTCAGATTTTAAATCAAAGCTCTATGTAACGTTTCACTTGTAAAAGCTGATGTCGATTTACTTCACTACATGGGTACGCGCCTGCATCCGGCTGATGCTCGTCACTGATGGGAATAAGCTTTCTGAATGCTGGTAAGAATAGCTATTAACCAAACAATTACATCGTGTACCTAAGAGGAGGATAAAAGCGGGAGTAGAGGGAGTAAGAGAAATTTAGTCAGCAGAGCTAAGAAGGCAAGATCGCAAAGCCACATTTTTTTTTTTTTTGTTCTTATATCCATTCATATTTAACAAGTAAGAATGCTCTAGTCGAGATATCCCGACTAGACGATACCCTGATCCCTATACTTTACGCGTTCAGTCAGTGCTTGCAAGTATGTGTGTGTGTGTGTACGCGCATACTGCATACTGCATACACAACTTCAATGTTCCATATCTCTGGTGTTTCTCTGCCGATTTTAATAAAAAACTTCACAAAATATCATTATTTTGTTTAATATTTCAAACGCCGTCTCAAAGTTTTCCGAATTCAGGATTTTCTTGTTATCGACCCCATGTACATATCGGAAACGGGAAAAGTTATCGAACTTCGAAAACAGCTATAATTCCAAATCTGGAGTCTCTAGCTCTTATAGTCTCTGAGATTGACGCGTTCATACATACACACAGACGGACAGACAGACGGACGGACAGACGGACGGACAGACTGACTCGGCTGTTGATGCTGATCAATAATATATACACTTTATGGGGTCGGAGATGCTTCCTTGTGTCTGTTACAATACCATAATACCCCTTTTATCCCATGGGATCAGGGTATTAAAATCAAATACGCTTTAAAATTCGATTCCCAGGTAGGGAATAGGATATGTAGGGGAACAGCTGAGTTTCTTGTCATTTCCGGCGATTTAAGATCCGCTCTATTTAAGGGTGAAGTTATACGGCTTTCTTGGCTGGTTTGCGTGCACTGATCGGTGCGCGGTTTGCCCGTTTCTTAGAATGCATTTTGGTGAAGAAGGGCGATACGTATCAGATTTCCACACCCGTAGCACTAAGCACTGTACTCGGCTAACCAATTTTAAAATCCATGGCCACTAGATTGTCAATTTCAACAGTTGGGCAAAATGGCTGCTATTTCGCCAACGAGCTATTCGCCTTCATTATGACTTTTGTTAGGTTGGTCGTCCAATGTTTGGTGCTTCAGAGCTGCAACGTGATATTGAAACTCATCTATAGATAGCGTCAATTGCAAATTGGAAATTGGAATTGGGTTGGAAATTAGTTGGCTGATTTAATCCGCCCGCATTTGGGAAGAAATCGCAGACATGATTGGGTCTACTTATGGCGCTGGCTGCAACGTTGCAAATTCAACACGTGGTTATTTGGCTTGTGTTTGCAATCTTGAAATTTTGCTTCTATGTGATGAGAAATAACTGCAGTCTGTTTAGACAAAACAGCTAACATTGCATTTTTTTTCAGTTAGGCTAAAAGATCTTTAGAATTCTTTAATATTATTTGGCATCCATTCGCGCTATGTTCAAACATATCTTAATAATAAAAGATATGCAACTGATATGATTGAAAAGCTGAAGACTAAAATTCTTCTGCGACTAGATTCTTCTAGTCCTAATTCTATGCTTAGCTGACTTGTAAAGAAAAGTAAAATATTGAATCAACTTAGCGGATGGTCGTACTTTAAGTCCACAGTTTAACTTTTTTCTGGCTTAAGATTTGCACTTGATAAGGCGAAAGTAAACATGAGCTTACTACGTTTTTCACATAGCCAAACAAATGTTGTAGTCTTAGTAACAACTCCTGATTGATATGCGATTTTAGAGTAAATTGATGAAAAAGATTATGAGAGGCCTCCAGCGAATTCGGTTTTAAAGTAATAATAATATTTATTTAAAATTTAATAATGATGTGTTTCATTTGAAGGTTGATTACGAACCAACTGATGAACTCAAAAAGTGCGACATACGCTCTGAAACATATCAGCGTATTTCTTGTCTTCTTTACATTTATATTCTTATAACTGTAAAAACGCTCTTTCGTATTATGTGAGCATCAATGTATACACTCACACTGGATATAATTTCAACATAAATGAATAGAACACAAACTAACGTATCAAGCATATCTCTATTCCTAAACTAGGACAGGTGAGATTAACGGAAGATGATTAAAGTCTTAGGTGTTTTCAAAATAATATTTATGTTGTTTAAAACCAAAAACGTAGCTCTGGCTCTGAAGTTGAACGCCTGGCCCAAAGGTTGGGTGCTAAATTATTTATACTGTAACGTTTCACGTGTAAAAGCTGATGTCGATTTACTCTACAAATATAAGTACGCGCTTGCTGCCGACTAATGGGAATGGGTATTTTCGAGAGCTGGTGCGAATTGCTCCAAGCAATTAAAAACAATTAACTCTCGTACCTAATAGATGGGAAGAAGAAGTAACGGAAGTTAGGTCAGATAAGCTAAAAAGGCCACAGATCACGTTTTTCGTATTGTTGCTTAAAATCACACTTCAAGCTTTTGCATATAACAACTAAAGCGGGAATATGCATATTTAAACTAAAACTATTAACATTGTTTTATTGAAATTTTCATAATATTTAGGTTTGCTGGTGGGAAAAAATCTCCAGTGGGTATAACCTTCACTTTTTATACTCTGATCGCATTAAAAATGGGAAAAATATAATTCAAATAGCATTTCAAAGTTTTCCAAATTCAAGATTTTGTTGTTATCGATCCCATGTGTATATCGGAAACGGTAAGAGTTATCGAAAATCGAAAACAAACTTGTACTGCCTAGGGATTAGGCGAGCTTAAGTTCCAAATCTGGAGTCTCTAGCTCTTATAGTCTCTGAGATCGGTTGGCTCGCCGTGGTTTTGGAGCATCTTTCAGCCATAATTTTTGCAGCTTGCCAAATAATAATTCACACAGGCGGCAATTAATACAATAATAACATTTAACGTCATGCCACAATGCATACAAAATTTTCAGCTGTCGGATACAACATACGTAGAAATACTCACATTTATGTAGGTATGTATGTATGTATTTGTGTAGCTCGCCGTCGTTTCCCATTGGAAATCTCTTGCTTACAAAGTAAAACCTCGTTGGAAGTTTTTTGGATGGAAAGACCATTCAATTACACCTGCTTACGAGCATTACAGCGCCGTTATGTTATATGTTTGTATGTGTAGGTGTTTTTTGGAAACGAGCACTTGGCAGCCAACGCGCTAGCAGCTTAACTACCTCCTCTGCCTTGTGCTTTAAACTTGGCAACAATTTTATTACATTTTCGACTGTCGACACTTTTGTATTGTTATTGTTGTTGTCGATGTGGTTGCTTATTACTTAGTAACAAAAGCAACAACATCAAGTGAAACCGTTGCATTCGGGTGTAACTGACTGCGGAGTACATTGATAACACTATGAAAACTGGTCGAACATAGTATGTTTCGGGAATTTGGGGTTAACAAGGTTATGCGCTCTTTGGGGGACTTAAAAGCTGAAATTTAAAATATACTCTTCCATTTTTGGTATCAGAGTATAAAAGTTACAACAATTGCAACAATGCGAGCAAACATGTAGACCAACTCTTGCCTAAAGTGCCAATTACAACGGCAACAACAATCACAGCAGAAACTGTCTGCGTAAATTTTCCCTGGCTCTTCGTTTCCGTGTGTCAAAAAACAGTCGACCACATAATCTATGTTTACACATACATATAAAATGTATATATGTAAAACAAAATCACGTTAAAGCACCACGCAAAACTAAAAAACGACTAAACAGAAGTTGATGACTAATAGTTAGTTTTTTTCGACCGGAATAACAGCATATCTTAAACAATATTTTAAATAATATCTTTAGTTCCTGTCGTGTCTTGAATGCACGAATGCACCGGTTGGCACGGTAATTCGATTGAATGTTAGCTGGTTCCTAAGATCTGCATTGATTTTGATGCCACGTAATATATTAATACTTTTAATTATTATACTCTTATACTAAAAGGTAAGGAAAACTGCGTCAAAGTGTTAAAATAGTGGGGATGGGAAATCGGTAACAAGTCGATACACTTTGTAGTGCAAATTGTGTGGGCACAAGAACTTAACACATTTCAACCACTTGAGTCACGAGATGGAAATAGAGTCGCAAAGTTATGTGGCTTGTTAGCTGTCGTTTTGGCCCAAAGATCTTTATTAATTAAGCCCTGCCCCTATACACCCTTTTGCAACCGGACTTTGCCAGTGATTATGCTGTCATCTAAGTATTCCGCAGTTTGTTGCGTCCGTTTACTACTTACTTGTTTTTGTTGTTTTTGTGTAAAGACCCAATAACAAAAGTGATACATTGACTTTTGCCATGTATGGCGTAAGCTTAAACTTCATTGTTAAATAACAAAAAAAAAGAAGAAGAAATAGTTAAGGAAACCATGCACTCGAGTGGCTTTTTAAAGCAGCTAAACAAGCACTCAACAGGACTTGCTCTTACTTGCATTTTAGCAACATGAGCATTTGCACTCATCGCTAAGTAAGTGCCAAGACCTGTGCCAAGGTCTATATGCAGCGATAGGTAATGCCACATAAAAAATTGTTACGGAATATTGTACACACTTATAAGTTCATATAAGTATGTATGTTGGTCTTAGTCTTAGTTGTTTTTTTTTTGGTCTTGGTGTTAGTGTTGGCCTGGCTTATAGGTTCGACTTTGGAGCTATAAGTAGCTGGCAACCTGTCTGCTGTTGTAATATCGTACAGTAACTGGCAGCGAGTGAAAATGGAAAGGATACAGCTGCAACAGCAGAGTACTGCTGCCACAGAATGCCAGCTGGAGCCTTAAAGTAGGCAAAGCCTCGATGCACATGTGCAAGGGTGTTAATATTTACCACACAATCACCTCCAGCACCACCCACACAATGACTAGTGTTGTTGATTTGTATTTTGTCAATATTTTATAGCATTTTATTTGCCTGCTTCAGTTTAAACGAAGGCGACTAGCCAAAGCGGTAGACGAATTGGAAATTAAGTTTAAAAAAAACTTTCCAACAATTTGCAGGCCTGCCGGCAACACAAACGCTTAATCCTTTATGCCTGTTCGTTCCTTTGGACAATAAAACAAAAAAAAACAAAAAATTGAAAACGGTTGGGTGAATAAAAAAGAAAGGAAACAAAGTTACCAAATACTTTTGCGCATTCCGCAGTCCTGAGCGCCGCTAGCTACACTCAAAAATGTTTGCTCGAGGCCCAATAAAATCATCAGGAAATCCGTAGCCAGAATTGCAGCTGCCAGCACAGCAACACCAACAGTAACAGCAAAGGACGTGGTAGACACGACTTGCGCTGTCTTTCAATTTACTTTTTTTTTTTGAGCAATAAGCAAAAATGCCTTTTCTTTTCCTACCTCTTGCTTCTAGCCAAATTCATTTTTCTTTAACACACTTCAAACATAGCTATAGCTTTAAAACGAAAACTTCATAGACGACTTTCCATTAAATTGGCATATAAGGTCTTCAAACTGGCTCGCACAATTTTGTTGCACATCTTTTATGGCAATGTCGACAAATCTGGCAAATCTCGCTAATCTTTAACCTGTAAAGATATATACAGGAGTGGGCATCGTCCGCTTATTTTTGATGCAGGTCATAAATTTGTGAAAAGCGGTGAAAGAAATTCGCGTTTCCGATATAAAATATGAGGGGTTTGGCTACGAAATGGCTGTTAAATAAAGTTTTTTTTTTCTCATTTTGGTATCTTTAGCTATATGGATGAGGACAGTCGTACTGACAGTCAGCATGACGGATATTGCACATAACTAATATACTATTTACCTTCGGTATCGGAGTATTATTATGCATAAACAGCTCAACAAACATGTTCATTGCACCGTTGATAATGTGAATTGGTAATTAAGTTCTTTTTCGCTAGCAACCCTTCAGAACTGGAATCGGCCATTTACTCTCTAGGGGTAAGGTATGGAGTCAATAGCCGATCGCCCGACGGCTTTAGGTATGGCATTCTGTGCGCGAGGAGTCTATTGACAGACGTTCACTAACATATGCCGACTGTGAAAGATTCTGATACCAGAGGCAAAACTTATGCCCGAAAAATTTCGAGACCGATTTTTTAATAGTTGTTAAAGAAATAGGCATTTCCGTAAACGAAAAGCGGGGAAGCTGGGGTATCGTGGCTTGCAAGTTTTAAAGCATATCTTTTTATACCCTGAACCCATTAAAAATGGGTAAAAAGAAGAAGGAAGCATCTCCAACCCCATAAAGTATATATATTCTTGATCAGCATCAACAGCGGAGACGGTATAGTCATGTCCGTCTGTGTGTATGTATGAACGCGTCGATCTCAGAGACCAGAAGAGCTAGAGACTCCAGATTTGGAACTTAAGCTCGCCTAATTTCTAGGCAGTACAAGTTTGTTTTCGATTTTCGATAACTCATCCCGTTTCCGATATACACATTGGACCGATAAGAGCAAAATCTTATATTTGGAAAACTTTGAGCATTTGAATTATTTAATAAAATAGTGAAAATCTGTGCAATTTTTATTGAAATCGGTAAGGAAACACCGGCTAAATGGAACAATGAATACATACACACACGCACATACTTGCAAGCACTGACTGTACGCGTACAGTATAGGGTTCAGGGTATCGTTAAGTCGGTATTTCTCGACTAGAGCCTTCTTACTTGTTAAAATGTCATTATGGTGGGTGCAAGTTATTCATAATTAAGCCATGGTTTAAGAAATGTGTGTGTGAGAGTGAGAGAAAAGATCAGCCAATGAAAACCTGTCGTTGTCTTCGTCGTCGTAGTATTGTGGTTAAATTTTACAAACGTGTATTTCTACTTGAAATTTGAAATTGTATATAAATTACGACAACAGGTGGGAAAAGTTAAATGTGTTCAAAAAGTGAATCCGAGTGCAGTTATCAATATACTCCTGAGATCGAAAATGAGCATCAAACAAGTGTTGATAGCATTCGACGAAGACAGTCCTTGATCGAATCAAACATCCAATTTGGAGACAATGGAAACGGTCAACGTTTGAATACGGAGGATTTATTTCGGGAAACACCTCCAGTAGTGACTCCTTCGAAAAGAGCTCGGAAACGGACAGCTGTAGCCGAAGTAGTGATGGACGTTACACCCAAAAAATTAAAAATAAACATAGAAGAAGAGATGAGAAAAGCACAAGTGCTAAACGATTCCGATCAGATATGTTTGTTGAGTTAAGTGATGATTTTGTAATTAATTGGAGCAGTGGGATAAGTTCTCAAAAAAGTTATTATTTGGTCTCCCTTTCCTCTTTTTTTACTCCCGAAATTTTCTGAATCTGGTTTGTAGCTTGCAGAATCAACTTCATTACTAGAGTGTACATCGGATCTACACATGACGGTATTATAAATGTTGTCCACCTTCCTGTTTCGGCTTCTTGGAGATCTTGCCGTAATCGAATACATCCATACATTTCCATATGATTATTGATATTAATAACTTTTGGTTTTTTCTTCCAAGCAGCACTGACAGGCAGCTAACTAAATTTCACAGTCGCCAGTGGAGCTTCGGTTTTCATTTACACAAGTTTTCTTCAGGGAACAATTGGCATTTATCCCTTTCTTTCACTAAATACAGCCATAAAAAACATTCATGACTTCAACTAGTTGAGTGTCAATGCAAAGGATGTCTTTGTATGTAAGAGTGTGGCCCGCCACAAAGGAAAATCCTTGCCTAATACGTGCGGTATTTTCAACGCCAATAAAATCACAAAGTCACGTGCGGAACCCTTGTCCCTTGTCCATCACGGAAACCACACACAACTTCTTTTCCTGCTTTACGTTTGTATATTTTTTTCTATCTTTTTTGCTTGGACGCCTGTGCTTGAGTCTGCTTTCGTTTTGTACTCTTATATGTGCCTCATGCGGTTGCCCGGCATTGCCCAGCCCAAATAAGCTTGCGTCCCATCATGTCCTTTATTATGACAAGCTGCGGTTTTTGGGATCGCTGATTGCCTTATCATTGGGGTCCTTGCAATAGCTCAGCGTTGTTTTTGTGTTAATAGTTTTTGTTGTTGAACATATTTATAGGGCAAATTTCGTTCCTTGTGGGCATAATATGGATTATGGATGGAGGGTTAATATTATTATTATTATTATTAATGTGTACGTGGGTGGTTGCAAAGAAATTTAATGACAATAGTCTTTACAATGTTTTTGTCCAATAGTTCAAGTTCAAGTTTCCGGCTTACTTCAGAAAGTCGCTTGAGATAACGAACAGTAACTTAATTGTTTAGAATTGTGTTTGTATTTTCATTCTGACTTACCAAAAGATATGCAAATCATAACACTAACTGTGCTAGGAGTGTACCTAAGTTTCTTTTGTAAACTCTCTCAAAACAATAAAAAAAAAGAACTACACAAAGTCAAGAGACGAAAACATGTGTTATCCGGATGAAAAGAACGCTATGCTGTTCAGACATTTTCAATAAATGGATAATGCGTTCTGGCGCTAACAATGAACTAAAATTTTGCTCAAGGGTGCGGTATCGAGTCCGAGGTGGGATTAAATTGTAAGACGAAAAAACGGTGTGCCCAAGGCTTGGGATACGATACGTTACTAACACACCGGAACATTAAAAACAAGTGAAAACGTGACTGCGAAATACTCTGATACCAGGAAAATAATTGTCATTTAGACGATGGTAACTAAGGGAATAGTGGCGGCGCTGTGTGAGCGTGTACCGCATATCTTACTTAACTTCAATGTTCCTTATCTCCGGTGTTTCTCGACCGATTTCAAAACAAATTTTACGGCTTTTAATTTTTTGGTCTATAGTCAAATTTTCAAATTTTTGCAAATGAAAGATTTTGTTATCGATTCCATGTGTATATCGGAGACGGGATGAGTTAGCATAAATTTAAAACAATCTTATAATGCCTAGGGCTTAGACGAGCTTGTGTTCCAAATCTCTAGCTCTTATGGTTTCTGAGACCAACGGCTCATACATACAGACGGACATGGCTATATCCAATTCGCTCTTCAAACTGATCAAGAATATTTACTCTTTATGGGGTCGGAGATGTTTTCTTTTGCATGTTACACACTTTTGCACAAAACCATTACACGCTTTTTACCCATTTTCAATGGGTTCACATTAAAAAATGGGTTCACAAAAAAACATTAAAAATAAAGAGAATCAAGGATGCAGGTGATAATTATAGTTAACCATTTATGCCTTACAAAAAAAATATTTTATTTCTTAATTAATCATTTGCACTGTGTTTCAATAATATGTTTCCATTAACATAAGTCGATGGCAACTTTTACTTCACTACATGCATATGTAATTGATGTTTTAATCAATGAAAAGGTTACCGCAGTCTCTTATTATTTTATCTATTTTTTGTCATTAGTTTGTGTCTGCTTCCAACTGCTTCTGCAGCTGTTGCACACAAACACACCCAATTATCAGCGTAAGGTTCTTGGCTATTTGTCAATGATGAATGCTTTTGGAATTTATGAAAGCAGTGAAGCTGATTTTATGGTGGCCTTAAGAGCCAAAAGTAAATCACAACAACACGAAGCGAAACGCAGCGAAACGAACCAAAGCTGGGCAAACAAACACAGTTTCAAAAACAAAGATCCTTTTCGCAGGACTGCCACAGAGGTTGCCAATGCCATTACCACATTCAGTCAGTGCTTCACAATACTTGTTGTTGCTGTTTGTACCCAGAGCCCCTAGCATAATGGGTATAATGGTTTTGTGCAGATGTATGTAACATACAGAAGGAGTTTGATCAGCATTAACAGCCGAGTCGCTATATCCATGTCCGTGTGTTTCTCTATCTGTCTAAATGTTTGAAGTCTAATGTCTTACAGACCATAAGAGCTATAAATTCGATATTTATAATGATTTTTTATTCTACCCGTTTTTGATATACACATGTATTCGAGAACAATAATGTCTTGAATTTGGATATCTTGGAACGTGTTTAATATTTTTAATAAAAATTCGATTGGGAAACACTGGAGATATCGAAGAATTTTCTTAAGTCTTTATGCAGGCATTTTTTGTACACGCGTGCAGAAACACATAAAATCAGTGATTTTACACGTAAAGTTTAGAGTTCAGGGTATCTCTTAGCTGAGCTCTCTCGACTAGAGCCTTCCTACTTGTTTTGTTTGTTATTGCGGTTATATCCTTGCAATGATTTGAAGCGCTGTGTTTACCCACGTTCGTCCCCATATTCGTCTGTTTGTGCTCCGCCCTTTGCTTCCTCAGCAGCTCACTGAGCTGTGCGAAAAACCAGCGGCTCTGGCCGGGAATAAATTATTAAATCATACACTGTTTTAGTTTAAAGCAAGCAGCTTAAAGCTCATCGAGACGGATGGGTCTCGGTTTGGGAAAACTGCTAGCCCATTTATGAGTGGCGTTGAAATTTATATTTATGCAATCCAATGTTCAAAAATAGAAAAAAAATAATTCAAGGCAAAGGAGATTCTTTTTAACTCTGATACCAGAGGTTATAAGAATATTGGTTTTGTGCAATGTTCGTCATTTGATCTATCTACGCGTCCGTTTTGATGATCGACATTTTTTTTCGAAGCCCGCAAAGCTAAATTTTTAAATGTTTGAAAAATATTAAACTGAAGATCAATAAAAAAAAGTAAGAAGGCGCTAATAGAGAAAGCCGACTAGGATATCTCTGACCCTTTCATTGAAAGCGATATTTCATTAGTTTGTCCTTAGACATTTTTAAGAATTTTCAAATTCAAGATTTTATTGCTGTGTTTCAGAAACGGCGAAAGTTATCGATATTTTTATTAATATTGCGCGGGATAAGCGATACCTTAGTCGCCTAGTTTTTGATATCGACACATACAGACGGACATGGCCATATGGACTCGGCTGTTGATCCTGATCAAGAATATATATATTTTATGGGGTCCGAGATGCTTCCTTCTGTTACATAATTTAGAACAAAACCTTTATACCCTTTTTACCCATTTTCACTGGGTTCAGGCTATACAAATAAGCTAAACATATACCTATACTTTACACGTAGTCAGTGCTTGCAAGAAGTGTGGGTGTGTACGCGCATACTGCATACTCAACTTTAATGTTCAATATCTCCGGTTTCTTAACCGATTTCACAGATTGTCATTATTTCGCCTGATGTTTCAAATGCCATCTCAAAAACTTCCAGATTGTCAATATTTCGTCAGATGTTTCAAACGCCATCTGAAAGTTTTCAAAATTCAAGATTTTTTTTTCTATCGATTACATGTGTATATCGAAAACGGGAAGAGTTATCGAAAATCAAACACAAACTAGTACTTCCCAGGACTAGGCGAGCTTATGTTCCAAATCTGGAGTCTCTAGATCTTATAGTCTCTGAGATCGACGCGTTCATACATACGGATCGATAGATGAACATGGCTATATCGACTCGGCTGTTGATCAAGAAAATATATACTTAATGGGGTTGAAGAAGCTTCCTTCTGCCTGTTACACACTTTTAGACAAAACTGTCATACCGTTTTACCAATTTTTAATGGGTTTAGAGTATATTTCTTAAGATACTTTGCCCCTACTCATTGGCTTCGACTAGTCGTCAGCCCTCAGAGTTGGCAACATAATAGAAAACGATGTCATGAAGATAACGATAAAAATACCATACATTTATAGAAAAATCGTTTCATCGTATAACTCTTGAAGATCTCAATTATGCTTGAAAAAAATTTCAAAATGCTTTGTATATGGTTATAATCATTAAACATTTTCAACAATTGATAAGCTTTTTTAAAATTGCTAGATCTTGCCTGATATAGGCTAAGCTTGCAAAACTGTTCTTAAATGTGATTACATAGTGCTCTTCGCGATCGTAATGTTTTTTGATTAGAAAGTGAACGAAACAATAATAGTTTGTTTCAAATGTTCGATAACTCTTCCCGTTTCTGATATACACATGCGATCGACAACAACAAAATCTTGAATTTGGAAATTTCTGAGACGACGTTTAAAGGGAGATGGCTTAAGGAGGTGAAAAGAAGAAAAAGGCCTGGCACGTGATAGCAAGAAAAAGGCCTGGGCTGTGACAAGCAGAAAAAAGCCAGGCCTGTGAAAAAAAGAACAGAAAAAAAGAAAGAAAAGGTTGAACAAAGTAGTGAAAATACTGGAAAAGCGTTTACGCCTGGAACCCTGGACAGAGTAAGACCATCCAGGCAGCAGCTCCACACACATCGGGAGTGGCCAAGGCAGATGCAGGAGACCACCGGAGGATCAGCAAGCCCGTCGGGCTGGTCATCAAGTTTGTGCCCGTAGAGATAGTGCCCCCGAAAGAATTAAACATAAGCTCTTGCGCAACAGCCATACGGCCGCCGCCACAGGCACGAAGGCCCGAATTAGACCCAGTTAATTTAGTTACTTAGCGATCTATCCCCGCCACTATTTATTTGGCATTTATCTACTATCATTTAATTTATTTATTTAATCATTCTTTCTACGTTTTCGTGTATTGTTTATATGTTCCACATTTATTAGTTCATGTTCATTTTTGTTTATTTATTTATTTAAATACTTTCTTCATTCTTTTTTATACCCTGATCCCATTAAAAATGGGGAAAAAAGTATGTAACAGGCAGAAGGAAGCATCTCCGACCCCATAAAGTATATATATTCTTGATCAGCATCAACAGTCGAGTCGATATAGCCATGTCCGTCTGCCGTCCGTCTATCCGTCCGTAAGTATGAACGAGTCGATCTCAAAGACTATAAGAGCTAGAGACTCCAGATTTGGAACTAGCTCGCCTAATCCTTAGGCATACTTCCCGTTTCCGATATACACATAGGATCGATAACAACAAAATCTAGAATTTGGAAAACTTTGAGATGCCATTTGAATAACAAAACAAAATAATGACAATCTGTGAAATTTTTATTAAAATCGGATACTAAACACCGGAGATATGGGACATTGAAGTTGTGTATGCAGTATGCAGTATGCGCGTCCCCACACATACACATATTTGCAAGCACTGACTATACGCGTAAAGTATAGGGATCAGGGTATCGTCTAGTCGGGATATATCGACTAGATCCTTCTTACTTGTTTTTGTTAGTTATTCGTAAGAAAAAAATATAAATTTTTGTTACACCGGCCAGCACTGTATCCAGGTCGTATCCATCCCTGAGTGACCGATTTGCTAGCTGGCTATTGATACAGTGTTGGGAATGAAAAGCCGGTTCATAACAAACGAATTAATGACAACCTGTGAAATTTTTATTGGTTCCGATTGAGACACACCGGAACAACAATTATTCAGTATGCACGTATACACATACACAGATACTTGCAAACACTGACTACGTTTAGTATGGGGATTAGGGTAGCTTCTTGTCGGTATTTCTCGACTAGACTTTTTTAATTGTTTGGTTTTGCACGCGGCATTCACTTGCCAATGAACAAAAAAAATCAATCATAGTCATAAAATCCCAAGGCAGTAAGCAGTTAATCCCGACTTAAAATACCCTGAACTTAGCACTTTCAGTCAGTGCTTGCTAGAATTTATGTGTGTGTATGTACGCGTGTAATGTATACTTGACTTAACTTCAATGTTCCATATCTCCGGTGTTTCCAACCGATTTGAATAAAATACATCCATTTTCTTTTTTTCGTTTTCTGAATTCGAAATTTTAGTGTTATCGATTCCATGTTTGTTTCCGAATCGGAAAAAGTAGTTGATAACTTTAAACAAGTTTGCTCTACCTATGGTTTAGAAGAGCTTATATTAGAAATTTTGAGTGTTTCTGTTATTGTTTCTGAGATCGACGTGTTCAGACAGACAGACATGTTTATATATCAACTAGGCTGTAGATGCTTATCAATAATAGAAACTATATACTTTGTGAGGTCGGAGATACTTTCTTCTCTGTGTTACATACACTTGTACAAAACCATTATAAGCATTTTGTGTACCAATGGGTACAAAAATTTAGTCTACTTTGTCAACCTTTCCTACCGCCTAGTCTGAAGGTAACAAGTTGACAAATTAAAATTTTGTTTTGGGCTTTATCCATTTTCGAAAATTTCAAAACAGATCGCAATAAATGTATTTTTCGGCGGTCCATGCCCAGATTGTAGAGAACAACACATAATTTTCGTCCCGAATAGAATTTAAAATTAAGGACGTTTTTGTTTTAAAAGCAAGTAAAAATAAATATTTTTCGTAGGTCATAGCTCGTGAAAACGGATTTTCACAGATGCGTGCAATGAACCAAAGGGCTACACTGTTTCGGGTGACCATCAAAAAAACATTTAATTGAACTGTAAAATGGTTTAGCGAATGTTATTTGACTGACATCAATAGAGCATACTTATGCTTTGCCTTGCGTATCAAAGAAAGTAAAATACCCAACATCAAAGAGTATATTTTTATACCCTGAAAAACGGTATAATGGTTTTTGCAAAAGTATGAAACAGTAAGAAGGAAGCTTCTCCGACCCCATAAAGTTTATATATTCTTGATCAGCATCAACAGTCGGTAAAGCACTGTCCGTCCGTCTGTATGTATGAAGGCGTCGATCTCAGACAATTAGAGCTAAAGACTCCAGATTTGGAACTTAAGCTCGCCTAATTCCTCGGCAGTACAAGTTTGTTTTCGATTTTCGATAACTCTTCCCGTTTCCGGTATACACATGGGATCGATAACAATAAAATCATGAATTCGGAAAACCTTGAGATGCTATTTTAATTATTAAACAAAATCATAAAAATCTGAAATCTTTTTATGAAAATCGGTTGAGAAACACCGGAGATATGGAGCATTGAAGTTAAGAATGCAGTATCGCGTAGCCACACACCCACACACACACACTTGCAAGCACTGACTGTACGCGTAAAGTATAAGGTTCAGGGTATTGTCTAGTCGGGATTTCCCGACTAGAGCCTTCTTACTTGTTTTATTTAAGCATCATCGTCATTAGGCTATTCTGTATCTCCTTATATTACCATGAACCTAAAAAAAAAAACGTGAACAATGGTATTATGATTTCGTGAAAATTTATGTAACAGATAGAAGGAACCATGTCGCACGCAAAAAAATTTATATATTTTTGATCTGCATCAACAGTCGAGTCGATCAATGTTTGTCTATATGTCTGTCCATCTTAATGTGTCTTGAAATTTTAAAATTTATAAATTGCGTTGGGAACAAAAAACAATATTTTGATTGTTTGTGAAAATAACATTTAAATCAGTTAGGAAATATATATACATACATCAAAATTTGAGCTTAGCTAAACATGAAATTGCGGATTAGGCAACCACTTTCTATGCACAAGCAATAACTGTAGGGTACTTTCTAGTCGACATTTCGCATTTATTTTTTATGGCTTATATCTGGTTAGTTTTCTGCATTTCTATGTTCAGTTCTCATTCTTATAGATGCAATGGCAATCCCTCACACTCAATCCATACCGGACACACACAAACGTTCACAAACGTACGTTATCCGGACTAGCCGTGATGCTGCAATTTCAACACTTTGAAGTCCAGTTTGAATTTGGGCTCTGTTGTATATTAGCCTTTTTTCTTGTGGCATCAGCCCAGCTCCAATCTGTGTCCTGGGCTGTGCTGTGGTCCTCCAGTGCTTCGGTGCTCGTTTTCTTTTGCAACTATTTCAACAAAGCGCAGTGCAGTTACTTTTATGTTTTGTACGTGCCTCGGCAGAACGACAGCTGAGCAAAAACGCAAAGGAATCGCCGGCTATGATGATGTAGCACGTGTCAACATCAGTTGTGACTGCTGGTTGCCAGTGAAGCCGCCTAGACTGCAAGAGCAACGCCAACTGGATGAGGCCCTGTGACGATGAACAACATGAGCGGCTGTCATCATGAATGTCAGAAAAGTTTAGCGCCCAAACGGGGTTTCATAAAACATCTAGACGATACATGCACTGACATGTTACTGCATATTAGAGTAAAAAAATATTTCCATACAGTGCCCCACAGGTTACTTTGTACAGTGTCAAAAAATTTTTGAACAGCTGTATAGTAGTAATTACACACACACAAAATGACAATGACCGATTATAGGTACAAATGTACATTTATTTAGCGGCACAATTTTATAATTTTTATTGTATTTTTATTTGAATTACTTTTTTTTTTTTTGTTATAAATATATTAATAAAAAATTAAATTAAATAAACACTAAAACTTTCAAAAAGTAACGAATAACTATTTGGTTTAGTCTCCTCTGAATAACAGCTTTAAGCCTGTTTTCCATAAAGTCAACCAGTTTCCTGTTTCTATTTGTGTACCCTGAACGAGTCGAGCAGACAGAACTTAGGAAGTTTCAATTTTTCGGTAATTTACGTCATTGAACCGACATTTTGTGCTCGCCATATAAAATAAACCCAGATTTCGGATAAGATTTCCTAGTCAAACAATTTTTTTAATTTTGGCACACTGGGCGTGATTGAAATCACTGACGGCACCCATATAAGAATCATGAGGCCACCAGACTGAACATAAATTTATAAACCGAAAGGAATATTTCAGAATTAAGGGAATGATAACTAAAGAAGAAGAACAGTATGCCAGAACTAAGTGACATGTCAAGTTTTCGAAAGTCATGTCAAGTTTTCGAAACTCTTAAAAATGCAATTTTATACACAAACGAAAGGATTATGTTTTAATGCGCGGATTCGTTTCGGTTTATTTTATTTAAATCACGCTTATCATTAACAGCAGCTTAATAGTCGCCGGAAGCTCAAATTCTGAAACGGAAGTCAGAGGAGCACGCTTAAGCCAACGAAGGGACTTTTCTATATCGATTAAAGTAGTTAGCTTATACATTTTAACAACAGTTACTTATAACAGCAGGCGGGTCAGGTGGTACCACCGCCAGCGCTTTCTACACGGTTACCAAGTGTCTTGGGCGAAGTAGCGCCAGAGACACCAAAATTATATGCGCCCGCAGAGCTGCCCAGCATAGATCAAGCTATTCGCACCCATACCAGGTTTTTCTGAGCAACAACAGCATCATCCCGCAGCTGGTGCTACAAACACAATCATTTGAGCCACCTGCAGCACCACCTGTTCAAGAGGAACGCAAATCGGTTGGTGGTCTCTTCTCGCTCACCAGTCTAGTGCCCACCGGTGTGCTACAGAACATCTCGGATATAGTGAAATCAGCCACAGGTAGAACCAACGAACCAACACCAGCTCCTACCAACTACAACGCACCCAATTCCGCGGTCCAGCTGGCTTCTTTGACATTACTACTGGACCAACAAACTATTATACGCCAGCATCAGGCTCCACCCGTTGCGCCAAACTATTTTGTCCCCTTAGAATCACCGTATCATATCACCGGATGTTCTTCAAGAGCAGTCGGCCTTGTGCGTAAGCAGTTGTAAGCCGAGTTGGAAGTATGTGTGTGTACGCATATACTGCATACTTTACTTAACTCCAATGTTCCACTACAATATTTAATCGATTTGAATAAAGTTTTCAGAGATGGTCATTATTTCCTCTAATATTTTAAACACTGTTTCAAGCTCCGAATTCAAGATTTTGTTGTTTTCAATCCCGTGGGTATATCGGAAACGGGACGAGTTATCGAAAATCGAAAACAACCTTGTACATTTTTCATAGGGTTAGTGTATGAAAAGGAAATCAAAACATTATCACATGCATTTATTTGAGTAATGAGAACAAACCAAATTTGAACGAGCTATTGTTTAATTTAACATAAAAAAAATGCCTGGCCTCCAAATTAAGTTTGGCATAAGTTTGACAGGCGCAATGCACTATGCCCAGTGGCCCTAAGTGGTCCAAATTAATTGGCACCATTCCAGCGATTGGGGGATTGGTAAATTGGTGGCTGGCTGCCAAAACAGCCAGAAATTCAATGCGCGTTGCCTCGACAAGTATTTCAATAAATAATTAAATCTGAAAACCGAACACGATCTAGTGCACAAACATGCTCACACCTGTACGCATCTCAGAGACCCTCATTGCCTCATCCCCACCGAAGAGTACAAATTGAAAATAACATAGTGTCGGGGGATGTGGGAAAGGAGGAAACAAAAATAACCAGGTCACTGTGGATGACGCTGAAATTAAAATAAGTTCTAAGGGTTGGCAAACCGACGTAGGCCTATTATCAGAATTGTCTTAATGAAGGCGTCAGTGTCTGGCCAAAGAATCTTTATTATTTTGTAATGAAATGGTTTGCCAAGTGCTGCTATGACGAGCGTATCTCTCTTCCCGCTTACTTGTATATGCATAAAAAGAAGATGCCGATGAAGACGACAACTCTGAGTTGATTCAATTCAAAAAACCTCCACCGAATGTCAAATTCTGGCAAGAAGTCGAGAAGAGACTGACGCGAGTTGAGTTAGTTCAGGTCTGGGTAACATTAGTCAGTCGCCGTGATGGCAGTCCACTCAGCTTGTTTGCGTTTTTGTTCTCGGCCCTTTTTGTATCCTTGCTTTGATAGTATATATATTTATATATATAGCGTGTTAAGATGTTGCCTCATAAAGAAGTCATCAACTTTCTAATGACTCTTGATCTAACATTTGTAAACTACTGCTAGTCTACTTATCAACCTGGTTTTTACAAAGAACGCGTTTCCATGACCTTTCATACTTACATAGTGACACAAAATGAGTTTTAAATAAATTTGTTGCCTGTTGCAAAGGGGTTGATTATAATAGTGCTGTTAAAGCACAAACAGATTTTAATTTTGCAATCCTCAAAATTATAAGATTCAAAATATTATTTTCAATCTTTTTAATAATTTGACGACTACGAATGACTCCTTAAGAACAGGCTATCTAATAAGTGTCACATTAACACATTTTTTGGCAAACACATTGTATGTGTATACACATTTCTTATTAAGCACGTAAGAGTGCATTAGTCTGAAAAACTCAAATAGCCAATACCATGAACCAAATATTAGATATTGATACCATTAAATAAAATACGCGTGTAGTAATTTCTAATGTGTATACGTGTTTGCACTAGGGTACATAACAATCTCAGAGGCCGATTTTCCGATGAACCAAATGTAGAAATATAACTGCTTGCCTTGCATTTGAAAACCGTCTAAAAATGTCCCGATTATATATAAATTCTATATTCAAAATATGAAATTTCTCAGAAAATTGCATTACCAAGAGTTGCGCGTTTTTTTTTTTTAATAAAAGTAACTGTAAATACAAATTTACAAATAAAAACATAAATAAAAAATTTTCACATTGTGTAAAGACTTTCGTGTCAAAGTGTTTGTGTATGCACCATCTTATATCTATAATGATTTATAGATCACGTTGGAGAGCCTGTTCACAACAATTAGAAACAGAATCCGTAACAGTACGAATCCATGTTGAATTTATTCCCCACATATGCTTAGATACGGTCGGAGTGGATTTCTATCTGCGACATAAAACCTAACTTTAAAGACAACAAATTACTTTTTATATGCAGAAAGCATTTTCATCCTACGGACCTGCACAAAACCAAATTAAAACCAAATGTGCGTCCATAATGAATGTGGAAATTAACAATTTTATAGAATCTGAGGCTAATAAAATTAATTGAACATTGCTTAATTTAGACCATAACTACAATAAGACGAAAAAAGACAACATGGAAGATCCAATATCATGCCATCGTTGCGAGTTACACTGCCGCATCGCAAATGCACATTTTCAACTCAATACACAGTATATTATTATATTGTAATATTTGAGGGTACAGTTTGCAGAAACTAGAGCAAGAAAAGGCGGCTCTTACCAAAAAATTAAAAGATTATGAAAATAACTGGTCACAACCATTCGTAGATATGACCAATAACTTGTTAACGGTTTCCGAATATGTAAACGAGTAATACAACATTCTTGCTACACTGAGTGAAGACACATGTTAAAATCTTCAGTGAAATGGAAAAATTTCTTTTGATCAATTAGAGTTCATCAAAAGGTTACCAGTCTATGCGAGATGGTCTATCTTTTAATTGGCCAGTCTCAGAACTTGACTAAATTGGAGCCCAATTAGAATGATTTCTTCGGGCATAAACGAAAAGGTCTGTTTTAACATATCGAAGCATGTGCAAACTATGTCAGCGACCGAACGGAACTGCAGACTCACGGACGTTCTGAGCTCGAAAACTGTGGCACAAGATAACACTTTGTCAATTGTTGTATTTTCACATTTTATTGTTATTTGTAAAAATTCTAGGCTGTTTTATTAAAATTTTAAAGGAATTATCCAACATTTATTTTAATTGTTTTCATTTATTTACTTAAATAAAAAATAAATTTTAAGTTTTATATACGTATGTATATAGTAAAACAATTTTATCACACCCAAGCAATGCAAAACAAATAAAACAGCGCCATTTGTGCACAATCAAAACTAACCATTTTAAATACGGTGACCTGCCCCGAAAAATTAACAAAGAAGCAAAAACTAACTCTGGCTACTTTGCCTGGCTCTCTATTTTCTTCTCTTACTATAGCATACTCTTTGGCGTGCACAAACACACCAAAAATTACTGTATGCGTTAGGCTATTGGTTCGGTATATCTTAAAGTCGAGTTTTTTTTGACAAGAGCGTTCTTATTTGTTAGTATTGATATTTGTGCAATGGATGGAAAATAATTAGTTATTTTAGTTAGGATTTTATATTTTAGTCCTGTATCTGGCAAATTCTTCATCTTCAAGTAAAAGACAAAACGACAGAGTCAACATATCTACGTCCTCAGACCAGAAATAAAGAACGTGCCGCCAGCAAGATTGTTTTATTTCGAATGTATTGAAGGAGGCAACTGAAAATTTTTAAGGATACGAAAAACATGCGCTTTTTATTGTTTGGTTGTTTCTTATCTGCAATGATAGATGCCACGCCCACGCCACGCCACGCACGCAACGCGTCGCGTCGCCTGTGGCAAAGCGAGCGACAACAATTTACAATAAATGGAGTTAGAAGTTACAATTCAAACGGCTGCTTTGGATGGGGCGTGTCACATCATTATTGTTGTTTTTGTTGTTGGTGCTATTTAAACGTGCGATAAGCCGAGCCAATTTAATAGCAAAAATAACATAAAATACGGGACAGACAGACTAGCAGGCTGAAAGGCAATAGAAGGAAACAATAAGACAGTAACCAGAAACCAGACAGCGTTGCCAAAAAATAAATATTGCAGCCACTGGGCGTGAAATGTGTGTCGTCACGCATATGTAAATATTTGCATAAAAACGTTTACAACAACAAAGACAAAATTGGAGGATACAGACTTATGTACGTAAGCATAATAGCTTTCGATTATCGAAAGTGAACAGCGCAGACCGCCTTTTAAAGTTGTTAGCTTTAAAAAGATGCTACAAAGAGCGAAGTGAGGTAGGTGGAGAGAAACACTAAATGTAGTTCTGAGTTAAAACGGTTCTCTTGTTTGATGGGTTCAAAAAGTTTTTTTCTTTCTACTTTAATAAATTGTTCAATTACTTAAATTTAAAAATAAATTTAGTTGTTTCTCGAAAGTAAGAGGCGGATTACACAAGGACTGCGTTATTGCGTTAATGACAACAAGCATATTTTTCTCCTAACATCTTTAAGAAGTAATTAAGTTCCTGTCGTACGTAACCGACAGCGGAATACTCTGATACCAGCAGAGAAGTGCCTATATTCATTTGATATTTGGGGGCGTGGGAACCAAAGTTTGACACAGATCTGCGGGGGATGCCACCAGCTTCCTACTTGATATACCTTTTGCCGTAATTGAGAAGCCGGGCCTGGTGGCATCAAAACTTTTGAGGTTGAAAAATGTGTGTTTTATCGATATGCACAACGAAGTGTATTGGCTTGTTATCGAAGAGTCCCCCAGTGGGTGTATTTCACTCACGAACACATGAACCCAGTTATTTGCAAAGTTACAAGTCTCAAGATTAAAGGGTTTCTAAAAAAGTTGCGTTCATACAGACGGTCGAACACCATTACGGCCATTGCACAAACACAAACCATCATACTCTTCGGTAACAGATCATTAAAATTTACAAACAGCAGTCACCCAGTGAACTAAGCCAATAGTTACCAACTCTAGGCTTAGTATTTAATGAAATCGCTTAAAACAGATAGATTTAGATTTAGATTGCAAAACAATTGCTACGCGGAAACGGAACTAAACAAAACAACTCGTATTATACGCGTACACAAAAACATCAAAGAAGTAACAACACACCGCACAAGGCACTAAAAAAAAACACTCAATTATACTGTCAAGCACGAAACTGATTACAAACAAACATCATGGCGCCTATCCCAAAGCGTTAGAGCGAGAACTCTGCTGCACTTCTCTCCAGGTGATCAACCAACGTTTCGACCAGATAGTGTCTATGATTTATGCGAAGGTCAGCGAATGCGAGTAGCGCATATTTTCTAAATTTCAAACTTGGCTGGATAACATGATAGTTGATCTGCAGAGGACGCTGTTGACTCCCAGGGACTCACGACTCAAGTGGTCACGCTGGAGGCCAAGTTTAGAGCCTAGTCCGATGCCAGCAAAGCTGTTGAGCTATGGGTACATGGAGTTCCAATGGTAGAAAACGAGCTCCACACTGTGCTTCTCGTTAAGATCACACCGACACCAAAAGTACGAGACATATTTAGGGTCAATCAGCCACAACCGGATCAGTGTCTCACCCTGAATTGGTTTCACGTTTTGAGTGCCCACGTGAAAAATTGCACTTCTGTGTGCGGCGGGAGAATACTGGCAAACAAATAAACAGTCACATAGCTTGTAGCTAAAGGGCTTTGGTGATGTGGCTATTTAACTAAATGACCCACTATCAAGAGAAAATTATGATATTCTTCAAGAAGCAATGATCAAGGGTAAAAACATCAGACTCCTGTGTCCATTTACGTCGCTCTCGTCCATGTTAAGCTTAACGACAGAAGTTATGTTATCTGTGATGAGAGTGAAAAAAACGTCACTAATTCATCCGATGTTTATTCTCTTTAATTTTCAATGTAACGCCTCTTTCTTTAATATAATAGGTAAGTTTGTTATCTTAAATGTCCATTACCACAAAGTTATCTTTATATTAGCTTTGCATTTTTTTATGTGCTTTTTAATAACGATATTGTCTTTACATTAATAATTAAAGGTGTATAATAGGTGCGCAACTAGTAAAACTTTTTACCCAATTTAAATGTGCTTCAGTTAAGGGATTTTCAGATCAAACAGGAAAGCGATGGTTTTTTAGTTCTAACTTATCAATAAGATGGTATTAAGGTATGTCATATAAATGGTCCGAGTTTACTTAATAAGATGCATGAGTTTCGTTTTATGTCTGTAAATTCGATGTTGATATTGTTTGTGTATCTAAAACCCGGTTTGTTCCAGTTACGTGATTCATGACTAAAATGTAATGTTTTACATAGGCAGAAGATATGGCACTCATAATATTAACTAGAGATCTTTCCAGCAACAAAGGACATATCTGTTTAGGGCAAAATGCAATCACTAGGACTGAAGTTAGTACACTATTAAACGAAATATTTGTAAATAAAATTGATAATATTCTACTTTATTCTACTGTCCGTACCAGCTTTTTTCAAACATGATCTCATTTTTATAACTTATGAAAATGCACCCTAAATACAAGAACTTAGTAATAACATTTAGGAATTGCCTGTTTCAATAGAGATTCGGATAACATTCATCATCTCCGTTTAAAGGCCACCTAACATTCAACATAATTGATTGTTTTACAATTACATTTACAAACCTTTTTTTTCTCCTATGTCAGAAACTCTGCTGCTGATATTTGTCAGCAAGTTCGGCGATTACTTCACGGCAGAATTCTAGAAGACTTTAGAATACAAAGGCTTTGGACACACTAAATAGTCTTCGTAGGCACAGTGGGCGATTTGACTGATCTAGCGAAATAAAATAAGAATGATCAACTTTTAAAATCTGCCAAAATTGTATAATCCACGGATACCAAAATGTTAATTTAGCAAATCGATAACATTAAGACCGATAAAGTTGCTATCATTGATCATCAGTTAGCTTTCAAACTCAATATATGCCAGGTTTAGGGTATCTACTAGCGGAATTTCTCGACTAGAGTCTTCTTACTTGTTTTCTATTTTCTTGTAAACATAATTTTAAAATGTTATTAAATTAACTTAATGTGTATATATTAAAAGAAAATGAATATTTCGGCGCCTGGGAATACATATTGTATTGCTAACTTGAAACTTACCACCGTTTTAAAAGCATGCAGCACCTGCAATAAGCTTATGAGAGATATACAAATGTGGAAACGCAGTGAAGCGGATATTGTTTTAATGGCACATAATAATTTGTTTTTCATTTATATTGTGCCGCTACAAGTGCAATAAGAAAGTTGCATACTTTGTAAAAAATCGTCGCACATCATCGACTCTGTATTGTGAATAATGTTTGCCAAAGAGTCTACAGTTTTGGTTAGATCCGAAATTGAGAACATTAAGTCTCAAATAAGAATCGAGAAATTCCGATCAGACGATACCCTGAACCCTATTCTGTACGCGTACATTCAGTGCTTGCAAGTATGTATGTACGCGCATACTGCATATTGCATACTCAACTTCAATGTTTAATATCTCCAATGTTTCTCTTCCGATTTTAATAAAAAACTTCACAGATTATCATTATTTCGTTTAAAGTTTCAAACGCCGTTTCAAAGTTTTGCAATTTCAAGTTTTTGTTGTTATCGATCCCATGTGTATATCGGAAACGGGAAGAGTTATCGAAAATCGGACTTGAACTGCCTAGGGATTAGGCGAGCTTAAGTTCCAAATCTGGAGTCTCTAGCTCTAATAGCCTCTGAGATTGACGCGTTTATTCATACAGAGCTTTCGTTGCTGTGTGTGTGTGATCGATTACTGTTCCAAATATTTTATACTGTCTTGGTATTTTTTTCATATCATTGACATTTGTTAGCCGACACAGTAATTCAGTCCCCACATGACAACGCATTGTGACTTACATGTTGCGTTTTTGTTTTAAACAATGCAGATCAGCACCTACCACTCTGTGCATAAATGAGTTCACGGTATAAAAACAGTTATAGTACGCTAATCTTGCACAAAGTTTGCTCAGCTTTAAAGCGCAACACAAATTAACTTATTTTAAAAGACAATATAATTAAGTTATAAAAATAAAGAAGCGCAACAATGTTATTCGAATCGACGATGGTTACTGGATAAGTCTAAAAAGACTTATAAATCAACGAGCCATAACAAATTCTATGCACAAGTGTAAGTTTGTGTGTAATAAATATGTGTCTGGCAAAGTTTTGCGCGGAGCATATTCACCATACTTTTTATCTATGCCCAATTATTTATGCAAACAGTTCATAAAAGGATGCGAACAAAAGCCATGAAGTTTCCTGCACACAAGAAGTCCAGCATTCCAGTTCATAAGAGTGTATGTGAGAATGTAATGCTTAAAAGCTAAAAGTGCATTTCGCATAAAAACAGAAACCTTTCAATTTGGGTCGGGTATTTGGGCATAATAGAATGAATATAAAATAGTTATTTAAGTTGGTCAACTCTCAAATAACTGTTGTTAACCGTTCATATTGTATACAGACATCATATCTACGCTCTTATACACCTATCGATTAAAAAAGATTGACACAAATGAGGCGCATCAAATGATTTGATTTGAGCTCTTAAACCACAACAACAGCAATTGAACAACAACATTTAAATTGCTGTAAAGTAAACATCCATAAGCAAGAGCTATGTAAGGAGGATAATAAAAATATCAACAAGCCAGCAATAAAACATTCAACACTCAAGAAGTTTACTGAGAACAGAATAAAGCAGTCAAGTGAACATTGGACCATTGTCGAAATGACATCAATAAAATATTTAAGGCGACAAAAGAAAGAGGCAGACCCGCATTCACTTCAAGAAATGGCCTTCAAGCTTCAGCCATTTCATTCCCATTACCCGCCCATACCACGCCTCACAGTTGAAAAAAAAAAAAAAACTCAAATAGGGAGCTGAATATGAACAACTATACTTGAGTAGCACCGTGGCAATCGAGCTTAGCAGAATAAACCGATAAGAACTCACGAAGGCAATGGCAATGTGATTGGGCTTTGAGCTTGAGTTGAGGGATGAGTTTAAAGTTAAGGAGCTGACGAGAGAAACGCTCTTAAATTTAGCTTCAGGTTTTCACTCGTCTAGGTTTCAACTCGACTTTGAAGTGCAATAGCGGAGTTTGAATTCAATCGCAATTGCATTCGCTTCCATTTTAGGTTCAGCTTCGTCAGCCCACAATCTAGCTTCATCCCCTCCATAACTGGCTTTTTATTGCTGCCTCCTTTCGCTTTCTTTCTGTATATTTTATTATTTGTGGTCGATTCGTAGCAAAAGGCATAGACTTGTTAGCAACGTCTTCCAACTGTTTACGTGTCTAGGACTTTTAAAAAGGACGAGGGAACGGGCTGAGTGGATGGACTTTAAAGGGGACTAAGATTGCTTTTGAATCACAACTGACAAATATAAATAGCCCTTAGATGGGTTGTCTCAGATATGCAGGACACATTGAACAAGAGTTGCGCAGTTATTTTAAATGTTGTCTAATTCTGATTCCCGATTCCTTTTAATATGCATCGTTATTGTATTTGAGAAACTGCTTCCAGTGCGGTAGATACATTTTAACATCTAGATTTGAAATTTTTTTTTTCCAATTTACATATTTTACTTGCCAGGTTCGATTTCCCAGAGGCAATCAAATTTCAAGCAACGAACGCTTCATCTTTTAATTTTAAAATCAGTTAAGATTTCATCTTTCGATTTTCTTTGATCTTATTTCGTTGGGTAGTTATGTTTATCATTACTTTTATGCATTAGTTATATTTTCTGCAATTTAAGCAGTGTCAGCATTATAAGGCCAGCTTTAAATCTTGTACTTTATTTAGCTGGACAACGAAGTCGAATCTAATGGGCAGTCATGCGGGTTGTTTATATTTTTTTACTGTGGCGTATACCTTAGACAGGAAATGATAAATGAGTTCGTTTACTGTTGCTTCACTTTGGAATTAAATTAAAAGTATTTTTTACGTAAGGGTGCAAGTGCATGTTAGAGGGATGAAAGTCAATGAGATATCAAATTACCTTTTAATGAGCTGTCAGGCCACAGGGAAACCCGCAATAGACTTTGAAACTTAAGTGTTAATCGATGCATAAAAGTATACAATCTTAATGTAAATTTTTACATAATTAGCCGAGGGCAGCCTACATTTTTGGGCTGGGCTAGGGCGGAGGGACTCTGATATGCAATTGGGAAATAATTTCCAATTTTCGGTTTTATACCCTTGAGAGCTCGCAATAATTTAACGCTTTGTTCTTATACTCTGATATCAAAGGTAAGGGGTTTATTGGTTTTGTTTAATATCCGTCATGGTGTCTGTCCGTCCGTCTATATGAACGCAAGTTTTTTCAACACCTTCAAAGCTAGAGACTTGAAACTGACCAAATATCTTGAATCATGGCGCAGAAGTAAAATTGATAATAGCTCGACACACCTCGAGATGCAAATCAATAAAAAACACAAATCTTCCACATTCTAACAGCTAGCCAAATTTGGTGGGAAAATAGCTGGTGACGGCCCTCCAAGATCTTGATAAAATTATTTGGATGCCATGCCCGCCCCTTTGGCCTCGTTTCTTCAACAATAAATTGCCTAAACATTCCGCAGTTTTTAGGTAGAGTATACTTAAAGGGGATATAAGGAGTAATTTTCTTATATGATCGGAAACAATTTTACTAACACATCCACTTTAGCTCCCATAATTGTAAAACTAAAGTTACCAAATTAAAAATTGAGTTCCTGACATTCTTAGAAGAAGGTTGAGCTAGCAGATTCCGTACGAATTGTTTTTATACAGGTATCACTGTATTCCGCAGTCGGATTTGCCTAACTGTCACATTCATTTTCACACATTTCACATTTTCACTTTTTTCGTTTTTGTTTCTTTTCTCGTTATAGTTAGGTTTTTTGGTTGAGCCAACTTGAAGCGTCACAACAAAATAAAATAGTAAGCATGCAGAATAATAAGAAGAAACAAGTCGCGCAAAAAAAAAATGAGAAAAGAAACTTGGCGCTAAGTGTGCTTTTGTACCGTGCTGTGAGTTGTCTACTTTTTCTTTTTCTCTGCCTGTGTATTTCCTACGCATTGCTTGTTGTTTTCATTTGGGCTCGTTGCTGACCGCAAAAACTAAAACGGCCGAAATTTTTTTTGTGTTTGGGAGCTTGGGGGTTGCTATAACGAATGCACTCGAGTGGCGCCACAATTTACGCGCCTTTGAGTGGTTTTTGTTTTGCAATTTATCCTGGCCTGGTTAGCCCCTTTTGTTTTGCTGTTCCCTTTTCGTATTCTGGCGGCAATTTAATGTCATCATAAATACAAATTTAACACTTAGAAGGACTTTTGCAGTAGCTTTACTTGCGCTTAAACTTCATTTTTTCTCGTTGTACTTTTTGTTTTTGTTCTGCTCCTTTAATCTATTGTTTCGCCTGCAATTTTCACAGGCAAGCCACAAGCAATACCCCCTGTCTCTCTTTTTTGACTTCTTTTATATACTTACCAGTCTCGCAATTCCCAATAAATTGTAGCTGTTATCAAGCAGCTGCTGCATCCATAGGAGCAGAACTATGAATATGACTGCAACTCAAAAAATAACAAAGACATTGTTGCATTCGATGCAACCGACTGGGGAATACTCTCGCACGAACAAAAGAACCGACCATAAAAACATATTACGCATACGTATGACACATATGAAGTTCAGTAAAGTTTAATTTCTCTTCAGAAGTTCTATAATAATTATGATTTTAATAGAGATACTTAAATAAAAGTGTTATTCAATATTACTATAATGAAAGAGTATAACAAGAGAGAACGGAAAACTATTATACTAGTATAGCAATGGGTGAAAAGGAGTCAGCTTGCAAAAGGGATAAATATGGCGATTCCCGATTTTAAAAGCCGGGTGGTGTGGGTGCAGGTCTTTTGGGGATTCCATAATATATGATAACCTGTTAAAATGTGGGAAATATGTGTGTTTTATCGATTTGCACATCGAGGTGCATCGACTTGTTATCGATAAAAAAAAACGCCCTTGGTCGAAGCCCCCCAATTTTAAAACTTTGTCTGCCGAACACATGGACCGGGATATTCGCGATGTTTTAAGTTATAAGTTTCTAGCTTCAACTTTTTCTATCGCAAAAAGTTGCGTGCATACTGATGAACATTTCACAAAACCAATTAACTCTTTACCTTCGTTATCAAAGCTTAAGATTCGAGCGGACTTTAGGATGTGTTTCAGACCTATTTTTTCAAATTGGACGACACGCATCACTTTAAGCTAATTTTTATCGTTGCCACATCAGCAAAAAGAAATTATTCCCACCAATAATACAAGCATACAAAATACATAAGACATATGCAAAGATTAAAATTTAATTAAAATTTTTTTTGACATGTTTCAACTCAAACATACATAAGAAGGCAGTAGTGAAATTTATAAAATTAAAGCAAGCAAAAACGTAATAAATCCAGAACAGTTTGTTTGTTGCAGAATTAATTAGTTCTTTATAGTTTCATGTCAGAATTGTTATTGTTCTGCTTTTGGGGCAAAAAAACGATGTAAAAAATTAAATGTGGCAAATTTTATAGATATCAAAAGAAATTCGACTTTTGTAGGCTAAAATTAAATTTGAAATTTGATATGTTTTTATAGCCTGAATCCGTGGAAAATGGGTAAAAAGCAGAAGGAAGCATCTCCGAATCCACAGAGTATATATATTCTTGATCAGCATCAACAGCCGAGTCGATATAGCCATGTCCGTCATTCCGTCCGTCCGTCTGTCCGTCCGTCCGTCCGCCTGAAATTTTCGACAAAATAATGACAATCTATGAAATTATTGAAATCGGTTGAGAGCAGCACGAGACCTCCAACGAGCACAGTTCAAGCTCTTCTGTTGTCAGACAGACCTAAAAAAAAAAAAAAAGGTCCACCAAATTTGAAGAGCAAAAGTTGAAGACCTAAAAATAAAAAAAAATTTGGAAGTTGCCATTACCCCCAAATATTGTTGTGGAATATATTTATATTGTTACCCCATGATGCTCTGTATTTATATTTGATGAGTAAAAAAAAAATAAATAAAAAAGGTCACCAGAATTGAAAATGAGAAATATATACTCTTTTTCACGAATATGTTCACTTTAACCCAGTGATGACTAAAAAAAAAAAAAGCTCCCCCGAATACAAAATGCTGAAATACCTTTTCAGAATCATGTCCGTTACCCGCAGAAATTTCACTTTTACCCCGGTTCGCCGACCACTGCAGTAGTTGGATGGCGGAACATGGGTTATCACTAGCGCTGAACAAGACAGAAGCGGTAATCAAAAAAATGGATACCAACGATCATCTCATTGAGAGTCGGGGAGGCTACGGTGATGTCAAAACCTGCAAAATGCTTCCCAGGAAGAGGAAGTTAACACACTTCTTACATGGTAGAATTATTGGGAGGGGGAAAGTAGGGGGAAGTGGACCGCGCGTCTTATCACAGACGTGGAGCCGTGGACCAAAAGAAACCATGGTGAGGTAGATTACTACCTAACACAGCTTCTTTCGGGACATGGTTACTTCCGCCACTACCTTTACCGAATGGGACAGGCAGCTTCGCCCGACTGTCTGTATTGCCCCGGATGCAGCGACAACGCTGAGCACACGTTCTTTAGTTGTCGCAAATGGAACTGGCAGCGCCTGACGCTAAACGAGGAAACGGGGACAGAAATTACACCCGATAACATAGCTGACGTTATGATCCAAAGAGAAACTGGGGCCGTGTGGCTCAATATGTACAGAGAGTTTTGAGAGCTAAGAAAGCCGATCTGGACCGAGCCCAGAGGGAAAAAAAACAAAGAAGAGGGCATTCAGGGCCACACGAAGGACCTTGCCCGAAGTAATGTAAAATAGTCCCAGACAAGCGTCCAGAGTCAGTCGAGTGGGTCGACCATTGAGAAACAAGGAGAGGGGTTTTAGTCAGTACACGGGTGGCTATTCGGGCACGCCACATACGGCACGCAATGTTTTTCTTCTCTACGGCACTTGCCAAATAAAAAAAAAAACAAGTAAGAAGGCTCTAGTCGAGAAATCCCGACCAGACGATACCCTGAACCCTATACCTTACGCGTACAGTCAGTTACGCATACTCAACTTCAATTCTCCATATCTCCGGTGTTTCTCAACCGATTTCAATAATTTCATAGATTGTCATTATTTTGTCGAAAATTTCAAACCCTGTCTCAAAGTTTTCCAAATTCAAGATTTTCTTGTTATCGATACCATGTGTATATCGGAAAGGGGAAGAGTTATCGAAAATCAAAAACCAACTTTTACTGCCTAGGGATAAGGCGAGCTTATGTTCCAAATCTGGAGTCTCTAGCTCTAAAAGTCTCTGAGATCGACCGTCCATTCATACATACAGACAGACGGGCGGACGGACGGACGGACAGACGGACGGACAGACGGACGGAATGACGGACATGGTTATATCGACTCGGCTGTTGATGCTGATCAAGAATATATATACTTTATGGGGTCGGAGATGCTTCCTTCTGTCTGTTACATACTTTTGCACAAAACCATATACCCTTTTTACCACAGATAGGGTAAAATAAAGACACAAACAGCGATCAAGCAAGAGAAACAGAGACAGTTAAATTATATATATGAAGAGAAAAGAATTGAGAAATAGCCACATTGCCGCATTCTATTTTCACGACAGTGCAGTTTGAGGTTTTTCATTTTTTTTTTGTTTCGCACCTTACTCGGAACTTGAAGTCTTTTGTTTTCATTTCCGTCTTTGAATGCAAGTGGCATTGTTAATGTTTATTTTGGAATCGTTGTTGCCTGCTGCCTTGACTTACATAATATGTTACATTGTCCCGGGTCTAACACCATACCACAACCAGCCCTTAACATCACCTGCCTAAGCCAGAACGCTTTCCACAACGTTCAACGCCGCAACTTGTTGGCACCTCCCTAGTGGTATTATATTTTAAAACAAAAGGTAAAGAGAATATTGGTTTTGTTCAATGTTTGTCCGGTGTCCGTTCGTCTGTATGAGTGCAACTTTTTTCGACACCCTTGAAGGTAGAGAACTTGTTTGTCCAGGGGATAGTCAGATAAGGTGTTAAGATTGGTATGTTAACTCCACTGGGGCTTAAGAAGTCGATAAGTTATATATTTCCCACATCCTTCTACCAAAAATTCAATTCAATGAAAAGATAACTAGTGACGTCCCCGAAAAAACAGCATTAGTTATTTGTTTTGCAGCGATAAATGATGAAGAAGACGCAAATGATCTTAACGAATTTGTAAATATAATGTCCGTTGTTGCACTTTACCGTAATTCATTATTCTATCGTAGTTAAAAAGAAACGCAAATGATTAACAGCCACTTTTAATCTCAGTAAATTAAATTACTCTTTTACTAATTAACAATTCGTACTGCGTTATAGGTTAATAATTAAGTGTCATAGTATATTTGACTCTCGTTGTTTTATTTGATGTGAAGTGCTCAAGTCTGTTGCTAAAATTAAATCAAATGCTCGATAAAATGATTAGAAAATTTTAAAAGCATTTTATACTTCACATTCCAAAACCAAATAACAGCTAAATATCGAAATTCAAGATTTTGTTCTTATCGATTGCATGTGTATATCGCAAATGGAAAGAGTTTTCAAAATTTTGAAACGCACTTGTACTGCCTAGGGATTATTATTGGACGTAGATGTACTTACGGATAGTACATTTTAGTGGCCCAATGATACCAAGCACCGGATTGTTAACGCGCGGATCCAAGCACAAAGCGACCCACATACTAGGCGTCCGACCGACTGATCTGTTCTTTCCTGATGAACTCTGTATTTGGGATACAATATTCAAGATCCATACTCCAAAATCGGTCGAACAAGAGACATATAAAGAGTTTTTTTTATGTAGAAGTCGTCGAATTCCTTCGACCAACGCTTTATGAACCCCATGCTCGATTTGTTATTGAAGCTATATGCTTGTCAAACTTAAGCTTTGGGTACATTAGGATACCCAAATCCTCAACCAAATCAATCCGATCAAGTGGTAGGTTATCCAGAATATAGATATTAAGAAATAGCATTCGTCAATAAAAAGACACAATCTTACATTTACTGCAATTGGATCGCTTTAGAAACTGATCCATTAAAATTGACCCTCTGAGTTCTAAAAGTTAAATAATAGAAATAAGTTTATAAAATTAAAAAGGTAATCGGCCGTAGGCCATGATTAAGGCATGGTTTAAAAAATGGTGTGAGTGCGCGAGCGAGACAGAAGATCAGCCAATGAAAACCTGTCGTCGTCGTCGTTGAATTGTGTTATAATTTTACAAACGTACAGTGTCGAAAGCCTTCCTGAAATCAATGTTAATAACATCAGTTTGCAATTTGTCTTCAAAGCCCTTAATAACAAATGTTGTGAATTCTAGTTAGTTAGTAGTGGTCGATCTTTGTTTCATGAATCCGTTCTGGTACTGTGAAATCATAGATTTACAAAGATGTTGAAGATGAGAGGTTATTCATTTCTCAAAGAACTTAGGAATAGCCGACAACTTGGAGATACGCCATTAATTTTAAGCATTAGATTTGTTTCCTTTTTTTATGCAAAGGAATAATATAAGACTCTTTCCAATTATTTGGGAAAGTGCATTGCTCCACGGACAAACTTAACAATTTATACAAAGGTTTTAAAAGACCCTGCGCACAATACCTAAGCACACAGCTAGGGTTCTGGAGAAAATGTGGGCTTTTTAGCCTGAAGATCACAGAGTTGTGAACTTTCTGTGATTTCCGGTATGAAAATGCAATTAGAGCCACTAAGCACAACGACGGAAGACAGGGGCTGTAAGTCGTTTGACAAAACTCGGCAAATAGATCGGCAATGGCCTGATCTGAGTTGGCTTTCATTACATTAAAGAATATGTTTGATGGAAGTGTCGATGACATGCGTTTTGTATTAACGAAATCAAAAAACCGTTTAGGATCCTGCTAAAACTGTAATCCTAGTCAGGTAATGTCTATAAAATTGGTTATTGAGGACTGAAAAATTGGAATAATAGGTTCAAGGTAAAACAAGTAAGAAGGCTCAAGTCGAGAAATCCCGATACCCTGAACCCTGATTTCCATAAAAATCACACAGACGGTAATTATTTGTCCAATTTTGTTCATACGCCGTCCTAAAGTTTTCCAAATTGAAGATTTTGTTGTTATCGATACATATGTATATCGGAAACGGGAAGAGTTATCCAAAATCGAAAAAAAAAGTCTCTAGCTCTAATAGTATCAGTTACTAAAAAAGCACGCAGAATCTAGTAATGCAATTTTCTGAATAATTTCATATTTTGAATATATAATTCTATTATTATCGGGAGAGGTTTTGTTTTACATGAACCATTTGGCTTATAACAATTAAAAATTGCACGAAAACTGTTTAATACACATTGCCACGAAAAGGTTTACACAAGGTGAAAATATTTGATATTTTCCCTTTAGAGCTATATGGTCACCCTGGTTGTTGTTTTTTATTTTTTTTATTATTTTTTATAAGTTGTTCAGTCATTTATATCTTAAACCTATTAAACAGAACTTAAAAAACATTAACATTAACAAAGAACAATTACAAATACTAACAAAGGCACTAAATTCAACTGCCACGAAAAGGTTTACACACCTACGTTTTTGGTGCATTTTCGTTGTAAAATTTGTTTGTACAGTTACTTTTAATTAAATTAAAAATGCGCAGATCCATAAAAGTCCAAATTTTTTGCGCAGATCGCTTGCCAATGAAATGAAGAATGATTGTGGAATCACCATATCTCCATATAGCTGTAAAGTGAAAATATAAAAAATGTTCACTTTGTGTAAACCTTTTCGTGGCAATGTGTATATATTTTATTTTTTCCGCGAAAAGAACAAGGGAAGGATCAAGGCGAAGCTTTTAACTGGTCGGCCAGGGCAATAGCTCCAAGGGCAGAGCGAATTATTTTCAGAGAAATCAATTTAAAGCCAACTTTTTTTTTTAACGCTTGCCAATGAGATGAAGAATGATTGTGAAAGATTACCATATCACGCGAATGCGTCAGAAAAGCCATTTTACAAATAAAAATATCTCGTAAACATTATCATATTTGATCTTGGCAACTTTTCTTCAACATTTTTAGCTAAATTGATTTTTCTTACATAGAGAGGGGATATGCCGAAAATTGGCCTAAAATATTTGCATATGGTATTTATATTTTTGGCGAACTCTATTACCAAATCAAGTTTTGCGATGCGGGACAACTTTCAGCTCAGCTGCATTTACGCTCAATCTGCCACACACTTGCCTTGACGGCCACAAATTGCTTTTTAATAACTTAACTAAGCCAAGTAAAGCTGGCAACAACAACAACATGAACAATCTGTGCCACTGTTTCAATTTACCAACTGGCAGTTAAATGAACGCAACAACCCACAAACTATGCAAGCAAATCTGTTAACTATCTCCACCCTTAGCCCTTTTTGTCTCTTGGCTATGGGTGGCGTAAATCTCTGTTTTTGAATAGTTTCCCAAATACTGAATCCCTCTTTCACTCTCTATCCTTCAATCTTTTATCCACCCTTTTGTGGCTGTCGAAACTTTAAAACTTAAGTAATTTGTGAATTTAGTGCCAAACTTTGCCTCCAGTTTTGTTTTTCCACTTTTTTACATTATTGTTTGCTGTTGTTGGTCATTAGATTCACGAATTTTTCGATTCGTATTGTTGTTGTTGCTGTTTGGCAAATTAGTTTTGTTGAGATTGTTGCCGTCTTCTAAACAATAAACCCTTCGAAGAAATATAATAATTATTCGTGCTGGATTTAAATAACACACACATTTCAAAGTCAGGATCAAGTACATAAAAGAAATCGTTTGTTCAATATATCGCTTTTTAAAAAATATCAATAATCGCTCACTCTCTTAAGTCTAGGCTTTTATTTCAGTCTCGAAACAAACGTTGTAAGCGACGCATCTCTGCTGACGATTTTTATTTTGTTCGAGTCTCTTCGATATATCTGATCATAAGAAAAAAAACAATAAATAGTTGCATGTATAAGTTAAGCATAGAAGAAAGCATATCCGACCCCATAAAGAATATATATAAACTCCTTATCAGCATTGTTAGTATTTAATTTAGTTTATTAAAACAAACCACTTAATGTGGTGTGCAAATTGTGACTGAATATGCAAACAGCTACACGCAGGCAGCTTGCTCTCAGTTCGACACAGTGTAAACTGAGTTGCATCTTATGTTCATACTTTGATCTTTAACACACATACAACATGTATAACTAGATAACATACTCGTTGCCGATCAACTTATATTTTTAACAAGCATCAACTGCTGAGTCGATTTAGCCTCAGATCTCAGAAACTATAAGAGCTATAGACTTCAGAATTGGAACTAAAGTTCGCCTAAGTCCTAGGCAGTTTACAATCAAGTTTGCTTGATATCTCTTCTGATATACATATGGAATCAATAACAATATAATCTTGAATGTAATTTTATCTTGTAGTCGGGATTTTTCGACTAGAGCCTACTTATTATTTTTGTTCGTTTAATTTATATTATAGTTCCGCGGCCTTGTAATAAATACTTTTGTGACTTTGAATGTCATCGGTTTGTATGAAACCCAAAGTGAACATTGAGAGCATTTTTTGGCAATTGCAAAAACTTTACGATAATTTCTCAGGGGTGCAGAAAAATATCAATAAGAAAAATCTCTTGAGTGTTTTTTTAACGAAAAAGGCCAATGATGGGCGGTCATAGGGTCTTGTCATGTCTGAAAATCCACCAAACGCTTTAGAGCCCAAAAATAAATTAAGTTAATATAGTATCTTTCAGTCCCAGTTACTAACACAAACGAAATACCAAATTAAAATATAGTAGTACCCATCGATGTTGTCATATCTACTACCGGCCTTTCGGTTCCTTTGGTGGTTATTCGTGTTGACTTAGATCAACAAAAATAATCTAACATACCTTAAAACCAAACAATCAATTAACTGAGACTACAACATGTTGGCCGGGTTCAGTTGAATATAGTTTTTTAAAGATTTGTTGCAGTTCCACTTAAAGAAAAAAAAATATTTGTTTCATAGCTTCGCCCTGTTTAAACATCAGTCGATGTCACGATCTATAATAAGACCAAATCTCAACCCAATTTACAACTTACAACTGGAATTCCCATCAAATAAAATCAGTGTATTGAACCAAGATTTAAGCACTAAACGAAGTAAAGTATTTTGGCACTTTGGAGAAGGTCAAACAAAAATCGCTAAAATATAAAAAATGATGCACTCAAAGCGACACAACTTTGCATACAGGTAACGTGACACACGTGGTCAAACAATGGTCCCTCCACTCTCCCTCCCTACCAAAGCGTAATTCCCAAAACTTATGGGTCCCCCTCGTACTTGCAAGCACTGTCTGTACGCGTTCAGTATATGGTTCAAAGTGCCTGTCTGTCTGTCCGTCTGTATGTATGAACGCGTCGATCTCAGAGACTTTAAGACCTAGAGACTCCAGACAAGAACATAACATCGCCTAATTTCTACGCAGTAAAAGTTTTTTTCATTCGATTTTTGTTGAAATCGGTTGAAAAACTCAGGAGGTATGGGACATTGTAGTTAAGAAAAGTATGCACTATATGCGTACACACACACATACTTGCAACTTGGCTTCAAGGTTAAGTATAAGGTTCAGGGTATCGTCTAATCGGAATATCTCAGACTCCTTACTACCCCTTTTTATACCCTGATCCCATTAAAAATGGTAAAAAGGGTATAAAGGTTTAGTGCAAAACACACACACATACTTGCAAGCACTGACTGTACGCGTGAAGTATAGGGATCAGGGTATCGTCTAGTCGGGATATCTCGACTAGAGCCTTCTTACTTGTTTGTGCTTGCGTCAACGTTTTCCGCAGTCGAATGCACCCGACTGCAACGTTTTTACTTATTTTTTACTTTTCGGCTTCAACTGCTTGTGAGAAGTCAAGTTTGCACTAAATTAGGCTTTTGGTTCCTTACTGTTTTTCGCTGTCTAATTAGCGACTGGCAAATGGCAACGTTCACATTTTCGGCACGGCCAGCTTTTAGGACTAGTATTTTTAGTGCATTTGCAGAATAGTTATTGATTTTTTTTTGCTAAGATGGCACTTGAAAAGTTAGGAAAGCTACGCATCCTGACAAATTGTTTGGCTTTTACTGCGAGTTCATTTGCATAATTTTACCTTAGATTGGCAAGCAGCCAAGTCAGGTTCAGTCTTAGTCACCTTGAACCCGTTGCATGCTAGAGCTACTATCATTTATCAAACGAAAGGCTCTTCTCTGTTTTGTGGTAGAGAAAAGTGTCATTCAAAACGGTTAACTTTCCCATGCCGCTTATCTGACCGGTGACATGTGACGTATATGTAATTTCATAGGGCATATGATTAACGATTTGATTATACGACTACGTCTTTTTGACTTTTGAACATCACTTTGGACGGCAATCTACGATACTGACCAAAGCATCATTAAGGCGACTAACATGCCTCAAAGACATAAATAAAATGCTTGCAAATCATTTGCAGTGGAGTAAGGCAAACGATTAAACGCACATAAAGGGAAAGGAACGCTAAAAGAATAAAACTTTGTTCATCAAACATAATCTTTTTGAGTTTTAAATTTGTAACTTTATTAAAGTTAACGTCTTTTGACGCGAGATCTTATTTCAAAAACTTTAAGTCTGTGCATGCAGTCGACGCTGAATTGAAATATATGTTTTGCTTGCGTGATTTTTTTGGGAATGTGTCATTTGCTTAAATATAATATTTTCCTTTTTAATCCACACAAATTTTAAAGTTCATTAATTAATTAGCAAATTTTTTTTTAAAATTTCTAGTTAATTGATTTCATTTTTGCCAATTTTTCAGCATTCAACTAAATCGCAATAAAATAGTCAGCCGCCAGACAGGAAGCGAAAAGCTAACACGACCGTAAAAATGTCGAATTTAGCCACGAAATTTATGCCCCTGTACTCTGAATGAGTCGGCGAGCCCTTTAAAATGCTAACAAATGCTACATAGCAACACGAACATGGGCGCATGAGAGGCGAAAGAGGGCAAACGACACACGCAAACAATGAAGATAATTTAGCTTGCGCGGACAGACATAGGCAAACGATAGACAAAGATGCTAACTCGGTTAAAATGGCAGCTGGTCAGCTGTACTGAATCAATTGGCAGGATACACGAAAAACTGTTAACTTTTTGCATGCACCATTTAAATTATGCAGTCAAAACAAACAAGACATACGAACGAACATCCGCTAGTGCTCTACTTCACCTTATCCCATCCCATCTCTTTCGATCCCATCGTTGTGTTTGTTGGCTAAATGTCTGTGAAGCTCTTTTGATTTTTGTGTTTACTATCCCAAACATTTTTGCGGCAATCCGAATTTTAAGCTGACTTAAAAGTAGCTTTAAGAATGCCAGTCGTGGCAAATGCAACTCATGTCACAACACTTTCACGCAGCTGTCACTTAGACAATTTTCGAGATGAGTTTTCTACGCTTCTTTATGCCGAGCCCACCCTTACAAAAAAATATCTAAGCTGAGCTGTTGCCTTGCTTTGTCGCCTCGTGCGTAGGTTTGTTAACGTCATCATCAAAATGTTGTATCATACACACACACACAAACAAACACACGAACAGCGAGGATACTTTGGCTTTCTGTTACTCCGACTCCTTGTGTCAGGTTTTTTGGCTTGCATAATGAAAACGAACATCAACATTACAATTATTAAAAAAAAAAATATGAAAGCAGCTGCGATTTTTGACATTGCTGACATGTTTTTTTCATACATTCATTTGAGTACATATATTTTACCAGAGTAGATTTATCTGTGCATAGCACCGAAGATATTATATAAACAAGACGGCCTTAGTCAAGAAAGCCCGACAAGAGATACCCTGCGCACGATATTTAACGCGTGCAGTCATTGTATGTACAGTGTGTTAAAGTATTTGCAAAGCGTGCGGTGCAATAAAGCCTATTGTTTTTTTAAAATTGTTAATTTTAATTTTATAAAAATGATTGTTAAATTTTATGTTACTAATTGACCTTTATAATCTCTTCAAAACAAATTTTTATCAAATTATTATAGTGGTTCAAAGTTGAAAAAATGTTGCTTTTTATACCCTGATCCCATTTAAAATGGGAAAAAGGGTATAATGGTTTTGTGCAAAAGTATGTAGGCAGAAGGAACCATCTCCGACCCCTAAAAGTCTATATATTCTTGATCAGCATCAACAGCCGAGTCGACATAACCCTGTCCGTCTGTCAGTATGTGTGAACGCGTCGATCTCAGAGATTATAAGAGCTAGAGACTCCACATTTGGAACTTAAGCTCGCCTAATCCCTAGGCAGTACAAGTTTATTTCCGATTTTCTATAACTCTTCCCGTTTCCGATGTACACATGGGATCGATAACAATAAAATCTTGAATTTGGAAAACTTTGAGATGGTATTTAAAACATAAGATAAAAAAATAAAAATTTATTTATTTTTATTGAAATCGGTTAAGGAACACCGGAGATATGGAGCATTGAAGTTGAGTGTGCAGTACGCGCGTTCACACACACACATACCTTCAAGCACTGACTGTACGTGTAACTATAGGGATCAGGGTATCGTCTAGTCGGGATTTCTCGACTAGAGCCTTCTTACTTGTTTCAAATGTCATGTTTAGGAACGTATAACAACCAAACGGTACTTTCGATTGGAATAAGGTTTTTTGAGTTTTAAAGATGAATCACTTCCGAGAGAGAACAGATAAAAACAAATTTTATTTTTTTTAAATGAGGTGAGTTATTGGCGTTTTACTGAAGGACTACCTTTGTACTTGTATTTTCAATTTGTGTATATCACCTTGTTTTAAATTCTAGTTTGAAAAATATTGTATAACACATATTTTAAATCAATAATAATGTAAAAATATGTACTTTTTTTGAGAACGAGCTATTGAAACATATCAAAAAGCTTTAAGAAAGTAATAAATTATAAATTGACATGAAAAAGATGAAATCAAATCAAGCTGTAAATGCAATCGCATTTTAATTTGATAACACAACATCGTGCTAAGTTAACACACACTCTGAATGAGAATGTAACCTGCATCCTTGAAACACGTGTAGGGACATAAAAGGAATGCAACTGAGATTAAGGAAACTGATAAAACAAATTAGCTTTTTAAAGCGAGGGCCACGAAACGAGTGATGCAAAAAATGAAATAAGATGTACACCTCTTATGGGGAAGACATTAAGATCGTCTAAACCAAATTCTACGTATTGGCAGGCAGGATCCCTTTACTACTTATAAAATCACGCATATACATATCAGCCGCAGATTAACAATATTCCATATACCACAGAAGTTATTGGTTGAGCTCGGGTTAAAAGCTGAATGCCAAATTCACGATTCCAGACTCTGTGCGACGTCTAGAAAATTCGTCCTTGCTTGGAAATTATCAGCTTTCTGGTCATTCAAAGTTATTATTTGTCGGAAAGGAGAGGAAAATAATGAAAGAAAACAGTAATAACCATATGTCTGCGGTAAAACTGTCCGTAGAATAACATATCTAAAGTGGTATTTCCAAAAAAAAAAAAAAAAATTAAAAAAAGATTTAGTAACTAACTAGAAGACCCGAAAGTTCGGAACACAGCTTTTCAACAGCGTGTAATGAGAATAATGTAGATAACCATTACAAAAGTAATACTGTAATAATAATAATCGATTGTTTTGACTTTGCAAGCGCATGTTAATTTTAGCAGTGGAACTAAGAAATTTATTTTAATTTATAAATAACATGCAAGCCGTACGACACAAAAATCACATTGCTAATAGAATACAAATTGATAGAAAACAAGTGAGAAATCGAGACAAGACGATACCCAGAACCCTATTACGCGTACAGTCAGTACTTGCTAGTATGTGTGTGTGTCTACGCGTATATTGCATACTGCATACTCAATTTCAATGTTCCATATCGTAGGTGTTTCTCAACAGATTTCAATAAACATTTTACAGATTGTCATTATTTTGCTTCATGTTTCAAACTTGGTTTAGTATAGCCTAGTTTTCCAAATTCAAGACTTTGTTGTTATCGATCCCATGTGTAAATCGGAAACGGGAAGAGTTATCGAAAATCTAAAACAAAGTTGTACTGCTTAGGGTGAGCTTATGTTCCCAATCTGGAGTCTTTAGCTCGTATAGTCTCTAAGACAGACGGACATGGCTATATCGACTCGGCTGTTGATGCTGATCAAGAATATATATACTTTAAGGGGTCGGAGATGCTTCCTTCTGCCTGTAACATACTTTTGCACAAAACCATCATACCCTTTTTACCAATTTTTAATGGGCTCAGGTTATGAATAGTTTAGGTGTTAAAAAGTTTTCTTCCTTTTTTAATCGCTCAAATTTACCTACTCTAAAATAAATAATTGTAGACAAGAACACACCAAGAATAGCACATTAATAGTTTTTCGCTTAAGGTTTCATAAAGAGTCCATGCCAAAGAATGTTTTGCGCTACACTATGGTGTTGTGTGTAATTTTGTTTTTGTGAGTAAATTTTTTTGGACTATATTGTGACCGTTTATTATTTTTATGCCGCCTTACATTTATGAGTGTGTGTGTGTTTGTTTTTTGCGCGTGTCTCGTGTTTTTTATACCCTGAACCCATTAAAAATGGGTATAATGATTCTGTGCAAATGTATGTAACAGGCAGAAGGAAGCATCTCCGACCCCATAAAGTGTATATATTCTTGATCAGCATCAACAGTCGAGTATATAGCAATGTCCGTTTGTCCTTCCGTCTGTCCGTCCGTATGTATGAACGCTTCGATCTAAGAGACTATAACAGCTAGAGACTCTTGATTTGGAACTTAAGCTCGCCTAATCCCTAGGCAGTACAAGTTTGTTTTCGATTTTCGTTACCTCTACCCGTTTCCGATATGTGTAGTAAGATGATCCTTAATTTAAAAGATTTAATCTTGGTTATTTATTTTACACGTGGTTTTGTTACAGCAGCTTAATATGAAGTGTCAGATTAAAGTCTAAAACAGAAGTGAAATGTTTGTCACTTAAACTAAAGAAGGTTCTTCTCTTATATTGATGTAGGATATAGCATCGATATCTTTTAATCATTATAATTATGATTATGTTAACTTACACATGGGATCGAAAATCTTTAACTTGGCATTTTAATTTTTATCTAAATAAAAAAGATATGTGAAATTTTTAATAAAATCGGTTGAGAAACACCGGAGATATGGAGCATTGAAGTTGAATATGCAACACGCGCGTACACACACACACACACATACTTGCAAGCACTGACTGTACACGGTAAGTATAGGGTTCAGGGTATCGTCTAGTCGGGATTCTCGACTAGAGCCTTCTTACTTGTTGTTTTTTTATTTGTGACGTAGGAAATAAATTTATATTCATAACACAAACCGAGTACAATGTTAAAGACGTAGTCGAAGCCGAAAGCGCAGCGCCCACAAGTTGAGGACATGCATACAAAGTGCCTTATGGGTTTCTCAAGTTGAAGATGTTGCTCCAGCTTATAGACTTTCATCAAGTAAAATTGTTTTTGATTAAACTGAAGCTGATGGAGCGCCGTATACTTATTAAAGCTTTGAGACTGGAGGAAAGTATGTGCAGCTACTGGGATCAGCGTTGAAAGCGGCATCAGCATCTTAGCACTTCTTATTGATACTTTAATTGATTGCCTGCATGCTAAAGCAGGTTTTGGCTTAAGACTTTAAATGTTACCTCAAAACTAAAATAGATAACTCAATTTCTCGGCTGCATTGTAAAACCGTTGCAGTAGTCTATTCCCTAAGTAACTCAATATAAAATGTACAAAGCGTCGATGTAAAAGTAATTTTGAAATATCCTTCCAGTTCTGTCTGCCACATGCAAACTCAATATGAAGTTTCACTCAAACTCAATCATGCATGAAGTCAAACGCCAAGCGTAAAACATCGAACCTCGACAATCGCACAACATCCAAATAGAGTATTGAAGTCAAAGGCGCCACAGGGCACAAAACCAGTCAGACATATATCAACTGGGCGCCAAAGCCGTGCTCTATTATTGGCACTGGGTACAAGGCAATGCGATAACTTTTCAAACTGACGCCATATCCTTGGGGTCCGCTTTTTAAAGCGGCACATATGTGCTCGAAAAAAGTTTTGATTTTGCATACCCTTAACAGATTAAATGACAAAAAGGGGTATAATGGTTTTATGGAAATATATATATAACAGGCAGAAGATAGCATCTTGGCTCAGCAACAAAAGCTGATTCAATTTGGCAATGTCCAACCATTCGTCTGGAAGAACGCGTCGATCTCGGAGTTTTTAAGTGCTTAGATTTTGGTTTAAGGTTCGTGTTTACTACGCACAAGCATGCTTTTTCGATAATATCGATAAAAAAATATTTTAATTTGAAATATTTTTCAGAACTAGAGACAAAATAATGATCATCAGTGAAATGTTGAATATTATAGTTTGTCAAGCATTGAATACATATGAATGGCAGGCGCTTTCTGTACAGACGTGCACACATACATACAAACAATGACGCAGATTCGAGATATCTTCTAGTAAAGCATTCACTAGAGCTCTCTTACGCGGTCTTTTTTCCAATACTCTGACACCGAAGATAAAGGGTGTATTGGTTTTCTGCAATGTCCATCATGCTGTCCGGTCCTCGGTCAATCTGTCCGTTCGTCTGTTTGAACGCAACTTTTTTTGCCCCCCTTTTCAGCTAGTGACTTGAAACTTTGCAAAAAACTGGATCCTTGTTTTCGTCAGTCAAAGTGCTCAAAGGGCTGTTAAATTGGTAACACATCTTGACAGTTAGTCACCAAATTTGTTGGAAAGGTAACTGGTTACTTTCAAAGATTTGCACCCTTATAGTTTAAAATGTGAAATCCCCAAGTCTTGGGTTAGAGTAGGCTAGAGTCAAGTCAGCAAACTTATTTTCAATAAAGCCAGCGATTTTCTCCATATCTTCCATAGCTTTTTGGCTAAAGTCACAGAATTTGGTTTGAATATAGCATACCCAAATCTGCACAAAAATGGTTTACAGATATCAGAGTATTCCGCAATCGACACCTTAAAGTATACATATTCTTGATCATCATCAACAGCCAAGTCTATATAGCCATGTCCGTCTGTCTCAGAGACTATAAGAGCTAAAAAATTCCAGATTCGGAACTTAAGCTCGCCTTATCCCTAGGCAGTACAAGTTTGTTTTCGATTTCCGATAACTCATCCCGTTTCCGATATACGCAAGAGTTATCGATCCAACAATAAAGTCTTGAATTTGAAAAACTGGCATTTGAATTATTATTCAAAATAATGAAAATCGGTGAAATTTTTTTTTTTTTAAATAAAATCGGTTGAGAAACACCAGATACACACACACATATTTGCAAGCACTGCTTGTACGCATGAAGTATAGGGGGGTGGGGGGTTCAGGGTATCGTCTAGTCGGGATTTCTCGCCTACCTGTTACTCCTAGCTTGTAATAAAAAATGACACTAACATAACTTCAATTTTTATATGAGCATAGATATATATATAAGTTAACGAATGTCTATTTCATATAAGACAGTGTAGGACTGAACTATTAAGATAACAATAAAATATCTTTTCGTTTGTTGACCGAGTTTTATTCTATTGTACGTCTTATTATTATGCCGGTGCAGTTCTAACTTATTTTTTATCTTTATTTGTTAGCTTTTTCTAGTTATTGACATCTATCGATATAGCCTACTAGATCTCCCATTCCTACATTAGTTAAAACAATGTATGTTCGACCGGAGACACAACAATGTTGTGCCGCCGCTATAAATCGGTTCGCAGTTCTTAGCGACCCATATTTATTTACTTAAGACAGCAGAACATCAACGTTCAATTGAAGCGGTATTGTGACACCGCGGGCACTCGAACGCATGCTGCTACATACAGTTTGCCAACTATTTGTTTACAATATGTGAAAATTTTTGATTTTTTCGCTTTAGAGCTATAGGGAGACACTGGTTGTTGTGGAAAATTTTTATTTTTATTTTTTATAAGTAATTCAGTCAATTATCTCTTAAACCTATTAAACAGAACTTAGAAAACATTAACATTAACAAAGAACAATTAAAAATACTAACAAGCCACTAAATTCAACTGCCAACTAAATGTTTACACACCCACGTTTTTGGTGCATTTCGTTATGAGATTTGTATGAAATTCGTATGTAAAACAGTCGATATAGCCATGTCCGTCTGTCCGTCCGTCTGTCCGTCCGTCTGTCCGTCCGTATGTATGAACGCGTCGATCTCAGAGACTATAAGAGCTAGAGACTTCAGATTTGGAACATAAGCTCGCCTAATCCCTAGGCAGTACAAATTTTTTTCTGATTTTCGATAACTCTTCCCATTTCCGATATACACATGGGATCGATAACAACAAAATCTTGAATTTGGAAAACTTTGAGATGCCATTTGAATTATAAAACAAAATAATGAAAAGCTGTGAAATTTTAAAATCGAATAATAAACACCGGAGAAATGGGACATTGAAGTTGTGTATGCAGTATGGAGTATGCGCGTACACAGACACACACATACTTGCAAGCACCGACTGTACGCGTGATGTATAGTGATCAGGGTATCGTCTAGTCGGGATTTCTCGACTAGAGCCATCTTACTTGTTTATATTATAGGACGTAGATGTACTAACGGACAGTACATTCAAGTGGCCCAATGATACCAAGCGCCGGCTTGTTTACGCGCGGACCCAAGCATAAAGCGACCCACCTCCCGCTCGTCCGACCGAGGGGCGCACCGCATAGCGTGTGGTTACGAAGATCGCGAGCACAAAGACAGATGACGCACGACAAGTTTCTTTACCAAGTAATTAGGAGTGTCAGTATGTTTTAATTGTGAAAGATCATTATGTGTTGAACATAGGACTAGAAAAGGGTTATGATTAGCGTAGTTAGAATAACAAGCTTGAAGAGCTATAGATAATATAATCATAGTAAGAACAATTTCGTACTTAAACAAGAAGGATGGTCTTAAAAAATGTCTATCTTAATATATGAAAATCGTTTTCCAAATAAATAGAGGCAGCGAAAGAGAGAATATTAAAAATAGTAGCAACTACAACTTGTTGTCGTCCGAAGTACGAGTGTGTGGCTTGTAAATTTCCCAAGTGGAAGTTCGGTAGGGACAACAACAGCAGCAGCGGCGCTTGATTGAGTGCACGTCTGCTGGGTTCTGCCGAGAATTGGATAGTCAGCCAGCACTGCACTTGACTTTTAAAGTACTTGGTAGAATATGACAAAGGAGTTGATATATAATGCACAAAATAAAACAAAAACATAAGTCAGCGATACAAGAACAAGTTTAGTTGAAAGGTAGGTGCGTGCCAATAAGACAGAGTATTCCGCAGTCAGTTGCGTCCGACTAAAACGCTTACAATCATTAAACCCTGAACCAATGAATTGAAGGTTTATTATGGTTTGGTGCAAATGTGTCTAACAGCCAGAAGGAAGCATCTCTGAACCTATTAAGTTTTTGTATTCTGGATCAGTATCAATACCAGTTTGGATATAGGCATGTCTAAGTACGAAAAAAAACTTTAAATGTTACCCTTTTATTGGCATTGGAGTAAAATACATTCACTGATATCTGCTCCTCCCGACACTCCATTACCATTTTAGCATGTCATGTCATGAGTATGTAAATTGTAGGCAGCTAGCTTGCTTTTAACGATTCCCAAATTCCCTTTTTTCTGTTTCAGCCCTCACTCAGTGTATTCCTAAAAAATGATACTGTATTAACCCTAGACTGGTAGGATAATTTTGCATACATTACCAGTAACTCTCTACTAATCGATAGAGTTCTAATAAACATACGAATATTTTTTTAAAATTATAACATATAAGTTAAGCAATCTGCTCAAGAATAAACATCAACAAAACGAAAAACTACATTCATTTTAACCCTGAACCCATCGAAAATGATCGGTTGAAACACCGGAGATATGGAAAAATAAAGTTCAGTCATTAACCATTGATGCAGTAGTGCATGCGTGGCCGTACTTGTAAGGCGTACTTTAAAAAGGCGGATGGGCGTAGCATCCAAACCTTTGATGCAGTTTTTTCAGGAAGTAACCAGCTATCTCCATAAATTTGTGGCTCTAGAGTCTAGATGTTAAAAAGCGAAAAATATATGCGTCTTATCGATATCCGCATCGAGGTGTATCGACTTGTTATCGAGATATGGAGCATTGAAATTAAGTAAAGTATACAGCAGCGTACACACACACATACTATGCGCGTGAAGTATAGGGTTCAAGGTATCGTCTAGATGGGATTTTTCGACTAAAGCCTTCTTAATTGTGTTGTTTTATCATTGTTTACTTCTGACCCGTGCTCTTTTAGCCTTTGAGTTCATATGTTCATACAAACAAGTGGACAGACGGACATGGCTATACTCGGCTGTTTATGCTGATCAAGAATATATATACTGCTTCCTTCTGCCTGTTACATACTTTTGCACAAAACCATTACACCCTTTTTACCAATTTTTAATGGGTTCAGGGTATAAAAAAGTCATAAATCAAAAGGACCCAATAGCCAACTTTCGAGCATCTGTACACAAACTAACTGTAAAGCAAGGTAATTTGATAAGAGAATTGGGTGATATTTCAAAAAGCAACGTTGACTAAACTTCAATATTATATTGAAGTATTATAGTCGATGTAGAAATAGGTTTTAAGTTTGAAAAGTTAAATTTTTACTTATATTAATAACATAATTTGCAATAAAGTTAATATATCTATGGCTTAGACGAGCTTATATTCCAAATCAGAAGTTTCTATGTGGCTTTTATATTCTCATAAATCAGTGGGTCTATGCAGAAGGAAATGGCTATGTACGGTTGTTGACGCTGATCAAGTACATAGAGGTTTATTTGATATTTTTCTGTGATTGAAAGCAAAGAAAGCGTGTTTGAATGATCAAAATACGATTTTAGCGTTGCAACTTGCAACTACCTCTGTGATTCAAGCCATTACAGAGGCCATATTAAAACATGTCATCGAAATATGGTCAAAAAATTATTTACTGAATAATCTCGTTGAACAAATTCGCGATTTAATTTTCTAAGCAATCTTATTTTGAAACATCGAACGCAAAAAGGTATTTGAAATATTTTGAACCAAGTTATTTTACCATTTTTATGGGAATATAGCACAGTGGATGCAGGTTACCGGTCTAGGGTTAATGTGAATAAGTAAAGCGTTGATTTAACACGTCGTGAGGGCGTTAAAAAAATTACAAAGATGCAAAACAACTGTTGGCAATTTGTCAAATTTGATTCGTCATATATCAAATGACTTTAAAATGACAGCTAAAAGGAACAGTCACCCAAGTGGGTCTGGCACACACTAAAGTAGAGGGTTTGCGCGCAAAAAGACATTTTCTGTAAAAAATATAATCAAGTAGGATTATCTTCGGCATAGCGAATATTTTCTTCCCTTGAAAAGGCAACTTGAACACATGAAAATATAAATTTGTATGGCAGCAACGTATTCAAGTGGTCCGATCTGGCCGATTTTGTCAAATGATCTAAGGCATAATAACAAGGATACCTAAACTAAAGTTAAATCTTAATTGCTCAAAATCTGAGGGACTAGCTTGCATAGAAACATATGAACATGGCTAAGCTTGCGATGCTGAATAAAAAAAATACAAGCAAACAAGTAAGAAGGCGCTAGTCGAGAAATCTTGTGTATGTGTGTCAGTGTGTGTTTACGCGCATTCTGTATACTGCACACGCAGCTCAATGTTCTATATCTCCGGCGTTTCTCAACCGATTTTAATGAAAATTGTACAGATTGTCATTATTCATTAAGTGTTTCAAACGCCGTTTTCCAAATTCAAGATTTTGTTGTTATCGATCCCATGTGTGTATCGGATACAGGAAGAGGTAACGAAAATCGGAAGCTTGTACTGCCTAGGGATTGGGCGAGCCTATGTTCGAAATCTGGAGTGTCTAGCCCTTATAGTTTCTGAGATAAACGCGTTCATACATACGGACGGACAGACAGACGGACATGGCTATATCGACTCGGCTGTTGATACTGATCAAGAATATATATACTTTATGGGGTCGGAGATACTTCCCTCTGCCACTTTGAAAATTCCATTATATTTGGAAATTTTTTATTTAAAACTTCTGGATATTAAAAGTTTTTCAAGTAATTTGGACTAAATGCTCACTGCGACAGTAAGAATTCTTGAAATTCTCGTAAATTTTTGAGCATTATTTTCTCGGGATGCCATTTTAGAATTTGGTGTACGCAGCATTTCAAAAACAGATGGTTTGATCAGATTGCCTTTGTCAATTTTTTATACCCAACAGATTTGGAACATAAAAAGCTCGCTTAGTTCCTAGGCAGTAAAATTTTGTCGGTAGCTCTGCCAATTTGTCGATAATTCTTCCCGTTTCTGATATAGACATGTGATCGATAACAATATGATCTTGAATTTTGAGAAATTCTATGATTTTGTTTTCAGCCGTTTCGAATATGTCAGTATTTCGATAGCGATGTGTGTTTTATTTCCAACAACTGTTTTGGAGCATCACTGTAACAGCAGTTTCAATTGTTAAGATAAATTTGTTTATCCTGCTCCTCAAAAAGCAAGCCATCGTTCGTGTACAAGTCCAATACGTAGATTGTGCTACTTTGAATCTTGTTTCGCTGTTTGTCTTTCTTTGTCATTTAAAGACTATTAAGTATGTATTGTCATTGCGAACCTATTTAATTATGTTACAGACTTGCTAACATGTTAACCTTAGCTTAATGACACAACTACCTACCAAATAGAATCTTCAGCAAAGTTTTATATGTAAAGCCAAATAAAAAACCACAACTACTTCTTTTTTAGTTTGCTGGTTCAGGGTCCTTGAAACAGAAACAGAAACAGAGGCAAAAGTGAGAAGGGACACAGCGATGGATACAAGCCTAGTCACAAGCCGCCGCTCTGCATGTTTACCAATTTACAACTAATTGTTTAGCTCGACAACAACAAAATTTGGGAGAAAACTGACAACAGCAATTATACTGCACATTTGCAAGCGTATTATAATCATTTTATAAGAATTGTTTGGGGAGATGCGCGTAAAAGCTACTGGAAGCTTTCGTGTTTGCTTTTTATGCTTTTTGCATGCTTACTTTTGGTTAATCCTGCCTTTTTTACGACGGTCAGAGTTATTCATTCGAAACACCCACTTAATTGTTTGGTAATTAAAAAGCACTGGATAGTTTAGTGATTAGCAAAGCAATTAGTTTCTTTGAAAAAAAAAAAACACACACACACAAGTAAGCTTTTTTTTTGCCAAATACTATATATACTTGCAAAGCATACTTGTTTAACTTAGTAAATTATTTTCATTTGCTGTATGATATATTGATCCGAACTCGCAAAATATCTGCTATATAGCTCAAAAACTGTCCAGGGTCTAGAGTGCATAAAAACGGACGGACATGACTATACCTCAAGGGGTCGGATATTCTACGCGTAACACATTTCATGACAGCATTGATATTCAAGGGTATCTAAGATTGACAGCTTTAACTCGATAACTTCCTATTAAGTCAGAAATATTGATCGATAGTATTTCGTAGTATAAGCCAACGAGTATGTACTAGTGACGAAAATAGCCCCATCTTTTCCTTATCAAAAACCGTCACGGTTATTATGTTGTTGCTGTTGTGTTGTGACCAAAGTTGATGTTGTCAATTTTCGACTTTTGGTTCTATCTGCTTGCTTATGCCTAACATGGGAGGGTACTATAGACTTTAGTAGAACTTTGTGCAATTGTATGGTCAAACGTGAGATACTTAGATACGACTTCCCTCCTATATGCTTATGAATATATTGGGAATTAGGTAGATCATTAATGACTTATTGAACAGGTTTAAAATGACTGAGTACCAAATTAACAATAACCATAAAATAAACACATTTAGCATTCAAATACTTGTCCCTGTATTAACAAGTAAGAAGGCTCTAGTCGAGAAATCCCGACTAGACGATACCCTGATCACTATACTTGACGCGTACAGTCAGTGCTTGTAAGTATGTGTGTCGGTCTACGCTCATACTGCATACTGCATACATAACTTCAATGTCCCATATCTCCGGTGTTTCTTAGCCGATTTAAATAAAAATTTCACAGATTTTCATTATTTTGTTTTATAATTCAAATGGCATCTCAAAGTTTTCCAAATTTTTGTTGTTATCGATCCCATGTGTATATCGTAAACGGGATGAGTTATCGAAAATCGAAAACAAACTTGTACCACCTAGGTATTAGGCAAGCCTATGTTCCAAGTCTGGAGTCTTTAGCTCTTATAGTCTCTGAGATCGCCGCGTTGATACATACGAACGGATAGACGGACGGACAGATGAACATGGCTATATCGACTCGGCTGTTGATGCTGATCAAGAACAGATATATAGATTCGGAGATGCTTCCTTCTGCTTGTTACTTACTTTTGCACAAAACCATTATACCCTTTTTACCATTTTTAATGGGTTCAGGGTATAAAAGTACCAACTTTTCTTATCAATTTTTTGTTAAGAACAGTGCCAAATTGAGTATAACAGCTTGTCTGTAATCCAAAAACGATATAATCTAAAAACACGAAAATAAATTCCCCTCTTTTTTTACAGTTAGTAAACGAGCTCTGTACAATAGCACCTATTTTCCCTCATACGATATTCGTATTTTCGTTCATTGCGTATCCATTTCTGTCTGCCGCCGTGTATGAATTTGTTTTCGTTTTGTGTATGGACTGCTCATGCTTGTCGTGTGCATGTCTACGTTTACTTCTCGGCCTGCCGCTATATTTGCATTTTTGTTTGTTTTGTGTATTGTCTGCTCATGCTGTGTCGTACATATGATTCGGCACTGTCTGGTTGCTGAAAACCTCATATGTACATACATATGTACATATGTCTTTATCAGAGCTCACGCAAAAGCAACTTTAGAGTATCTCAAATAAAAAACAAACTAATTATTTGATACTTTTGGAATTGCTGGGCTGCTGGTTATTTTGCCTAAAATGGTATAGCTGCTAAAAATGTTTAAGTTGAAAATACAAAATTATGTTTTGCCGATGGCAAATTAATGTATAAATCAAACATTTATTTCATTTCAAACAAATGTTTTTTTAATTTTTAAATGTTGTTAATTTGCCGATCGCCAAACGGATTCAGGGTGGCTTAGGCCTAGGTCCGTATTTGTGTGTATGCATGTGAGTTTTGTTTGGATTTGTTATTGCTTTGCTGTTTAGAGTTTGTCGTAGGTCATGGTCTGTCTGTACATGCAGAAATTCTTTTTACTTGTATTTTAAAATTTTGTTGTTGCCGATCAATGAGTATGTACATACATACATACATATGTATGTTTGTGTTTGTATGCTCGTTGGTGTCGAAGGCAAATCGTCTGCAGCTGGCCTGCTGCGTATGGGCTTGGGCCGTCGTTTTGTGTATTCTAACGGGAAAAAGGCAAAACGCAAAAGAACATACAACAACAACAATGGCGGTTGTCGTTGCTGAAACGCAACCGCTGCTCAATGTGTTTTTATACCCATTATTACAACAATCAATACAAGGCAATGCAATTATTAATGTATATATATAATACACGGACAAGTATTTGAAAGCTTAATGTGTTTATCTTATGGTTAGTGTTAATTTGGTATTAAGTCATTTTAAACCTAATCAATAAGTCATTAATGATCTACCTAACTCATAATATATACACACGTACATGTATGATAGAAGTCATTGTTAAGTTTATCACGATTAGCCATACAATTTCACAAAGTTCATATAAAGTCTATACTACCCACCCATTTGAGGCATAGCAAGCAGACAGAAACAAAATTCGAATATTTAAAATCTCAACTTCGGCCACCACACAACGGCACAATGAAATACAGCAACAACAGATCTTCGTCTGGCCACCACACAACGGCACAATGAAATACAGCAGTGAAAAAACATACATAAAACAACATAAAAAAAAACATAAAACAAGTAAGAAGGCTCTAGTCGAGAAATCGCGACTAGACAATACCCTAAACCCTATACCATCTTGGCTGTATCGACTCGGCTGTTGATCCCTGATCAAGAATATATATACTTTATGGGGTCGGAGAAGTTTCCTTCTGCGTTACATACGTTTGCACAACACGCGAAAATTTTTTCCTTTGTCTTATTTTCCTTTGTGTATTAAGACTAGAAACAGTGTAAAGCTAAAAACAAGCAATTAAAAAAGAAGCGCGGTTCCTTCATCAAAATATCTGGATGAATCCTGCATCTCACCTTAGTGCAGATTTATAAGCGGTTGCTCGAAATAAATGTGGTCAAGCCGAGCTCAAACCCCAGTAGTGAAATATTTATTTTCTTAACTTATTTTTATTTCATACGTTTTTTTCTTCATATAAATGAATAATCAACTTATATTCTCATAATATACTTTGCATATTCAAGCTGTTTTTTCTCAAATTTAATAGCTGCAAGAAAAACTTCTAGAAAATAATAGAAAAAAAATGATGTTTTAGTGTATTTATTATACATTTGTTTTATTCATGCATTTATTTTATTTTTAATTATTTTTTATTGTTGATGTGCCGAAGGTTAAACGACTGCAGATGGCCTAGGCCCGTCGTTGTGTGTGCATGTGTGTGCGCTTAACGGGAATGGGAATAGACAAAACGCAAAAATACAATCAACAACATCAAGTTGTCGTTGCTGGAACGCACAAGCTGCTCAATGTGTTTTAATTATAATATTCAATTATTATAATATTCAATTCAAGTCAATGAAATTATTTATGTATATTTTTAATACAGGTACAAGTATTTGAAAGCAAAATGGGTTTATTTTATGGTTAGTGTTAATTTGGTACTCAGTCATTTTAAACCTGTTCAATAAGTCATTAATGATCTACCTAATTCCCAATATATGCATAAGCATAAAGGATGGAAGTCATATCTAAGTACACGTATCTCACGTTTGGCGTCTCACGCATCGCACACTGTGAGCCAATAAGAATACATATAAATAAAGATTCTCATTGGAGTTGACCAAGCAAATGTCAAATTCATTTCCCCAGGAGCTACATTTAGAGCGTAACTTTTTCGGTAAGCAGAAGAGAGCTCCGGTTTCCGATCTTGTATTATTCGATAATCTTTGAGCCTCCAACGGTACAAATGTGGGTGTCCCCTGCAGACCTTCGTCTCCGCAGCATGCCAGCTGTGTCCATCGCTGTCGAAGTTTTAGGTGGTTTTCTACTGCGCGTGGTTTTTTTCTGTGCCGGTTTCACTTTCGCGATCTGAATGCACTTATATGTTCCATTATATCTCGTCTACTGACTTGCTCTTTGGCCTAGCGCTGCACCCTTTTGCCGTCGCGATCGCTGCTAAGCTCTTTGCCGCGCCCTCTGCTTTACGCTGTGCTTTCGCTACTGCTATCTCACGCAGTGTGTGGTCCTCTCGCACTTTCGTCCGCATTCGCTTTATCTGTGGTGAGCGCCTCTGTCTGATGATGCGCGCAGACTGCAATTCGTCGAATGCTACATTCGCAGACTCTCTTTGTGGGAGGGTTAGGGTATAAATAAAAAAAATCAACAATTGATCCCCATTTAAGAACAATATTACCAGCGCTCGATTAAAAAATACCAAGTTAAGAACAATACCGAAAAGAGGCTAAATATATTAATTTCAATACGATAGTGTGCTTTCTGCAATTATACAAAGCATTGAAATTTAAATCAATATAAAAATTACAAAAATGATTTAGAAAAAAACATCTCAATACTCATGACTAAATGACTAAATTCAATGGAATATTTGATTTATCCTTGCCACCGCACGATATCTCTCCGTTAAAGAAGGCCACCTTTCAAATTCTTTCAAGTGGCATTTCCAGTCTTTTTGAGGTATTCCTAATGCTACCGCTGGATGTCGTCAAGACTCGTTTGCAGCTGCAAAAGGTAACAGCATTACAAGAACCAAAAAGTTATAGAGGAATGCTTGATGCATTTGCGAAAATTTATCGACAAGAGGGCTTATCTGCCTTCTGGAGAGGCGTGGTACCATCGCTTGTTTCCGAACCGCCCAAACGAATTATTAAATTTTTGGTTTTTGAGCAGTCAAAACCATACTTTCAATTCGGATCACCTTCTCCAACTGTATTGACATATGCGCTGGCTGGTGGATTAGGAGGCACTACAGAGGTTCTGGTACAAAATCCCTTCGAGGTGATTAAGGTCGTACAGCAGGCGAATCGAAAAGAGCGGCTCAAAGCTCTAACCGTTGCACATCATATCGTTAAACACGATGGCTTTGGACTGCGCGGTCTCTACAAGGGCGTCACCGCAACCATGGCCCGGAACTGCGTATTTCACTTCATTTACTTTAGCTTTTTTTTCAGTGTTCGAGAGGGCACTGTTCCCTTAAATAATGCGAGATGGGAGTTCCTGCGCCAGTTTTCTATTGCCTACGTAGCGGGTGCATTGGCTTGCATTGGTAGCATTCCCCTCGATACGGCAAAGACGCGAATACAGGGACCACAGCCGGTGCCTGGCTCGATCAAATATGCTTGGACTCTTAGCACGATTAGAACTGTGTGTAAGGAGGAGGGTTTTCAAGCAGTTTACAAAGGACTTATGCCCCAAATAATACGTGTTGGCCCAGGTGGAGCTATTTTACTATTGGGCTATGAGTATATAGCGGACTTTTTAATGGCAAACTATAGCTGATTTGGTATAAAGAAGTACCAAAAACTAATCGAAAGATTACTTGCTTGTTTTTGGCTTTAGTTTCAAATATAACTGTCCAAAAATGTTTTTGCTAAGGGAACTTTTTTTTTCCCCAACATTTGTCTGCCAATTTTTTTTGGCATTGTTAATTTTCAGGTCTTGAATTGAGACAAATTGTTCTATTTGTTATAAACTATCTAGCAAATAAGTTAACTTTTTTTTTATACTCTGATCCCATTAAAAATGGGAAAAAGGGTATAATGGTTTAGTGCAAAAATATGAAACAGGCAGAAGGAAGCATCTCCGACCCCATAAAGTATATATATATCAACAGTCGAGTCGATATAGCCATGTCCGTCCGTCTGTCCGTATGTATGAACGCGTCGATCTCAGAGACTATAAGAGCTAGAGACTCCAGATTTGAAACATAAGCTCGCCTTATCCATAGGCAATACAAGTTTGTTTAAAATTTTGGATTACTCTTTCCGTTTTCGATATACACATGCGATCGATAACAACAAAATCTTAAATTTGGAAAACTTTGAGACGACGTTTGCAACATTAGACAAAATAATGACAACCTGTGAAATGTTTATTCAAATCAGCTGAGAAACACCGGAGATATTGAACATTAAAGTTGAGTATGCAGTATGCAGAATGTGCGAATATACACACACATACTTGCAAGCACTGTCTGTACGCGTAAAGTATAGGGTTCATGGTATCTTCGAGTCAAGCATACTCGACTAGAGCCTTCTTACTTGTTTGAAATGGAAAGTAGGAATTTGACGGTATAATAATAACATAGACGATTCTAGTTTTGTAGGATATCCTTTCATTTGATTACGTAAAATCAACTCGATCAAAAACACAAACTTCGCAAATTTCCACTGGTAAAGTGATAGGTGATAAAGTGCAACGATAGCTACTGAAATGACGAACAACAAAAAAGTATTTTATTCAGACCAGGACGGCAATGAACAAACCTATATTCTCTTTAACTTCGGTATCAGAGTGTAATTAAACTGTGTTTTAATTTTTGTATAACAAATGATTGGCAAACGTAGACTTATTGTACATACAAATTTACATAAACATTATAACAATTTTTTTCACACAAAACAACATTTTCATTGTTTTGGCGCCTGATATGTTGTATAAAGCACACCTAACAAACTTATTTCAGATCAAAAACAAACAATTCAATCGAAAAACTAATCACTCAAACGGTTTCCTCTAAAAGTACGGCCAATATGCCTCTGGCACCTGACCCCATCTTCTGCCATGTCCCTTCTCAGCGTCTATCCCCAAAAACGAACTCACAGAAAATGCAACATATCGTACCAAAAAAGAAACAAACGCACAAAAATTAATTGATGACGCACCCACACAAACAAACGCACATGAGCGCCAACACTAATTGGCAGCAACAAAAACAACAATAGCATTTATGTGGACCCACACAGACGATTTATTAACGGGATGCCAAGGAACATTCATAGGTTATAAAACATCGACTGAGGGAAAGGTGTAGGTAAAAATGAGGAATGGTGTGTGGAGTGTAGGTGGTATAATAGTGGGCAAATCGAACCAGACATAGACGAACTGCAATCAATCAATTAAACGGCCGACTGCAATGGCTACAATGTCAATAACAGTAGTAACAGCAGCAACATAAAATAAGTAAAAAGGCGATGTAGCCATGTTCGTCTGTCTGTCCGTCCGTATGTATGAACGCGTCGATCTCAGAGACTATAAGAGCTAGAGAGTCCAGATGTGGAACTTAAGCTCGCCTAATCCCTAGGCAGTACAAGTTTGTCTTAGATTTTCGATAACTCTTCCTGTTTCCGATATACACATGGGAGCGATAACAACAAAACCTTGAATTTGGAAAACTTTGAGATGGCGTTTGAAACATTAAATGACAAAATGATAATTTATGATTGAAATCGGTTGACAAACACCGGAGATATGGGACATTAGGTATAGTATGCAGTATATATATATATTAGTAAAAATAATGACAATCTGTGAAATTTTTATTGAAATCGGTTAAGAAACTCCGGAGATATGGGACATTGAAGTTGTGTATGCAGTATGAAATATGCGCGTACAGACACACACACATACTTGCAATCACTGACTGTACGCGTAAAGTATAGGGATCAGGGTATCGTCTAGTCGGGATTTCTCGACTTGAGCCTTCTTACCTGTTTTTTTCAGATTTTGAAATGATGAGAATTCTCAGAGGACTCCAGCGAATTGGGTTTGAGAGTGTAATAAAATATTCTTTATTGCAAATAGAAAACAATGTGCTTCATGTAAAGGTTGATCATGAACCAAACATGAACTTAAAAAGTGCGACGATCGATCACATATTAGCGTATTCTTTTTGCTTGTTATACATTCATGTTAATCAATATCATCAATAGACTTACAATGGATACAATTTTAATATTCAATATATGTGCAGTCAAATCTGTATTGTTATTTTGTCGACCTAATAAATAACAAAATACAGCCAGATCTTGGTTCGTCAAATTTGTTGCAACATAATTTACTTTCGCATTTTACACGCTCTCGATGTTGTGAAACGAAGTTATTCGTCGTTAATGCGAGTGTCGTTTCGCAACCTCGTTTGAGTTTTATACAAGCAGCTTGTTCTCGAATATACGCAACTACATTCAAACAAATCTCACCTTTGTTTCACCACATATCTCCTTAACACAATAACTCAATACCGCAGTCCTTGTGCAAATAGCCTATAACTCCATTACTAGACTTTGTTAACGCCCCTAATGTTAAAAAAAATTTAAAAGCATACATCAGCATCCTGGCTTTAGCAAGGACATGTCACGCACACCAGAACAAAAACAACAAGTAAGAAGGCTCTAGTCGAGAAATCCGGACTAGACGAAACCCTGAACCCTATTCATTACGCGTAAAATCAGTGCTTTCAAGTATGGGTGTGTGTATGTACGCACATACTGCATACTCAACTTCAATGTTCCAACCGATTTTAATAAAAACTGCACAGTTTATCATTATTTTCTCGAATGTTTCAAACGCCATACCAAAGTTTTCCAAATTCACTATTTTAATGTTATCGATCCCATGTGGATATCGGAAACGGGAAGAGTTATCGAAAATCCAAAACAAACTTGTACTGCCTAATGTTTAGGCGAACTTATGTTTCAAATCTGGAGTCTCTAGCTCTTAAAGTCTCTGAGATCGACGCGTTCATACATACTGACAGACGGACAGACAGACGGACAGTTCTATATTGACTCGGTTGTTTATACTGATCAAGAATATATATACTTTATGGGGTCGGAGATGCTTCTGCCTGTAACATACCTTTGCACAAAACCATTAAAAATGGGAAAAAGGGTATTATGGTTTTGTGCAAAAGTATGTAACAGGCAGAAGGAAGCATCTCCGACCCTATAAAGTATATATATTCTTGATCAGCACCAACAGTCGAGTCGATATAGCCATATCCGTCTGTCCGTCCGTCTGTCCGTCTGTCTGTCCGTCCGTATGTATGAACGCGTCGATCTCAGAGACTATAAGAGCTAGAGACTCCAGATTTGGAACTTAAGAGAGAACTTAAGAGAGAGAGAACTCAAGAAGGCGCTTGTCGAGAAATCCGGACTAGACGATACCCTGATCGCGATACTTTATGCGTACAGTCAGTGCTTGCAAGTATGTATGTGTGTGTGTGTCTGAGTACGCGCATACTGCATACTGCACACACAACCTCAATATCCCATATCTCCGGTTTTTCTAAACCGATTTTATTAAAAATTTCACAGATTGTCATTATTTTGCTTAATGTTTGAAATGCCGTCTTAAAGTTTTCCAAATTCAAGACTTTGTTCTTATCGATCCCATGTGTATATCGAAAACGGGATTTGTTATCGAAAATCGAAAACAAACTTGTACTGCCTAAGGATTAGGCGAGCTTAAGTTCCAAATCAGGAGTCTCTAGCTCTTATAGTCTCTGAGATCGACACGTTCATACATACGGACAGATGGACAGACAGACGGACAGACGGTTATTTTTTTATTTATTTTTTTTCCTGGGCAATGCTGGAGAGGGGAAACACTGTACGTGCCGTAGGTGGCTTGCCAATATCCCCCCGGGTGTCGGGCTCCTGTGCCTTAACGGCAAGTATACCGACTAAAACCCCTCTCCCCGTTCTTCTATTGTCGACCCACTCGACTGACCCTGGAGACTTGCCTGGAACCGTTTACCACATTACTTCGGGCAAGGTCCATCGTAAGGCCCTACTGGCCTTCTACTTCGTTCTGTCTTTCAACGTCCCCCTGTGTTCGGTCCATCTCTAGCTTCTTGTCTCTAAGGATATTCTGCACGTATTGTGCTACCCGTCCCCAGATATTCACCTCTTGAAGCATAGCCATCACTATTTTGTCGGGATTGATGTCCGTCTCTATTTCTCGGTTAAGCGTCGCGTCGCCATTTGCTACAGCTAAAAAACGTGTGTTCGGCGTTGTCCTCGCAGCCGGGACAATACGGACAATCGGGCTATGTTGCCTTTCCCATGCGGTGAAGGAATTTGCGAAAGGAGCCGTGTCCCGAAAAAAAGTGTGTCAGGTAGTAATCTACTTGTCCATGCTTTCTTTCGGTCCACAGCTTCACGTCTGTTATGAGGCGCGCAGTCCATCTCCCCCTACTTTCCCCCTCCCAGAGGCTGTGCCGTGCATTGAATGTCCTGGCTCCCTCTTCAAGGTATAAGTTTTACCCTTTACCTGCGTTTTTCCTCAGGAAAACCACCCGCCGCTCTTTAGCAAGAAGTATTATGGGTGTGAACCCGCAATCACCGGAGCTGCCGGTTCAGAAACCGTGCGGTATGCGGAAGCCACCCTTAAAGCCCCCTCCTTTGGACTTGCGCCAGCCTCTTCAGGTATTTTTCTACATTTAGAGAGTCGGCCCAAATCTCCGCTCCGTAGAGCAGTACCGACTGAAACGTGCTCATCAGAAGGCGGCGTCTACTAGGGGATGGGCCTCCAACGTTGGCCATAAGTCTGCTGAGCGCAATCACTTCACCTACCGCCTTGTCTGCTTGGAGTCTATCATCATACCCAGGTATCTGACCGCCGGTTTCGACGTCACCGTGGCTTCTCCAACTCTCACCGTGATGATTGTTGGTATACTTTTTTTGGTCTGGACTACCAATTCTGTTTTTTCTAGCGCCAAAGATAGCCCATGTTCCCTCATCGAGCTGCGTCCTCATCACCTGGTTGAGCTTGAGCTGTGCCCTTGGTTTGTCCCGTACTAGTGCAGCTACGTCATCCGCATACCCAACTAGGTACGTTTCTTCTGGCATTTCCTATTTTAGCAGATCATCATAAGTGGCGTTCCACAGATCCGGGCCTAGGATGGATCCATGTGCCGCCCCTGCCGTGACGGCTTTTCTGCGGGAGCCTTCTTTGGTTTCGTAGACAAGTCCACGATCCGAGAGGTAGGCATCGATTACATGGAGTAGGTAGGCCGGAAGCTTGAATTTTTGCTCAATAGCCTTCATCATGTTTGTCCATCTCGCCGAGTTTAACGAATACGTCGTGTGTCACCAGGAGTATCACTCTTTTCGAGTACATGGTGTGGTTCTCGGCTTTTTCCACCGCTGCCATTTCATCGAGGACGGCGACCCTAGTGGATCGGCCGGCCCTGAACCCGTACTGCCTCGGTGAGAGTCCACCTGCGTTACAAACTGCTTCTGTTAGTCTGGCTCTGATCAGTTTCTCCATGACCTTTCCGGCTGTGTCCACCATGCAGAGTGGTCGGTTGGCCGAAGGAGACTCCGGATCGCCCTTTCCCTTGCTGATGAGCACTAACCTTGCCGTTTTCCAGCGTGAGAAGAAGACACCCTCTTCTAGGCGTGCATTGTACATACGCAGTAGTATTTCGGGTTTTTGGTGATAAACCAACTTCAGCGCCTCGCTTGGTATTCCATCCGAGCCAGGCGTTTTTTTGTCTTACATCGAGAGAACTGCCTTTTATAGTTCTCCCTGGGTGGAGGGTGAGGTTGTTTCTCTCGGTTCCCATACCCTTGTCGGTTTGGTTGGGTGCTGTGGGAATAGCGCATGCTATGCCTATGACTATGCTCTTTATTGTCACAGCTTTCATGGTTTCTATCGATTTCAAGGCTCCCAGTTTCCTGTTTACTAGTTTGTAGCCTAGTTCCCAGGGATCCCTTTCTTCATCCTCGTCCAGCTCCCTCCAGCAGCAGGCCTTGCTCTTATTTATCGATCTTCGCAGTTCTTTCTTCGCGGCCTTATGTTCCGCCGCCTTTTCACCAACTTCTACTCTATTCCCAGCGCGCTGCGCAGCCCGTGGCATCCTGTGGCATTTCCTTCTCAGGAGCTCTATTTCCTTGTTCCACCAGTAGACCGGTCTTTTCCCGTGGCGGGGCCTACTGCGGGGCATAGAAACCTCACACGCCGCACTGATAACGTTCATGGTTGAAGTTACCAATGTTCCTGCTTCTAAATCTGTAATTTGACCGAAATTTTCGAGCCCTGCGGCGCCCCTGGCTAGTTCCCTTTCAAAGGGTTCGGTCTTTGTTTTCCACCTGCCGGTTGTCCTCGTGTTCAACCTCGGCTGGGGACGATCATAGATAATTTCAAAAACTATATACTGGTGGTTGCTCCCGGTATAGTCCGCAATGACTTGCCAGTCCCGGATGGACTGGCCAAGGCCCTCCGATGCCAGTGAGATATCCGGAATTTTTTCCCTTGCTCCTGGTTTTTGAAAGGTCGCGACATTGCCCACGTTCAGTACCAGCAGCTCCGTTCTCGACGCTTTTTTCATCACTAGCTTACCCCGGGTGTTTGGGTCAGGCATACCCTATTCCCTTGCCCTTGCGTTTAAGTCACCGGCTACCACTCCGCATCCTCCAGGCCCTCCAACTGTTCTCTGCAGTTTTGGCTCGGTTGGTTCGGCGTGAGGTAGCAGCTGAAGAAGGTGACTTTCCCACACCTTACTCAGACGAAACTGTTACCCCGCCCATGCGCGGCAAACTGTGTCCTCCCAGGTTCCAGGATCCATATGATTGCTGTGCCAAGTAAGTTTTGGGACCAGGTTGCTGGATCTCTTACAAGTACAAGGTTGACCGCCTTTTCTACTGGTAGCTGTTGCAGCAGGTCGTTCGCGGTACGGCTCCTGTTCAAGTTAGCTTGTAAGACACGGAGCATTTTACAGACTTTTTTTTTGCCTTCCCTAGTTTTGTGCTTTAGGTCTTCCACGCTTATGCCCTTGCCCTCACAGATGATGCAGCGTGCTGGCGCTACACACATCGTGGCCTTGTGCCCGGAAAGCCCACATTTGTAGCATAAGGAGTTACGATCCGGACCTTAACATTCCCGAAATCTAGGCACTTGTAGCAGCGCTTCACAGATATGCGCTTCCGCACTCTACAGCGGACCCATCCAATATAAATCTTTCCTCGTTTCAGGAGATGGAATGCTTCTCGCATCTTCATCTCGACCACCGCCATCTTTTGTCCCCTAAGTGTTTTTGGGATAAGCCCAATCTTAACGTCCCCCATGCTGGGAACATCTCGTTTAAGGGCCTCTCTTATGTCAACTTCCTCAGTGAGGCAGTCCAGATCTCGGATCTCTACGCTACACCTCGGCTCTAGGCAGGACACAGCAGCTAGCCCATTGAGCGCCACCGCGTTGTGTCTCGGAATGCCCCTCTATTAGAACTCGCACTCATTTCCACAAGGACGCGCCCCGGACGGGTCTCCCGGATGGCTCTTATCAGCACCCCTGTGCTTTCAGGATTTACCTTGCCCTTCATTTCCTTTAATATTTCGGCGTAGGTTCGTCACCCTTCGGGGCGAATGCTGCCTTGCCGGTCCTCCTGCCTCTCTGTTTTGCCTTGCCTGCTTGGCTCTCCGAATGGGCTGCTCTCTCTTTTGCCGGTATCTTTTTTTCCGCTGCTAGCTTCCTTTCTGCTAGCTTCACGATTCTTTTGGTTCTCTTCGATACGATCACTTCTTCTGGGTTGGTGTCCGCCGTCTTGATACGTTTTTTAACGTTCACGCCTGCAGGACTCACTGCTTGGCGTTTCTCTGGCGCCGTACTCAGTTTTTCTAACTGTTTTTTCCTCGAGATCCTCTTTTTCTCTTTCTCAAGGCCTGTCCAGGTCTTTCTGCATTCCTGCATAGTGCCTAAGGCATCTTCCAGAATAGCGATACTCCTTTTTATCTCGATAGACACATTCTATTGTTTGTTTGCAGCCGCTTTCATTTTGGCTACTACTTCTAGGCACCGTAGTATTTGCCATTCCTCCTCACTCCTTGCCTGCGCACTTTGGTTCACATCCTCCGAGATTTCACGTCTTTATCCCCGCCCGTTGAATTGACTGTTCTCTCAATCCGTTCAGGCTGCTCTGGGGGTAGCTTGTGGGTCAGTGCGAGATTTCCTGTTGAGTCGTCTTCTGTCACCTCCTCGACTCAAACCTTGGTATCTCCACCCGCCTTTTTAGGTGATGGGACTCTGGGTGGAGTTCTGGGCACCTTTTGACTCTTCTTAAAGGGGGAAAAGACAGACGGACATGGCTATATAGACTCGACTGTTGATGCTGATCAAGAATTTATATACTTTATGGGGTCGGAGATGCTTCTGCCTGTTACATACTTTTGCACAAAACCATTATACCGTTTTTACCCATTTTAAATGGATTCAGGGTATAAAAAACAGATGCAGCAGCCAAGAAATTATAATAACAACAAGCATAAGCTAAAATTACAGGACAAATGGCAAACGTTCCGAAGAGTAGCAGTTACCCGAAGCAAAATGAAAAGTGAAAATCCCATGAAAAATACCAGAAGCCAAACATAAAAAATATATGTCAAATACATTCGAAAATATTTCGTATAAATATATGTGTGCTCAACAAAAGGTAAACAGCAGATTTACAGCATTTAAAAATTAGACAACAGTCGAGACGAATCGGGGCTCTGACAGGGCAATAATATTGTGATGCTTGCGATAAGCAAAGGGGGAGTAAACCAATCCAAAAACAAGTAAGAAGGCTTTAGTCGAGAAATCCCGACTAGACGATACCCTGATCCCTATACTTTACGCGTACAGTCAGTGCTTGCAAGTATGTGTGTGTGCTCGTACGCGTACTGCATACAGCATACACAACTTCAATGTCCCATATCTCCGGTGTTTCTTAACCGATTTTAATAAAAATTTGACAGATTTTCATTATTTTGTTTTAAATTTCAAATGGCATCTGATGAGGCGAACTTTTGTTCCAAATCTGGAGTCTACAGCTCTTAAAGTCTCTGAGATCGACGCGTTCATACATACGGACGGACAGACGGACGGAAAGACGGACATGGCTATATCGACTCGGCTGTTGATGCTGATCAAGAATATATGTACTTTATGGGGTCGGAGATGCTTCCTTCTGCCTGTTACATACTTTTGCACGAAACCATTATACTCTTTTTTCCCATTTTTAATGGGATCAGGGTATAAAAAATACAAACACACAGGCATGACAGATACTAGCAAATTTCAGCTTTCTCATGTTGTTTTCCCCGTTTTTGTTGGGCGTGGTGTATTCACGGTGCAACAAACGGAATGCTATGCTATCCGTTGCGGCTGTCTGTCCTGAGAAAATAGCAAGATGCCTTGTGCATAGCATTTATTTTCAAGTCACGTTTCCTTTTTAATCCTGACAAGAATATTATTTCCATAAAAAATGGCACGCAACTAGCGAGCGGCCTCTGGCTGCGAAATCGTTTCAAGCATCAGGAAAATGGCACGTATAGCACAGCCGAATTATACACAGACACTGAACAGCAGTGAGCGACACATGTATTTAATTTTGTTTCAAACACACACTCACACATTCAAATGATTAAAGGGCATTGGCGCGACGGCCTACTGATAGTTTAAAACACACGAAATAAGAACAAGACCACAGACGAACGAACGAACAGTCAAGGGTACATGGCTTTATCGACTAAGCTTCCGATGCTGATCAAGAATATACACTCAACTCGTTTATCTTACACGGTAGAAACGCTCCTTAAAAAAAGAGTGGATATATGTTCCATATCTCCGGTGTTTCTCAACCGATTTCAATTTCACAGATTGTCATTATTACGTCAAATGTTTTAAACGCCGTCTCAAAGTTTTCTAAATTTAAGATTTTCTTGTTATCGATAATTTGAAACAAACTGGGACTGCCTAGGGATTAGGCTGCACATGTTCCAAATCTGAAGTAACTAGCTCTTACAGTCTATGAGTTTGACGCGTTCCTACATACAGACGGATCGACAAACATGACTATATCGAATCGGCTGTTGATGCTGATCAAGAATATATTTACTATGTGGGGTCGGAGATGCTTCCTTCTGCCTGTTACATACTCTTGAAAAAACCTTTATACCCTTTCAAGGTACAGCAAGTAAGAAGAGATAAGAAGACATTCTTAGGGGTCAGAATACATTCTTAGGGGTCAGAATGTCTTCTTATCTTACTGCGTAAAGTCACTACTTGCGAGTATATGTGTATGTGTTTGTTTACGCGTATACTGCGTACTTGACTTAACTTCAATGTTTATATCTCCGGTGTTTCTCAACCGATTTCAATACAAATTTCACAGATTTTTAATATTTCTAAATCTGGAAACTCCAGTTCTTATGGTCTATGAGATCAGCGTGTTCATACACACAGGCGGACAGGCGGACATGGCTATATCAACTCGGCTTTTGGTTCTGCTACACCTACCTTGAGGTATTAAATCTAAACAAACTTTACATGCAATAAACATTTGCAGAAGTTGAAAGAGAAAATGCTTCTTCATAAGGATAGAGGAAAAAATGCCACAATATATATTTTACACTTAACACATAAACAAGTAAGAAGGCTCAAGTCGAGAAATCCCGTCTAGACGATACTCTGAACCCTATACTTTACGTGACAGTCAGTGCTTGCAAGAATGTGTGTGTGCGCGAGTATTGCATTCTCAACTTCAATACTACAGAATACTTTAATTAACTTCAATGTTCTATATCCCTAAATTTTTTTGGCTAACGTTGTTTTCGAAATTCAAGATTTTGTTTTTATTGATCACATGTATATATTGGAAACGGGAATGTGCCGACAAATTACCACCACTTTATATACTAGAATCAGAGCATTCGATAACTAAAAATCGAAAAACCCATATATTTCAAATATTCTTAAGATACCTACTACGCCCAACCCTTGGCATCGCAAACGCAAATACCTTCCATATTTTTTTAACCATAAATCGTTAATGATGACGTCCCCCAAGAAACTGCAGTTAAAAATGTTGGAGCCACGCCTACACTTTCCACCCCGCCTCTCTTGTGGCAACTGCAGCCGTATTTAACGCAATGATCAGGATTAGCATGCGAATTCGCCGCGACTAAGGGTCGGCTGTGGTATCGTTGTTGCTGCTACAATTGTGAGGTGCTTATATAGGGTTTTTTTTTAAGTAACTTCATTACAGTTAATTTTACCTTTATCTAGGCACAGATAGCATTAGCTTATCGTCATCACTTATGCAGACATTGAGATCCGGCAGCATGTTTCTCGACGTAGCTGTTTCAAGACAGCATCGTCAACGACATTGAAATTGCCTAAAGGTAATTTAACTCAAAATCGTATTGTTGAAGTTCCAGCGTCCAATGCGTCATTCTGCTTCACTTCAGTGCCATACGGTTCGTTTTTAATGTAAAAATGGTATCCCTCCAGGCATGGCCACAATTTCCGAATCCTCCAAATTTTGGTGTCCGACTAGTTTCGTTTGGCACCGTTGAGTGTCGTACTGGCGAACTTTATTACCTGTTCACGTTTCTCCGAAGGTTGGGTAAATATTGCTCGACAATACTGGGGATTGTGTCAGCCTGTAATTGAGGGTTTCAAATGCCTCCTGCCGCTCCTCCGCAAAATCAGCAGGACCACTGAGCATTGAAAGACTATACCGCAGATTGTTTTACAGGGTGAAATGGTAACACACTGAAAAGATAAGGCATAGACGCTTGGAGAAAGCTCTTTGATTTTGCTCTAAAAAATAACGTCTTGCTTTAATTCACTCTAGGACAGCGGTCGGGGAACCATGTGAAAATGAAATTTCTGGGGGTAAAAATGAAACTTTAGTTAGTAAATTTGCTATTTTAAACCTTTTTGTTGCTTTTCGCCATGGAATAATGTCAACTTACACAACAATATTTGGGGTAATGATTAAAAAAGTTCCCCGACCGCTGCTTTAGGAAAACATTTCAGCCGTAGACGTTGCACCAAAATCTTAAAACTTTATCTGACCAGCCTAAAGCCAAAAATATTAGCTAATTTGCAAGTCTTAAGCTTCAAAGGTGTCGAAAAAAAATTTAGTTCATACAGACGGACGGACGGTAAGACGATGGACAATGCATAAAAACAATATATGTACATAGGACAAGAAAAATATTAGGTGTGTGCACATTTTACAGAACTTTTTATATAAAACATATTCACCGTTAATAGTCAAGGACCTGTGTTCAGTGTAAGAAAAGCTTTTTTAACTAGGCGGATCTTACTTGTTAATTTTATTTGTATACGAAAAACTTTAAAGCCACAACGTGTACTGTTATGAAAATGAAATAATAAAGTTTGAACTGACGCCTCATAAATCATTGTCCAATTTTTACCATTCCTACAGCAAGCAGCAGCAGCAGATACATGAACCAGGCCACGACAATTTTGTGGTGCTGTCCTGACTGCCCTTAAACACACTTAATATGATTGAAAAATATGTAAGTATGTACTAGCATATATGCGTAAACCATCGTGCTACATTGCAGAAAAATGTGACTATCATAATGCAGATATGCTCATATGTATGTACGTACATATGTATAGAGGCTGGCTACATATTGGCCCAGAGCAAAGACCCGAGCTGAAAACATAACAGCACCAAAGATTGAAGACTTCCTCATTACACGCTTGTCACGTGCACATTTAACGATTCACTGCATACACACAAACACGCAAACACAAAAAAAGTTAAAGTAATCTCGACTAGCAGATTCCCTGAACCTGAACTTAACGCGTTCAGTCATAATTTGTGTGCGGAGTCTCTAGCTCCAATAGTCTCTGAGATTAACGCGTAAATACAGACAGACGGACGGACAGAGGGACATGGCTTTATTAAATTGGCTATTGTTGCTGATCAAGAATCCACATATACTTTTGCACAAAACTAGTATACCCTTGTTCCCATTTCATGCGTTCAGCGTATAAAAACAATCACACAATAACACACAAAGCCAAAAACTTGCTCGGACATATCAGACTTTTAAAAATGACAGACTTATAATAATTACACAGACCTGGCAGTTGGTTTGTGCAATGACCGTCATGCTGTCCATCCGTCTGTATGAAAGCCAAGTCGATATAGCTAAATCCGTCTGTATTTATGAACGCGTCGATCTCAGAGACTATGAGAGCTCTACAGATTCGGAATATAAGCTCGCATAATCCCTTGGCAGAACAAGTTTGTTTCAAATTTTCCAAAACTCTTCTCGTTTCCGATATACGCATGGAATTGATAACAATAAAATTGCACTTGGAAAACTTTAGACGAAATAATTTAAATCTGTGAAATTGTTATTGAAATCTTTTTTCCCATTTTTCGTTAATGTGTTCTAGAAAAGGGTTTGCTGTAAACGAACACTTCAAATTAAGCAAAATCTTCATACTCAGATAAAAATGTAGATCAACATCGTTTCCTTAAACATTTGAATTGGCATTTTTTTCAGAGTTGCTAGAAAAGTTAATTATTAAACCGATTTAGAGTAGCCCGCCAGATTGGATATTTTGATCAGTTTTTGAAGAAAAGATTTTACAGAAAATTGGAATTTAATTTGTTTGATAGCCAAACACACAAATAGTTAGAAGTGCAATGAATGATTTACATTGCACAAGACCTTTATATTTACATTTAAATTAAAGCTAATACTATATTTTTTATAGCAAGAAACTGATACCAGTATAAAAGCTGGTACGCCCGGATGAAAAGGCGCGGGTGGCAAGCGGCGTTCAAAAATAGTTTTATGCATAGCCTTGAGGAATCCCCAAGCTATATTACCACAAAGTTGGTGACTCAAGCATTACTGTAAGAGTTACAAGCATTCTCTATTTGACACAAGTAAGAAAGCTCTAATGAAGAGATTCCGACTAGACCAGTGGTCGGGGAACCGGGGTAAATTACCCCAAATGGGGTAAAAGTGAAATTTGTAGGTAATGGTAATGATTGAAAACTACATATTTCAAATTTTGTATTCTGCTGAGCTTCTTTTTTTTGCTCATCAATGGGGTAAACTGAACTTCCACAACTTTTGTCGGGTAGTTCATTAAGAAGTATATATTTATGGGGTAAAATCAACTTCCACAACAACATTGTGGGTTAATTCATTAAAAGTTTATATTTTACATTTTGTATTCTAGGGACCTTTTCTTTGTCTTCACTAACAGGGGTAACTCCAAGTTCGACAAAAATATTTGGGGTAATGATTCAAAAAGTTCACCGACCCTTAACCCTATTCTTTACCCTAAGTTTGTGTGTGTACACGCGCATACTGCATACTCAACTTCTTCCATATCTCCGGTGTTTCTAAACCGATTTCAATAAAAATTCAGGTTTTTGGTGTTATCGATCACATCTGTGTATCGGAAACGGGGAGGGGTAATCGAAAATCGAAAACAAACTCGCCTGCTTAGAGATAAGGCTAGCTTCCAAATCTGGAGCGTCTAGCTCTTATAGTCTCCGAGATCGACGCGTTCATACATACGGACAGACGAACGGACGGACGGACGGACATGGCTATATCGACTCGGCTATTGATACTGATCAAGAATATATATACTTTATAGGGTCGGAGATTCTTCCTTCTGCCTGTTACATACATTTGCACAAAACCATTATACCCTTTTCCCCATTTTTAATGGGATCAGGGTATAAAAACGGTCATGAGATGTAAACTTGTTCGCAATAATAAGTAACGAGTATCGGCCATTTCCCCTCAGAGCCGTTTGGCTGTTTTGATTATCCTCTTTATTTACAAAACGCATCTTCTAGGCAGTTCAAGTTAGTTTGGAAAGAAGTACAGCAGGTAATTACACTAATTTAATCCATTTTTGTGTGCTGGCGAATTGTCGTTTTATGGTCATAATTAATAATTTGCATTTTTTTTAAAACAATAGATTTACATAAATAACGTTAGCAAAATTTGATAAGATTGTAATAATATTATCTAAGCGGCCATGCAACGCACAATGAAAGTAGTTCATGAATAAAACAAACCAAATCAAACATGGCAGCAGACATGTTATGCCAACAATTAATCAATTGTCAAGACATCGTCGTGAATGGGATAGTGGCTGCTACTCGTTACTTCTGTATGTCTGCTTCGATCTTGCGGAAATGATTGCAGCACCTTCACGTAAACAGTTCTTGTTACCCGCAAAGGGTAGGTAACTTTAACGGAAAAAATTCAACGCTATCCATGGAAAATGGGAAAATAAATTTGCTTTCTGCTTTGTCAACTTATTCTGCCTCCTCGTTGAAATCAGCTGTTAGCTTAAAAACGTGGTCGACAATAATTGTTTGGGCTTCTGTTTTGATTGCACAGTGTGTGATGCGTGACATAAGCTGTTGACATATTTCCTTGCTTTTGTTGTTGTGACAGAACTTAAGATTGTCAATTTTGGACTTTTGGTTCAATCCGTTTACAAATGCCTAACATGGGAGGGTAGTTTAGGCTTTTAAACAACTTCGTGCAATTAAATATGTGATGAACGGATTATGTGAAGAACAAAATAATTACATTGTATGTAAAGTTTTAAAGTTAGCGCTACAGTCTGGTAATTGGCAACATTGGGAATGTTAAGTGGCTGCCTTCAAAATAACCCTGTGGAAGTGCGGTGAATTCGCTTATTGCCTACGGCGGCTGGAGTTTCCACACATAAAAGACAATCCGAAATTGCACAGATTCTTTTTAAAAACTCGAACCAGGAAGAAGCATCAGTAAATGTGCCAAAATCAATGTTAATTGCTACATTAACCTTCAAACCTCGTTGCATAGAAAATTTTAATTATTCCTGAATTAAATGAATACCAGTGCAAGAGCGCATCAATTGGCTGACTCCGCTAAAGGTATCATTGGATCGGGTTAATATTTAATACCGTTGGCAGTTAAGCACATGAAAGTTAATATTAAATTGATAGAGTGGTGATTATATAATTGGTATTATTAAGCCCCGTGCTACTTTATCGATAGGATTATCACAAACGGCTGATTGCGGACGCCTTCAATTTCCCCATAACCCTAAAACAACTGATGATGATGATGGTAACGTATTTCGTTTGTCTACCTAAATCAGTGGTTACAGTTGACACAAGAGAGTCTCGCTGGCAAGCACAAACGCGAGAAAAAGTGAAAGATTTTTAAATCATTCGGAACTACGGAAAAGTTATGTACGCCCCACGCTACAATTGTTGAACAGAGTCCGCTACATTTCAAAAGTACTCTGTACGCGACTTCGATAAGTAATACCAGCTTACAAACAAGTAAGAAGGCTCAAGTCGTCAAATTCCGACTAGGCGAGACTCTGAACCCTATAATTTACGCGTACAGTCAGTGCTTTCAAGTATGTGTGTGTGTGTACGCGCATACTCCACACTTGAATATTCCATATGTCCGGTTTCAACAGGTTTCAATAAACATTTTACAGATTGTCATTATTTTAATTAATGTTTCAAACGCCGTCTTAAAGCATTGCAAATTCAAGATTTTATTGTTATCGATCCCATGTGCATATCGGAAACGGGAAGAGTTATCGAAAATCGAAAATAAACTTGTACTACCTAGGTATTAGGCGAGCCTATGTTCCAAGTCTGGAGTCTTTAGCTCTTATAGTCTCTGAGATAGCCGCGTTGATACATACGAACGGACAGACGGACGGACAGACGAACATGGCTATATCGACTCCAATGACAATGTAATCTATAAAGACTGGAAAATAGCTACTTTTGCTCGAAAAACAGAAACGATAAAACCTGAAGTAAGCACCTTACCGTATTACGATATTGTTGAATACGATATTGCGTGCGATGCGCCAGACGAAGATTTGTTTTTGCTGTATTTCATTGTGCCGTTGTGTGGCGGCCAGACGAAGATTTGTTGTTGCTGTATTTCATTGTGCCGTTGTGTGGTGGCCGAAGTTGAGATTTTAAATATTCGACTTTTGTTTCTGTCTGCTTGCTTTGCCTCAAATGGGTGGGTGGTATAGACTTTATATGAACTTTGTGAAATTGTATGGCTAATCGTGATAAACTTAACAATGACTTCTATCATACATGTAAGTGTGTATATATTATGAGTTAGGTAGATCATTAATGACTTATTGATTAGGTTTAAAATGACTTAATACCAAATTAACACTAACCATAAGATAAACACATTAAGCTTTCAAATACTTGTCCGTGTATTATATATATACATTAATAATTGCATTGCCTTGTATTGATTGTTGTAATAATGGGTATAAAAACACATTGAGCAGCGGTTGCGTTTCAGCAACGACAACCGGCACTTGTTGTTGTTGTTTGTTCTTTTGCGTTTTGCCTTTTTCCCGTTAGAATACACAAAACGACGGCCCAAGCCCATACGCAGCAGGCCAGCTGCAGACGATTTGCCTTCGACACCAACGAGCATACAAACACAAACATACATAGTAGTATGTATGTACATACTCATTGATCGGCAACAACAAAATTTTAAAATACAAGTAAAAAGAATTTCTGCATGTACAGACAGACCATGACCTACGACAAACTCTAAACAGCAAAGCAATAACAAATCCAAACAAAACTCACATGCATACAAATGCGGACCTAGGCCTAAGCCACCCTGAATCCGTTTGGCGATCGGCAAATTAACAACATTTAAAAATTAAAAAAACATTTGTTTTAAATGAAATAAATGTTTGATTTATACATTAATTTGCCATCGGCAAAACATAATTTTGTATTTTCAACTTAAACATTTCGCAGCTATGCCATTTTAGGCAAAATAACCAGCAGCCCAGCAATTCCAAAAGTATCAAATAATTAGTTTGTTTTTTATTTGAGATACTCTAAAGTTGCTTTTGCGTGAGCTCTGATAAAGACATATGTACATATGTATGTACTACATATGAGGTTTTCAGCAACCAGACAGTGCCGAATACATATGTACGACACAGCATGAGCAGTCAATACACAAAACAAAAAAAAATTCAAATATAGCGGCAGGCCGAGAAGTATACGTATGTATGCATGCACACGACAAGCATGAGCAGTCCATACACAAAACAAAAACAAATTCATACACGGCGGCAGACAGAAATGGATACGCAATGAACGAAAATACGAATATCGTATGAGGGAAAATAGGTGCTATTGTACAGAGCTCGTTTACTAACTGTAAAAAAAGCGGGGAAATTATTTTCCAATCTTGTATATTCCATTATCGTTGGTTCATATTATGCGCTGTGAACAGCTTATTCTTATGACAAACTTTGATGGCGTTGCCCACAGATCTTGAAAATATTTGCACCGCCAATTTCACACTCATTTTTTCGTTAAATTGCGGCCGAATGTGCTTCTCCGTAGGCTTTGGAGCCATTCGAGTTGTCTAACTTTTCAAGTCGATATCGTACAACCCTGAAATGACACTCCAGCTTGCAACGCCATTTGCTTTGGTTAAATCTCTTATTAACAGGCTTAACTTATGCTTTTAAACATATGCACTTAGTCGTATAAGAGATTTACCTTGCACTAGCCTCTTCATATATTTGTTTTTTTGTCAGGCTTAGGGAATTATAAGCATATATGTTGCTAAGTGCTTGATCGCAATCCGCGGCTCTTACTTTCAGTCTCATTGGGCTTAATACATCTATTGTTTCCAAAAGACATTTACGCGTGTTTTTTGACGTTCTTTTCGCATCAGTGCAGTAACACGAAAACGTATATAACCATCGCTGTACAATGCCTTTGATATGAAAGAACACGTAATTATTGGTTCTCTTTTGACCTGACCAAAATCGATAAAGCCGTCCATTTGGTCCGAGCTCGAGCTCGGAGCGTCCGTTTATCTCATCAAACAAGATGACATAGTTCCCTTTGCTCGCTGACATATAGCAGACCTTATCGCTTGTGCCCGGAGAAATCATTCTAATTGGGCTCCAATTCAGTAATGTTCTGGGACTTGGCAGATTAAAAGATAAAGCAACTCACATGAACCTTTTGATGATCTGTAATTTAGGTTCATCAAAAGATTTTTTTCCATGTCATTAAAGTTATTGGCATATTTTGTCTCTAACAGCAGGGTGGCTAAAAACATGGATCACTTACATTTTTTTTTACATTTTCGGGAACCATTATCGAGTTATTGCTCATCTCCAGGCATTGTTTTGTCCAGTTATTTTCATTATCTTTTTCTTTTATACAAGAGCCGCGTTTTCTTGTTGCACTTTTTCAAACTGCTCCCTCAAATTTTTATACTTTGTATCAAGCTGAAAATATTCATTCCGCCAATAATTTTCGTTGCGGCAGTATAGCCCGCAACGAGGGCATCCTATTGGCTCTTCAATGTGGTATTTTTCTGGCTGAGCATAGCTTTGGCCTAAATTAACCAATGCAGAAACATTATTTCTCATTGAACCAGATTATATTACATTGTCAATTCCCACATTAATTATTGGACGCACATTGGATTTTAATTTGGTTTTGTGGATGTCCATGGGATGAAAATGCTTTCTGCATAAAAATAGCTTTTTGTTGGCTTTAAAGCTTGATTTCAATTCGCAGATGGACATCCACTCGGACCTTATATTAGCATTTGTTGGAAATAAATGCAATACAGAAGGTGGATATGTGCAGTTATTAATGCAACAATATCTGATTTAAATGTCATTAAAAGCATTTTTGTGCACCGGGTCTCCAACATGACCTTCTATAAATCATTATGTACGTACATTATGTACATTACTATATACATTATATACATTATATACTATACTATACTAGCAGGTGTAAGAATACACACACACACATAAATGGACACACACTTACTGAATGAGCAAAACAGCTAAAGAAACAATCACAGTACTAAATTGTAAGTTAACATATACATATATCTAAAACAAACGCATATAAATAATTATCAAACATGTTTGGCGAGTGCTAAGAGCACCGCTATTCATATTTGCATGCATTGACACTTACCTAGCTGCAGCGTGGGCAAAGAACTACGTTCCAAAAAAATTTATTCAAAACGCATCCTTTTTTGAAATGTAGGTCATCTAGTGCGGGTGTTAGTTTCATCAATGATTACAAAGGGTATCAAAATACATCAACCATCACATGTTGTTTGTTCTTTTGCGTTTTGCCTTTTTCCCGTTGGGCGCACTCACATGCATACACACAAAGACGGACCTAGGCCACCCTGAATTATTTGGCCATCGGAAAAATAACAACATTTAAAAATAATAAAAAATATTTTTGGAAATGAGATAAATGTATAATTTATAAATTATTTTGCCATTGGCAAAAGATAATTTTGTATTTTCTACTATAATTTTTCTAGCAGCCATACCATTCAATAACCGTTAGCCCACCAATTCCACATAATAAATGTAAAATTTCAAATAATTAATTTGTTTTTTTTTTTTCTTTTTGAGACACTCTTAAGTTACAAGAGTAGGAAGAATACATTGTCGTGAGCTCTCAAACATACATACAAATATACATACATATTAGGTATTCAGCAAACAGACAGTGCTAAATACAGACGATAAGGCAACGAAAAGACAAATTCAAATACGGCGGCAGGCCGAGGAAGTATAAGCAATGAAGAAACATAAGAATCTGATTGGGGGAAATATTATGGGGAAACAGGACCTACGTTGCAGAGCGCAACTTTTTCTGTGTGAAGAAGAACAAGCACTCTTTTCCCATCTTGTATCATTTGATAGTCTTTGATTGGTTGTTGGTACTATTTAAATTTAATTGACGCAAAAACTATCGAAAGTACATACAGACTAGAAAACAGATCTTCCTCTTCTTCACAGAAAAACAAGTTCCGCTCTGCAATGTAGCTCCTGTTTCCGTACTGCTCTTATTTTGTCGTAAGATGCACATGGCCATACTTCTCGCACTGCCGCTATATTTGAATTCGTTTTGCATTGTGTGTGGACTGCTCATGCTTTGTCGTATATTTTTGGCACTGCGAAAATTGGGAACAGGCAGAAGGAAGCTTCTTCGATCCCATAAGGTATATATATTCTTGGTGAGTATTAGTTTGAAATTTATTTTTTTTTTTGCTCATCACTGGGATAAACTGAACTTCCACAACTTTTGTGGGGTAATAATTTATTTAAAAGTATATATATTTATGGGTTAAAATCAACTTCCACAACAATATTGTGGGGTAATTCATTAAAAGTATGTCTTTAACATTTTGTATTCTAGGTACCTTTTTTTTGTCTTCAATAACGGTGGTAGCCAAGTTTGACAAAAATATTTGGGGTAATGATTCAAAAAGCTTACCGACGACTGAGCTATATTGAAACCAAGTTATTTGACTCCATCCTAATCGATTTAACAGCCCCCATTGGGGGCGCAGCTCCCCCCGATAAAACACTTTGTCGGACGAAACCATGGACTCAGATATTTGCGAATGTTCATCATATCTATATATCATATCATATTTTCACTTTAGAGCTATATGGTCGTCCTGGTTGTTGTTTTTTATTTTTTTTTATTATTTTTTATATGTAATTCAGTCATTTATATCTTAAACCTATTAAACAGAACTTAAAATTAACATTAACAAAGAACAATTAAAAATACTAACAAAGGCACTAAATTCAACTGCCACGAAAAGGTGTAACGTGCAATCGTTGATCTTCGTTTAGATCACAAGACATGCCTTGTGTGAGGCAATTTCTTCCTTAAACAGATTCGTCGGATTCTCGGGCTACGGCTAGCAAAACAGTCTAAGGGGGGGTTCATGGAATCTGTTTCGGACACACACACACAAGTACAGTTCGGAATAATATTATTTAAAGAATATACAAATTTTTTTTTTTTTGAATCCGGGGCCTGTTGAAGTGTTTACGTAAAACAACGAACACAAAAAGAATAAAACCTTGAGTTGATTTGAATCGGACATTACCCAAAATATTCGCTGTACGAACTGCTGCTGATAATGCAGTATGGCTCTTTACCCACCCTACCTTTGAGCTTTCTTATGCCAAATATTGCGAAAACTCCCAAACCGAACTATACAATCATATTACTTTCAGGAATACATTATTTTTATTTTAGGCATTCATAATGCACAAAAGAAAACTATACAAATTTAATAAAACCTCTCGCATTATCTTATAAACTAAAGGATCTTATAATTTATAATTCGTTTCATTTCAATTCTACTGCCTTTGACTCTTTTGGTCTTGTACAACATTCATATGTAACTGCCTTAACTTATTTTGATCTTAACATTAATATTGGTAAAAAAAAAAAAAAACTACCCAGTATTTTTGCCGATGTTCATGCTTCATTTAACTCCATTTAAGCTGCTTTTCATTTCAACACTTATATCTAGGGATAATGTTTTAAATTTACATTTTTTTTTTTCTAATACTGATTATACAAACATATTTTTTTTTTTTTGTATAAAATATTTTGTTTGGTTTTGTTTTGTTTTATTGGCACTCACATAACATTTCTTGCACTTATTTTTTTTTTCTTGGACTCACCCATTTAATACAGCGTAGTCGAAGGCCTTCCACTCGATGCAGATATGCGATGATAAAATTTAATTTTTGGCTAAAGGGAATTTAACAATTTAATTAGTACAAGAAAAGTAAGTGCGCACCATTGTGTTTTTTTAAACATCATTGAGAAAACCATACACAAATATAATTGAGCATTTTGGCAACATTATTTTATAAAATACTTATTTTTTTATTTTTTATTTTTTTTATTTTAATACTATGTCGGCAATGTACGTTCATACCCTAGCTCACGTATATATGCATAATATTTTCTCTTATCTTTTTTTTTATTTTATAGTTACGTGCTATTCGTTTCAAGAAAGCTTTTTCCCCTGGTCATATTTTGCGCAGTCGCGCCCCAAGTACTCTTCCAATGTACAGGCTCCGCAACACACATGTGCTGTGCGGGGCTCTGTTCATTTGTGAAATTTCCGCTGCTTTTTCCGTATTTTCTTTGTTTTCTCCCGCCTTCACTTGTTCCTTGTCTGGTGCCGGTGTGACATTCCCTCTACCACATATGGTTTTTTTGGGGTTAGGTTGCAGCAACCGCGTCCGCACTTAGCCGGTTGGGCTTAGCTTGCGCCGTTTAAAATAGATCACCTGTTCCAATGCCACCTGCCGTGGAGCCAGCAAAATGCTACTCTGTTTTACTGCACTTTGTCTTCAGAATTTTTATGTTTCTTCAATGTCACAAGGTTACTTTGAGGTTATTTAAAGCTTAACCTTTAATTTTTGTATGCACTCTGATTAGAACAATCATTCTTGGGAACAAAAAAAAGGCCTGCATGTGCTTTCTTATGTTCTTATATAGTTTCCAATTCCAGTCAATAACAAAAACAACATAATTCACCGCGATTGCGCAGAGTTGCTGTGCCTGCAGCGCCCCCTATCGTGCCGATCCCCCCAATGTTGCCATTTAACAGTGTAATGCTACTGCCATTAACATTGTAATACGTAACATTGTGCGCGAACTTTAAATATTTTACATAATTAGTCTCTTATTGATTTAAACTGTTCATCACAAAGGTATACACACCTACGTTTTTGGTGCATTTTCGTTGTGGAATTCATATGTACAGTTACTCGCGAATATGGCCTAAAAAATTTTAAATTTTATTTTTTTAAATACAACTGCATTTAAATCTAGAAACCAACAATTTTTTTTAAAAATTTAAAAAAAAAAATTGTTTTTAACTTTAAACCTCATAACTTCGTTTCCATTGATTAAAACTTGATTTCGACCTAAATTTGATGACACTTTTTTTAGGTCGAAAAATCATTGGTCTGAACTTTCGACCTTCACAACTTTGTCAAAATTTATTCGAGTTTGAAAAGTTATATCTTTAAAGTCATGGTTTGATGTCTATAATGCAACTGCATTTAAATCAAGAATTCAAAAATATTTTTCAAAAAATTCAAAAAAAAAAATTGTTCAAAACTTTAAACCTTCATAACTTCGTTTCCATTGATTAAAACTTGATTTCGACCTAAATTTGATGACACTTTTTTTAGGTCGAAAAATCATTGGTCAGAACTTTCGACCTTCCCAAGTTTGTCAAAATTCATCCGGTTTTGAAAAGTTATATCTTAAAAGTCATGGTTTGATCTCTACAATACAACAAATCCAGCATACAAAAATAATTTTCAAAAAATTAAAAAAAAAAAAATTGTTCAAAACTTTAAGCCTTCATAACTTTCATTGATCTGCGCAAAAAATTTGGACTTATATGGATCTGCACATTTTTAATTTGATTAAAAGTAACTGTACACACGAATTTCATACGAATCTTACAACGAAAATTCACCAAAAACATAGGTGTGTAAACCTTTTCTTCGCAGTTGAATTTAGTGCCTTTGTTGTCTTTGTTAATGTTAATGTTTTTTAAGTTCTGTTTAATATGTTTAAGATATAATTGACTGAATTACTTATAAAAAATAATAAAAAAAAATAAAAAACAACAACCAGGATGACCATATAGCTCTAAAGTGAAAATATCAAAATTTTTCACTTTGTGTAAACCTTTTCGTGGCAATGTGTAACTTTAAGGGCGTCGAAAAAAGTTGCAATCATACAAACGGACGAACAAACAGCATGACAGGCTTCAGAAAAAATAAACATTAACTTGTAGATCTAAAATTATCTAATATCTATCTATAGATCTTAATTATCGGTTTCCCAGCCCCTCAGAGGGCATTGCGCTCCATTGCTGACACTTTCATAGAAAATCGATACAACTCGGAGATTAAATTGATAAACACACGTATTTCACACATTTGTACAGCTAGACTTCTCAAAACGATTTTCATTAACAAATTTTTGAAGGCCTTATTATTTTATTATTATTATTATACCCTGAACTTATTGGAAATGGGTATAATGGGTTTTGTGCAAAAGGTTAGACAGCAGGAATTTAATTTTATTCGGCCCTTAAATCGCGTAAGAAGCCGACTTGTTATCAATTGAAATATGATTTGGAAGAACTTCATTTTCACCTAAGATTTCGTAAATAAAAAAATAACTTTGAATTTTCATAAAATTGTGCACATATTCGCAGAATTTTCAATGTATTTTTGCTTTAAAATCGCAGATACCCTCCTTGACGAGCAGAAGCTTTCTTAATTGATGTTGACATTTTGACATCAAACAAACCGCCGATATTTTAACACATAAAGTAAAAATGTTCTTGATTTTCGCATCAAAAGCCAAGTCGATGTTTCAAAACTATGGATAATGAATTTATATGAATAAACACCGAAGATATGGAAAATTGAAGTTTAGTCAGTAACCATTGGTGCGTTGTAGTCGAGCTTAATCGACTAGAGCATTCTTACTTGTTGGTAATTAAAAAAGTAAACAAAGAATAATTTAATGACAAGTAAATAATCAAAAACATATTAAATTTGTGGAATGTAACCACACAATCTGAAATACCCTATAAACATGCGTGCAGACATTTTTTGTATGTGTGTGTGTTTGGTTGCGTGTGACATAAGAAAACTTAAACTCTTCATCTGTAGACTCTTGCGCTGGTAATCACTGAGTTCGACTCATTCACGAAATATACTTAATTTGGTCGGAGATGCGTTTTTATTTCATTCATATCCACAAACTCAAAACACCCTTTCAGAAATTGTCAATGCGTTCAGGGTGTACAAAGTAAGCTCAACATTAAAACAGCTGTCAAAGTTTCAGTGTCAAATTACGTTAATAACATGAGCACAAAAAAGCCAACACGGTGAAAAAGGATTAAAATACGCATGTTGACCAGCTACAACGAGACAGCCTAAAAGTAGAGTCGTAGGACATGGTTTTCAACTGAATAACTAATCTATTTAAATGTGCGTTTTGAGGTTGAAAGTTGTTCTTCCAATAAAAATTGAAAAGTACCGCTGTTTCAATGTTTCGGGCTTTCTTTAAGAAAAGCAGCGCGAAAAAGTTTTAATTCAATTCCTCTAATGCATATCAATGAGATGGCTTCAAGCAGTAAGTTATTTTGGTTAGGGGCTAGGCTCAGAGCTAAGGACTTTAAAGCATTTTAAATTTATAAATATTTAGTGTCTGCATTTTTCGACCTTGCCTAAAAGCATGCAAAATCACGTCTATACGGGTTAGTAACTCTTCGTGCGAGTGCAAACAATGCGACGGTAAAACCTAACTATTATTGAGTAAATGCGTTCTGTTATGGTTACCTTTTTGTAAGATTTCTATTCTCTTCTACCGTCGGTATAACAATTCGTTACACCTCGAGGTGCAAATCGACAAAACAAACATACATAGCAATTATTAAATCCCAATCTACATAAATATTTAAAATACCTACTCCGCCGCTTCTATACCCTGGCTTCTGACAGTGGAATAATCTATATCTTTCCCAGTTTTTTTGCTAGCGTGTGAAGATAGCTGGTGATAAAGCTCCCTAAATCGAGAGGTAAATTTCGGCCAATTCTATTAAAAGGTTGACCCAGACAAGTGGTATAACAATAAAAACTTGAAATATTCCACGAAATACACGTAATGACAATCTGTGAAATTTGTATTTAAATCGGTTGAGAAACACCGGAGAAATGGTACATTGAAGTTAAGTCAAGTATTCATTTTTCAGTTCAGGGTATAAAAATTGTGCTATAGGCAACAAGCCCATACAATTCTTTTAAACTCTGATACGGTGGCACTAAAGTATCCATTGCCATTCTCAATTAGAGATGGGCAAACGTTTTTAAATTGGCAAGTTAGACCGTGCCGTTCCTCTCACAAAAGTTTGGTCGAGTTGGGCCATGTCAATAAGGATGATGGCAAAAGCTAAAAAATTTCAAAAATAATTAAATACCATAATGTTAATCTAAGCAGAAGAAACGCATAAGCTAAAAATTTGAATTTTGTTTGTCTAAATTTTATACTAGACAAACTTTTTAGAACAACAAAGCAACAACACAAATGAATATCTATAACATATAATAACACATGCAATCCATCCATCTGGCCACAGTTTTACGGATTGTAAAAATTGTGCTTACGTTGCGATTTGCATTTTCTGTCATGCGTACTGAGCTTAACAAGATTCGGGACGGAAGCTAGATACCATCTCTATAAATTAAAAACGGAGTATTCTGATTCTTAAGCAAAGAGTTTATGAAATACGTATCGTAGTACTGAATCGAACATTTTATTTTGAATATGTGTGTACGGAAGCTAGATACATAGGATTAAATATGGGATAAGGTTAAATCAATATGGCATAGTCATTTTATACTCATTGTGCTGTTTTACTAAGTTTATAGTTGAACCAAAATGTTTTATATTTAAAAACCGCATTGTAAAATTAACTTCTTTTATAGTTGATTTTCGTGAGTTTTATTCAATATTTAAACATAAATCATTTTTCTGTTATTGATGCCTCAAAGTCTCAAGTAGGTTTAATAACTGTTTTCGCATTGCTTTCAGTCTTTGAATTATTTTGGTAGTATTATATTGTTCTTAAAGAAAAAAATATTTAACATTTCAGTAGAATATCTAGAGTTGTAGAAATATTTTAAATTACCAAAGCTTTCAAGCAAATAAATGTGTAGGGAAAAAATGCACAGTAGTAATAAAAATCCTTTTAACATATTGCAACTGCTATCGCTCTTACAAGTGGCAGTTTAAATATATAGAACTTTGGTTTCTTCCATATAGTGAACAAAAGCTTTAAGATCCAATTTTGTTTTATTTATTGACGGGTATTTACTTCAGTTAAGAGTGAACCTGAACAGATAAAATTGATACTCCTGCAAAACAAATAAAATAAAGATAATTACTTTGTTATACTCTGATACTGAAAAGAGTATATTGGTATATTGTGCAATATTCGTCATATTCAGACGCTACATTCTCTGGAGGCTAGGAAATCGATAACAGACAGTCGACAAGACCGCAAACTTACCACGTCCTTACAGCTTGAGTTAGCAAATTTGTTGGGAATCTGGTGACGTCTCCCATAAATCTGCAACGAATTTTTTAAGGCCACAACGTTTGCATTGGTTTTGTTTTATTATTTAAAAACATGAAAGGAAGCTATTTTTAGCACACAGAAAAATAATATACTTGAAAAGCCCACTTGTTCATACTAAGATTTTATTACAGATCTTTCATCTGTTTTTATTTTTTCATAGAGATGTTATTTCTAGTCCAAGAAGTATTTTTGTTAGATATACCTTAAGCTTAATTTTAAATTAAATTAAAAATTAAAAATAAAAAAAAAAAATTAATAACTAATCAAATAAATAGTTGTTGGGTCTTATCGGGTTAAAAAAAATCTATCATTCGAAAAAAAGGACCATGTATAACAAGTATGAAACCCCTTGTTTTGAAATGTAGCTCGACTAGTAATGCCCTGAACCGTAGACCGAGTGAGATAAAGGGGGTTTTCTCTAACTCTTTTTTCTAGAGCTTAAAAATTTGTTTTACCAACAGAAAGTCACGTTATTTGAAATTATAAACTATATATTAACCTTGAAATATGAAAATAGTTTTCAGTGATACTACTGAAAAGGGATTAAAAACCAAAAACGGTCGAACGAAAACGTTTCTCACGAACGTTGCCTTTAACGTCATTACAAAACAGGTCGCACCGCCAGCTAGAGAGTTCATCACCGAAATGTCTCTGCGAGTGCTTAACCATAGACAGAATATGTCAAAAACACCTAATATAGAGCCAACAATTCGGCCACATAATGCAACGGATATAATACAGACACATTCGTACGACCACAATGAGATGTCAGTTTTTATACCCTGATCCCATTAAAAATGGGAAAAAGGGTATAATGAATTTGTGCAAAAGTATGTAACAGGCAGAAGGAAGCATCTCCGAGCCCATAAAGTATATATATTCTTGATCAGCATCAACAGTCGAGTCGATATAGCCATGTCCGTCTGTCTGTCTGTCTGTCCGTCTGTGTGTATGTATGAACGCGTCGATCTCAGAAACTATAAAAGCTAGAGACTCCAGATTGCGAACTTAAGCTCGCCTAATCCCTAGGCAGTACAATTTTTTCGATTTTCGATAACTCTTCCCGTTTCCGATATACACATGGGATCGATAACAACAAAATCTTGAAATTGGAAAACTTTGAGATGCAATTTGAATTATAAAACAAAATAATGACAATCTGTCGAATTTTTATTGAAATCGGATAATAAACACCGGAGATATGGGACATTGAAGTTTTATATGCACTAGGCAGTATGCGCGTACACACACACACACATATACTTGCAAGCACTGACTGTACCCATAAAGTATAGGGATCAGGGTATCGTCTAGTCGGGATTTCTCGACTAGAGCCTTCTTACTTGTTATAACCTGAACCCATTAAAATTGGGAAAAAGGGTACAATGGTTTTGTGCAAAAGTATGTAACAGACAGAAAGAAGCATCTTCGAACCCATAAAGTATGTTTATTCTTGATCAGTATCAACAGCCGAGTCGATATAGCCATGCTGGCGGTGCAGGGATCCATCCTAGGCCCGGATCTGTGGAACGCCACTTATGATGGTCTGCTAAGATTGGAAATGCCAGAAGAAACGTACCTAGTTGGGTATGCTGCACTAGTGGCAGCACGGGACATACCAAGGGCACAGCTCAAGCTCAACCAGGTGATGAGGACGCTCAGCAGCTGGATGAGGGAACATGGGCTATCACTGGCGCTAGAAAAAACAGAAGTGATAGTCCTGACAAAAAAAAAGAATACCAACAATCATCACGGTGAGAGTTGGAGAAGCCATGGTGACGTCGAAACCGGCGGTCAGATACCTGGGTATGATGATAGACTCCAAGCAGACAAGGCGGTAGGTGAAGTGATTGCGCTCAGCAGACTTATGGCCAACGTTGGAGGCCCATCCCCTAGTAGACGCCGCCTTCTGATGAGCACGGTTCAGTCAGTACTGCTCTACATAGCGGAGATTTGGGCCGAATCTCTTAATATAAAAAATACCGGAAGAGGCTGGCGCAAGTCCAAAGGAGGTGGGCTTTAAGAGTGGCTTCCGCATACCGCACGGTTTCTGAACCGGCAGCTCTGGTGATTGCGGGGGTCACACCCATAATACTTCTAGTTAAAGGGCGGTTTTCCTGAGGAGAAACGCATGTGAAGGGGAAAACGTATACCTTGAAGAGGGAGCCAGGACATTCAATGCACGGCACAGCCTCTGGGAGGAGGAAAGTAGGGGGAGATGGACTGCGCGCCTCATAACAGACGCGAAGCTGTGGACCGAAAGAAAGCATGGACAAGTAGATTACTACCTGACACACTTTTTTTCGGGACACGGCTCCTTTCGCAAATTCCTTCACCGCATGGGAAAGGCAACATAGCCCGATTGTCCGTATTGTCCCGGCTGCGAGGACAACGCCGAACACACGTTTTTTAGCTGTAGCAAATGGCGACGCGACGCTTAACCGAGAAATAGAGACGGACATCAATCCCGACAAAATAGTGATGGCTATGCTTCAAGAGGTGAATATCTGGGGACGGGTAGCACAATACGTGCAGAATATCCTTAGAGACAAGAAGCTAGAGATGGACCGAACACAGTGGGACGTTGAAAGACAGAACGAAGTAGAAGCCCAGTAGGGCCTTACGATGGACCTTGCCCGAAGTAATGTGGTAAACGGTTCCAGGCAAGTGTCCAGGGTCAGTCGAGTGGGTCGACGATAGAAGAACGGGGAGAGGGGTTTTAGTCGGTATACTTGCCGTTAAGGCACAGGAGCCCGACACACGGGTGGATATTGGCAAGCCACCTACGGCACGTAAAGTGTTTCCCCTCTCCATCAAACCGTGGCCCCTAAGACCAGACCTAGGGGAAGGAACCCCGAAATAAAACCAAATATGAAAGGTGTACAGAGGAGTAAAGTTACGGTGAGAGGAGTCCCCAGTACCGGCGGCCGTCAGGGGTGTGCAAGCGGGCCACGGGGCGTCGATAACAAGCGACCGCAAATCATCAGAGGTGGACCACTTGGCCTACGGTGCTGATAAAGTTACAAGTGCGGAGGATGCCCGTCCGATACGTGGCAACACCACAGAGAGTTTTGCAGGGCCAAAATTGGGGGAGAGGGAGACCCGATTACGGATCCTCAAATAACCCCGACCAACCGGTAAACAGACGTGATTGAGGGCTTTTCCCCCTTTAGGAAGAGTCAAAAGTAGCCCAGGACTCCACCCAAAGTCCAAGCCCCTCAAAAGGCTGGTGGAGACACCTAGGTTAGAGTCGAGGAGGTGGCAAAAGACCAACAAGTTACTCCAAGAGCAGCCTAAACGGACTGAGATGACAGTCAACTCAACGGGGGTGGATGGAGATGAAGAAATCTGGGAGGGTGGGAATCAAACTGCGCAGGCAAGGAGCGAGGAGGAAAGGCAAATAGTACGGCTGCAAATAAACAAAAAAAGGAGTATCGCTATTTTGGAAGATGCCTTAGCCATTATGCAGGCATGCAGAAAGACCTGAACAGTTAAAAGAAATCTGAGCATGGTGCCAGAGGCAGGCGTGAACGTTAAAAAACGTATCAAGAGGGCGGACACCAAACAACCTTAAACGAGATGTTCCCAGCATGGGGGACGTTGAGATTGGGCTCATCCCAAAAACACTTAGGGCACAAAAGATGGCGGTGGTCAAGATGGGGATGCAAAACGCCTCCCATCTCTTGAAACGAGGAAAGATTTATATTGGATGGGTCCGCTGTAGAGTGCGGAAGCGCATATCTGTGAAGCGCTGCTACAAGTGCCTAGATTACGGGAATGTTAAGGTCCGGATCGTAACTCCTTATGCTACAAATGTGGGCTTTCCGGGCACAAGGCCACGATGTGTGTAGCGCCAGCACGCTGCATCATCTGTGAGGGCAAGGGCATAAGCGTGGAAGACCTAAAGCACAAAACTAGGGAAGGCAAAAAAAAAGTCTGTAAAATGCTCCGTGTCTTACAAGCTAACTTGAACAGGAGCCGTACCGCGAACGACCTGCTGCAACAGCTACCAGTAGAAAAGGCGGTCAACCTTGTACTTGTAAGAGATCCAGCAACCTGGTCCCAAAACTTACTTGGCACAGCAATCATATGGATCCTGGAACCTGGGAGGACACAGTTTGCCGCGCATGGGCGGGGTAACGGTTTCGTCTGAGTAAGGTGTGGGAAAGTCACCTTCTTCAGCTGCTACCTCACGCCGAACCAACCGAGCCAAAACTGCAGAGAACAGTTGGAGGGCCTGGAGGATGCGGAGTAGTAGCCGGTGACTTAAACGTAAGGGCAAGGGAATAGGGTATGCCTGACCCAAACACCCGGGGTAAGCTAGTGATGAAAAAAGCGTCGAGAACGGAGCTGCTGGTACTGAACGTGGGCAATGTCGCGACCTTTCAAAAACCAGGAGCAAGGGAAAAAATTCCGGATATCTCACTGGCATCGGAGGGCCTTGGCCAGTCCATCCGGGACTGGCAAGTCATTGCGGACTATACCGGGAGCAACCACCAGTATATAGTTTTTGAAATTATCTATGATCGTCCCCAGCCGAGGTTGAACACGAGGACAACCGGCAGGTGGAAAACAAAGACCGAACCCTTTGAAAGGGAACTAGCCAGGGGCGCCGCAGGGCTCGAAAATTTCGGTCAAATTACAGATTTAGAAGCAGGAACATTGGTAACTTCAACCATGAACGTTATCAGTGCGGCGTGTGAGGTTTCTATGCCCCGCAGTAGGCCCCGCCACGGGAAAAGACCGGTCTACTGGTGGAACAAGGAAATAGAGCTCCTGAGAAGGAAATGCCACAGGATGCCACGGGCTGCGCAGCGCGCTGGGAATAGAGTAGAAGTTGGTGAAAAGGCGGCGGAACATAAGGCCGCGAAGAAAGAACTGCGAAGATCGATAAATAAGAGCAAGGCCTGCTGCTGGAGGGAGCTGGACGAGGATGTAGAAAGGGATCCCTGGGAACTAGGCTACAAACTAGTAAACAGGAAACTGGGAGCCTTGAAATCGATACAAACCATGGAAGCTGTGACAATAAAGAGCATAGTCAATGCGCTATTCCCACAGCACCCAACCAAACCGACAAGGATATGGGAACCGAGAGAAACAACCTCACCCTCCACCCACGGAGAACTATAAAAGGCAGTTCTCTCGATGAAAGACAAAAAAAAGCCTGGCTCGGATGGAATACCAAGCGAGGCGCTGAAGTTGGTTTATCACCAAAAACCCGGACTACTACTGCGTATGTACAATGCATGCCTAGAAGAGGGGGTCTTCATTTCACGCTGGAAAACGGCAAGGTTAGTGCTCATCAGCAAGGGAAAGGGCGATCCGTAGTCTCCATCGGCCTACCGACCACTGTGTATGCTAGACACACCGGGAAAGGTCATGGAGAAGCTGATCAGAGCCAGACTAACGGAAGCAGTTTGTAATGCAGGTGGACTCTCACCGAAGCAGTACGGGTTCAGAGCCGGCCGATCCACTAGAGACGCCGTCCTCGATGTAATGGCAGCGGTGGAAAAAGCCGAGAACAACACCCGGTACTCGAAAAGAGTGATACTTCTGGTGACACTCGACGAGTAGAATGTGTTCAACTCTGTGGATCTGTGGAACGCCACTTATGATGGTCTGCTAAGATTGAAAATGGCAGAGGAAACGTACCTAGTTGGGTACGCGGATGACAAGTGGCAGCACGGGAAGTACCAAGGGCACAGCTCAAGCTCAACCAGGGGATGAGGACGGTCAACAGCTGGATGACGGAACATGGGCTATCACTGGCGCTAGAAAAAACAGAAGTGGTAGTCCTGACCAAAAAAAGGATACCAAAAATCATCACGGTGAGAGTTGAAGAAGCCATGGTGAGGTCCGAACTGGCGGTCAGATACCTGAGTATGATGATAGACTCCAAGCTGAGTTTTTTTCAACAGATCAAACAGACGGCAGACAAGGCGGCAGGTGGAGTGACTGCGCTCAGCAGACTTATGGCCAACGTTGGAGGCCCATCCCCTAGTAGACGCCGCCTTCTGATGAGCACGGTTCAGTCGGTACTGCTCTACGGAGCGGAGATTTGGGCCGACTCTCTAAACGTAGAAAAATACCGGAAGAGGCTGGCGCAAGTCTAAAGGAGGGGGGCTTTAAGGGTGGCTTCCGCATACCGCACGGTTTCTGAACCGCCAGCTCTGGTGATTGCGGGGTTACACCCATAATACTTCTAGCTAAAGAGCGGTGGGCGGATTCCCAGTACAAGTTCGTTTTCGAATATTAATATTTTTTATACAATTGCATTTTTAAATACATAAGGACATTGATTGGCGCCCAACTAGTGGTATATGACAAGTTTAGAGTCAGTACCCACGTGGTATCGCTTCAATCGTAAAGTGAAGCATTAGTGATTCAAAAATCTGCAGTTGCTGGCTTCCGTTCACACAGGCAGCAAAAGTAGCAGTCTCACCTTTCGGAACGATTGGTTAAGGTGCGCAACAGCGCTTTAAAAAAAAATAAAATAACTATTATTCTCCGAATATAAAACTAAGTGAACGAGGAAGTCTTCTGCGAAGGAGAAACCACGCTGGAGATCAAAGTTTGGAGGGGACAAGCATTTAAGTTAAACAAGTAAGGTGGCTCTAGTCGGGGGAGCCCGACTAGAAAATACCCTGAACCCAGCTATTTAATATATATTAAATCAATATAAGACACAGTTTTTTTTGTTGTTTTGTATAAATATATTTCCTATATTGTTTTTATTTTTTTGGTTACCTTAAATTATTTTGCTTATAATTCAGATTGTGAACAGACATTAACAATCAGTTAATTTACATATACGTGTATATTACACTAATCTAAGTAAATATGTACAAAACAAAAAATTTAATTTTCACTATCCTTAACAATAAGAGAAATCCCATTGTGATAACTATAAACAGTCTCAAAAGTCCTGGCGCTTATTTCCCCACTTGAAATATTTGAAAAGACCCAATCAATGTGAGAGTCATAGTTGGTAGTGGATGTTTTCAAATCTTTTTCTGAGAAGTTCGTTATAAATAGGCCCACATCTATCGAACTTACTTAAACACAAACTTAAACCACCTAATATTATACAATTATTATTCAAAAACGAATACTGCTAAAATATATCTTCAAATTCTGTTTTAAATGTTGACAGCGGATGAATTATTAAAAACGATAAAACTAATAGATTTAAACTGGAAAATACTAAATTCGAAAACGACTATTCCAGATCTTTTTCTACCGCTAAAACAATTTGAAAAATTGCCAATTATTTCATTCCTAACGTAAATGACGATTCCCCTCTTAGGTCGCACTGCATTAGGCACTTCCTCAATATTCATACGGACAACAATAGTAAACCCTGGAATATCAATATTTTCGTCTGTGTGCGATGAAGCTTCAACGAAACATAGAACGGATGACTGAAGCAATTATTTATCTGCCCTTACATCTTTAATGTGGCAATGAAGGCTTTCTGGTTATGAAAAAAAGAAGAAAATATCTAAGGCGGAACTGTTAACTAAATTATCGAAATGTGTTCGAAGAATTTTTCTGTCCGCAATAGCTGAAACTGGTTTTGAAGCTTATCGTAATTTTTGGGAGTTCTAGGAGGTGTAAAGTCTCCAATTAGAAATAAACCCAATGCTGATGTTGCCCTACTACAAGCTACGTATATTGCAGCACGCTGCATTCGACGGCAAGTGTGAACCACCACTTTAGCACCTTTTGTGTATAGTTATACCTTCTGCTGGTACAACTGGAAACTGCTTAGGTCAATGTTAACTTGCTCGTTTCTTTTATATTGAAAATTTTTTAACTATTTTATGAATTGGGTTCAAAGAAGGTTCTGTGCGATGTGCACACTTTGAGTGAGCAAGTACTCGTACACTTTCCTCTAAGAATTTTATCCATCAAGTACTTAGAGTACGTGAATTGCTGGATTCTTCGAAATCTACACGTATTTGCATTAAAATGCCTGTTGGCCCGTTAACTAATCCATCGCCTGTATCTACATTAACCGTTATCATATATTTGGCAGTGGTTTTTAAAAGTAGTGACATACTCAGACCCTGTGTCTCGGAGACTTAAAGCCACGTACCGCGTCTAAAATTCAGCCCTATGTGCGGTATTTAATGAGTAGCTTTAATATAATCTTTAGCGGTAGAAAAATATTGGTCAGTGGGAATAGAATTGAATTTTGAAATATTAAATGTATCTGTTGCCGCATTTGTACTAAAAAGATAAATTGCATCATCGGGCACGTCCGATGGCTGACAAATGCGGAAACAAATAAGGCTAATATCATCGGCTGTCATAAGACCCGATGCCATATTATTTAAAGCCGACGCAAAAAGATGGTCATCCCTTTGTCGCATTATTTCTGTGAGTTCAAAATACTTAAAAAGGTGCCACAGAGTTGAATCAAATACAACGATAATGGAATGTACAAGATAGGATTATAGCGACTGTTCTTTGTTAACAGAAACGATAAAACCTGTAAGTAAGCACCTAGCACGTATTACGATATTGTTGAATACGATATTGCGTCCGATGCGCCAGACGAAGATTTGTTGTTGCTGTATTTCATTGTGCCGTTGTGGTGGTGGCCGAAGTTGAGATTTTAAATATTCGACTTTTGTTTCTGTCTGCTTGCTATGCCTCAAATGGGTGGGTAGTATAGACTTTATATGAACTTTGTGAAATTGTATGGGATTTCAACTGCTGGCGCCGTTTTTTTTTTATTGGTACGTAAAATGGATATAGGCCACATTCTCGAGATATGGTGATTATACAATCATTCTTCATTTCATTGGCAAGCGATCTGCGCAAAAAAATGTGGACTTTTATGATTCTAAGCATTTTTAATTTAATTAAATGTAACTGTACATACGAATTTCATACAAAATCTCACAACGAAATGCACCAAAAACGTGGGTGTGTAAACATTTAGTTGGCAGTTGAATTTAGTGGCTTGTTAGTATTTTTAATTGTTCTTTGTTAAAGTTAATGTTTTCTAAGTTCTGTTTAATAGGTTTAAGAGATAATTGACTGAATTACTTATAAAAAATAAAAATAAAAATTTTCCACAACAACCAGTGTCTCTCTATAGCTCTAAAGCGAAAAAATCAAAAATTTTCACATATTGTAAACAAATAGTTGGCAAACTGTATGTATGCATGCACACGATAAGCATGAGCAGTCCATACACAAAACAAAAACAAATTCATACACGGCGGCAGACAGAAATGGATACGCAATGAACGAAAATACGAATATCGTATGAGGGAAAATAGGTGCTATTGTACAGAGCTCGTTTACTAACTGTAAAAAACGAGGGGAATTTATTTTCGTGGCTTGTATATTATATCGTTTTTGAATCAAATATTGCACTGTAGGGATCATTAGAGTTGGATTCAAAGATCCAACGATCACGTACTGGTGATAACGGTCGTAGTTCACCGAAAACTATGACAGAAATACTACCACCAAATGGAGAAGAATTTTTCAAAATTTTTTTAATTGGGCAAGCTTTTTATAGCTAACCATAGATATTTCATATGTAAAAATGAGTCTTAGCTCAATTATTCTAGAATGCAACGTGTTAACTAAATCATGGGTTAAGGCCTTCAAATCTGGTTAACTGGGAGTGAAAACATGGAATGCAGTGTTGAGCCACAGATTCCGAAAGCTGCTTTTCCTGTTGGTGCGCATAAAAGGACTTTAACAGAATTTGGATCTGTTCCTGGCTTGTTTACAGCGCCACCTCCAACAAATTCATAGTACACAGATTTTTTGTTCGCATTGTGCAATACGTGTGTAAAATATTGCTTCTGCTTTAAATTAAGGGACCTAACAATATTTGCTAAGCTCTCAGTGGAAAATAAAGCTGGTAGCTTAATCAATCGGACGTTATTATCTCCTACATTTTCATCTACATTACTACCATCAACATTTAAAACATTTAACTGAGGATTTATTTCAGGTAATCCTAAAACTCTGAAATTATTATCTATGTCTACGTTATCTTCAATTTCTTCATCTTCATCCCGCACAGCACTACTAAGTGCGTCCTGAAGTTCGTCATCGTTCAACCTATTATATTTCCTATGATTATTCTCAACCATATACCGATATTCTCTACAATACAATTCGTAATCCCGAACAACTAATTCTAAATTTTCATCCCTCCACGGCGCATAACTAGCTCCCGAAAATAATTTGTCCTATCAGTGTTTATATTGAATCTTCTGTAACGGATTATAGACGGACTAAGCCTCTTTCAAATAAAACCACTACCATCGCGAAGAGCGAAAACTTATGATTCAGACATGCGGGGTGTTTCGATAGAATTTTCTTCATCAATATTTTGGCGAGCACCACTTGGCTTTTTGCTATTACTATAAATAACAGCAAAATCAGCTAAGCATAAACTTTTCTAAGGCGATGGGGCGTTGAACATAGTGATCTTTAAATCCTAATTCAAATATATCTGTTGAGTGAACGTGTAAATTTTGTAATTGGGCCGTAGACTTAAGGGTTCTAAACCGAAGTATAAGTAAACTTGTGACCTATATGTTGTAACTTTTGCTTAATTATTACATTGCCCTTACTAACCTCTCTTACTGCATAACGCATTAGTTCTCTGGGACTTGTTAATACTATAATTAACAACGTAACTGCAGCAAGCAAGCAAATGAACTGAATATCAATGTTGGCTCGCTGCTGTTGAAGAATATGAGTATTGTAAGTGTTTAACTTAATAGCCGCAAGCGTTCGCTTTAAAAATATTTTGGACTTCTTAATACTCGACCTAAGTTTTATATAGCAATCATAAGTGAGGTTAAGTTGATCGCAGGACAAAAATCAGTAAAACGCTCTATACTTTCACGATCAAACGGAAATTCTAAAAGGGTCTGAAGTTTTCAAAGTTTTGGCGATGCGCTGCTATATTTTCGGCCAAAAACGATACAATACTTAAAGATTGGAAAATAGGTACCCCTCTTTTTTTACAGTTACAATGCAATTATTATCATTTCTCCAGGTGCTTATTTCAGGTTTTATCGTTTCTGTTAAAAAATAAGGGTACCTCTTTTCCTGTCTTGAGATTACATAGTCATTGATTTTCGGCATCGTCTTTTAACGGAAAAATAATCTCTGTTTTGGGCATGGGACTATGGCATATGGAATATCGAATCTACAAATTTGGTTACTTCTAACATAGCACCAAAAAGTATGTAATATCAAGACAAGAACCCAGTGACCCCTCTTTTTTAACAGCAAAAACGCTGAGCCCTGCGACTGGGCTCGTCTTTCTCCTTAATATTTCCCCCAATTGGATTCTTATTTTTCTTCATTGCTTATACTTTTCGGCCTGCCGCCATATTTGGATTTGTTTTTACTTGACTATTAACAGTTTGTCGTATGTATCCGTTTATGCAGAAAGCCGTATACACATTTCGAAGCACTGAGGGCTAACTGGTTTGCTGAAATTTGATATTTTTATACCCTGATCCCATTAAAAATGGGAAAAAAGGGTATAATGGTTTTGTGCAAAAGTATATAACAGGCAGAAGGAAGCATCTCCGACCCCATAAAGCATAAATATTCTTGATCAGCATCAACAGTCGAGTCGATATAGCAATGTCCGTCTGTCCGTCCGTCTGTCTGTCCGCATGTATGAACGCGTCGATCTCAGAGACTATGAGAGCTAGAGATTCCAGATTTGGAACTTAAGCTCGCCTAATCCCTAGGCAGTACAAGTTTGTTTTCGATTTTCGATAACACTTCCCGTTTCCGATATACTCATGAGATTGATAACAACAAAATCCTTAATTTGGAAAACTTTGAGATGCCATTTGAACTATAAAACAAAATAATGAAAATCTGTGAAATTTTATTGAAATCGGTTAAGAAACACCGGAGTTGTGTGTGCAGTATGCAATATGCGCGTAGACACACACACATACTTGCAAGCACTGACTGTACGCGTAAAGTATAGGGATCAGGGTATCGTCTAGTTGCTTTTAGCGTATAATTGTGTGAAATTAGCGGTCCAAATATTTTCAATAACTTATAATTGTTAATTTATACAAATTAATTGATTTATTTTTAGCTTTCGGTACTATTAAAACATTTTGAGTTATTAAAAAAAAAAAAAAAAAAAACAATCAGATGGCGTTAAAAAAATCCAGTACTGAGGAAGGAAGCTCAGGGATCGCTGCACACCCAACCTGGCGCTGGCTACAATGTCAGCCAGCCGTCGCAAACAGAATCAAAAGTCGAAAATTGAGAATCTCAACTTCGGCCACCACACAACGGTAAAATGAAGTACGGCAACAAGTAATCTTCGTCTGACGTATCGCACGCTTTGAGCTAATGAGAATCCATGTACATCAAAATATCTAGCACAAGTTACTGGATCAGCTCTTATGAGACGGGCCTTGTCATTAAAATTTTAATTTTAGGATAATTCTTCACTTATTTCTACCTTGTCAACGTTTTTCGAAAGCAAATCCAAAAGCCCCGTCCACCTGAGAACGTTATAAAAAATGTCGGAAGAAACTGCCTAACCATAGCCGTAACTTTTTTCTCCGATTCCCAGTGAGCGGGCGACGTGCGAATGCCTTTCAAAACTCTATAGCCATCATCGTGGCGAATTAAATTTTCTAAATTTTGTTCGTTGAGGGCGTTTGCTGCGGAAATGCCTTGATTAGCGCTGTGCTTACGTAAGCAAATGGACGTATTTTTCCAGATGTTAATCATCTCTGACTTCTTAGAGTTAAAATAAAATTTATCAGTTCTACAATCTCTTCTATCAAAATTCCCAAGCTCAGACCTAACTATGGTTATAAAACTTTCTGTGCATTTTCCTTTAATGCCAGCGTATATTTTTGGGAAGGCCTGTTCCTCGGAGTCGCAATGTGCAATTATATCTAAAGGACGCCGTTATAATTCTCTGCACCACTACATATTCAGAAAGAACGTTTTCTAATAACGCTTCCTGACCTCCGGGATTCAAACATTCATCTTCTACAGTATTTTCCTCGTTTGTGGAGGTTTCATCAGATCTTTCTATTCGTTCTGAAACCAAGTGCCTACCTTCTGCAATAACATTGGCTACGGGAATTGGGACATTGACTACAGCTACCTGAATGGCGTTTTGACGGCCATATCCTTAAGACTTAATAAGCATAAAAGGAAGGCGCGGGGAAATGACCCGTTCCTCTAGAGGCGTTAAGCCTTTTAAACAATCAGAAAGGTTTTGAAAATCTAAACCTTTCGTTATTGACCTTTGGTTTCTTGCCTAACTTTATGCTTCTGCTGAATGTCTTGCAAAAAATAAACCTATTGTTGTAGGAAGGGAAGTGTGTAGAAAGACTTAAAATATCTCTACTGTCTGCCTCACTACATTTACTTTCTATGGCTGCCCTAGATATTTTGTCTATTTGATGTGGAAACCACAAACCTTTGCAACAAATGCAAACCTGATCTGGACCCTGCTTTACAATTCTATTGAATGGACTATTGAAGCTTCTAAATTAGTGTCTGTCGCCAGACGTTCCCTATCCTCTGGAGAGGTATTCGCACGTTGTTCCCTGTTCTGACTCGCATTGCGACTATTTTCGGCTAACCTATTTTCGAGATTGCTCCTGTACTGGCTAACACTTTGAGTCAAGTTTCTATAAAAGTAAGTTACCGCTTCTCTTTCTAAAAGACGAACACTTCGCCTGTGTTTCGCGCCTGCTTAATCAACCTACGAGCTGGATTGTCTCTAACCTGGGACCGCTGTCTACTATCTCTTGCTTCTTCTAAAATTCTAGTTTGAATGTCAGTTCACGGTTGGCGTGCCGTACACTGTTCTGTCGTTGTTCGTCAGCCCTATAAACAGGGTCTTGTCTACGCCTCGATCGACACAAAGTGTTCTGTCTTTGTTCGTCAGCCCTATATTCAGGGTCTTTTCGGCGTCGTTCGACGCGAAGTGTTAACTTATTGTTCTTGTTGCCTAACTTTACTGATACTTCTATTTAATTCTTGACGTTCCCTATTCCTAATCCTCTCAGAACGTCTAACTTCTTCATTATCCCTGCGCTCTCTTTGAGAAAGTGTGTTCATAATTCTTTCCTGCTCTAAATAGTTCGGGTCGGACCTATTTAACTGATTTCTAGCCCTTTTTCTCTGAGACCTACTCGCTGCTGATAGTCTAGTTGGGATGTTGTATGGGATGAGTATGAGGAAAAAAATTATGTGTATATAAAGCTGAAAAAAATAATAAATGTCTATGAAGCTGTAAAAAACAATAATGAGATATGTATCTAAACCTAATAATAATTTAAACCTTAAATAAAGTCTTGAAAAAGACTATTTAATATTTGAAAAAAAGGACGATTTTTAAAAATCGTTGGCGATAGTTAACACACACAACTACTTTTAAACAATTACGTAAGAAAAAACACACAGATAATTTCTAGACACAAGTACTTGCAGAAACACACTATATTTTCTTTACACAATCGATCGATATCGAAGTTAGTAGTTAACTAACTCAACGTGAGCCGTAATGACTTTCAAGAAGTCAAACTTTTAACCTTGTTTACTAAAAAGACACGTCTTGGCCTTTTTTGTTGACAAACATTCCCAAAAAAAGTATTCCAGTCCCAAAATTCCCCATAACTTTGCTTATTTTACTAGGTAAGTGGGTTAGGAAGTGCAGTGTTGTTTAGCGAAGGTACTAGAGGCTTGTCAAAAAATCTTAGGTACGCATGTATACATTCAAACCCATTTGCCTATATATAAAGCAGACCATAATTTTATTCATAACCTGTCCTCAAGTTGTTTTAGTTCCTTGCGCAGCAGTAATGTACTATTTTGCATGCGTATTGTGCTGTCCTCATCATATGTTATGGTCGTCGATGTGTTGTGGTTGTCGAAGGAGGGTGGGAGAGTCGTGTAGGCCAAGATGTTCGATTGGTGTCGGCGTTTAGGGAAATGGCTGAGAAGAGGAAAAAGAGGAAAGCCAGGCATGTGACAGCAAGAAAAAAAAAAAAGTCGAACAAATTAGTGAAAGTGCAGAAAAAGGGTTTACGCTTGGAACCCTGGACTGTGCCGCACACACCAGGAGTGGCCAAGGCAGATGCAGGAGACCACCGGACGAGGATCAGCAAAGGGGGGGTTCATCAAGTGCGTGCCCGTAGAGATAGTTCCCCCAAAAGAATTAAACACCAGCCCTTGCACAACAGCCATAAAGCCGCCGTCATAGGCACAGTGGGCCGCGACCGATTGTCGAAGGCCCGAATTAGACTTAGTTAATTTAGTTATTTAGCGATTTATCCCCGCCCCTATTTATTTATTTTTCATTTATTTAATATCATTTAATTTATTTATTTAATCATTCTTTCTACGTTTTCGTGTATTGTTTATATGTTCTACGTTTATTAGTTCATGTTCATTTTTGTTTATTTATTTATTTAAATACTTTCTTCATTCTTTTTTTTATTTGTATAAAGTAAATTTATTTTAAGAAAGCCATGTATAGTTTTAAATGAATAAATATAAGTGTGTACTGTCTATATAAACATGTGTGAGTAGATATTTATGTGTGGGTGGGACGATTGTGTGTTGATGTCGGGGTAAGTTGTTGTTGATAGTGTGGTAGGCGAATTAAGAATGAGCTTGAGTCAATATATGTATATACAGTTCTTTTATTTCCGATTAAGTTTCACAACACATCCACTTACATTCATTAACATTCTAAGATTGATCTCAATGACTATGTAATCTAAAGACGGGAAAATAATTACCCCGCTTTTTTTACAGTTAGTAAACGAGCTCTGTACAATAGCACCTATTTCCCCGGTACATTTCTCCCAACGATATTCGTATTTTCGTTCATTTCGTATACATTTCTGTCTGCCGCCGTGTATGAATTTGTTTTTGTTTTGTGTATTGACTGCTCATGCTGTGTCGTATGTATTCGGCACTGTCTGGTTGCTGAAAACCTCATATGTACATACACATGTATATGTATATGTATGTATTTATCAGAGCTCCCGCAAAAGCAACTTTAGAGTATTTCAAATAAGAAGCAAACTAATTATTTGATACTTTTGGAATTGCTGGGCTGCTGGTTATTTTGCCTAAAATGGTATAGCTGCTAGAAATGTTTAAGTTGAAAATACAAAATTATGTTTTGCCGATGGCAAAGTAATGTATAAATCATACATTTATTTCATTTAAAACAAATGTTTTTTTAATTTTTAAATGTTGTTGATTTGCCGATCGCCAAACGGATTCAGGGTGGATTAGGCCAAGGTCCGTATATGTGTGTATGCATGTGAGTTTTGTTTGGATTTGTTATTGCTTTGCTGTTTAGAGTTTGTCGTAGGTCATGGTCTGTCTGTACATGCAGAAATTCTTTTTACTTGTATTTTAAAATTTTGTTGTTGCCGATCAATGAGTATGTACATACATACATACATATGTATGTTTGTGTTTGTATGCTCGTTTGTGTCGAAGGCAAATCGTCTGCAGCTGGCCTGCTGCGTATGGGCTTGGGCCGTCGTTTTGTGTATTCTAACGGGAAAAAGGCAAAACGCAAAAGAACAAACAACAACAACAATGCCGGTTGTCGTTGCTGAAACGCACACCGCTGCTCAATGTGTTTTTATACCCTTTATTACAATAACCAATACAAGTCAATGCAATTATTTATGTATATTTATAATACACGGACAAGTATTTGAAAGCTAAATGTGTTTATCTTATGGTTAGTGTTAATTTGGTATTAAGTCAATTTAAACATTTTCTATAAGTCATTAATGATCTACCTAACTCATAATATATACACACGTATATGTATGATAGCAGTCATAGTTAAGTATCACACGATTAGCCATACAATTTCACAAAGTTCATATAAAGTCTATACTACCCACCCATTTGAGTCATAGCAAGCAGCCAAAGCAAAAGTCGAATATTTAAAATCTCAACTTCGGCCACCACACAACGGCACAATAAAGTACAGCAACAACAAATCTTCGTCTGGCGCGTCGCACGCTTCGAGCTAATGACAATCCATGTACATTAAGATTCTCATTGGAGTTTATATACCCGCGAGCCAACTTGTTGCTTGAAGAGCCGGTTTCAGGTTTTATCGTATCTGTTTACCAGATACGGTCTCTGGTTTCCAATCTATGTTCATTACATTATCGTTGGGTCTGTCTGAACATGCAGAAAGCCTTCTTAATTGTATTGTAAAATTTTGTTGTTGCCGATCAATGAGTATGTACATACACATTGCCACTTAAAGGTTTACACAATGTGAAAAATGGGAATTTTTTCACTTTAGAGATGTATGGTCACCCTGGTTGTTGTGTTTTATTTTTATTATTTTTTATAAGTAGTTCAGTCATTTATATCTTAAACCTATTAAACAGAACTTAAAAAACAATATTGTGATTCCACAATCATTCTTCATCTCATTGGCAAGTGATCTGGCCAAAAAATTTGGACTTTTATGCATTTGCGCATTTTTAATTTAATTAAAAGTAACTGTACATATGAATTCCACAACGAAAACGCACCAAAAACGTAGGTGTGTAAACCTTTTCGTGGCAGTTGAATTTAGTGCCTTTGTTAGTATTTTTAATTGTTCTTTGTTAATGTTAATGTTTTTTAAGTTCTGTTTAATAGGTTTAAGATATAAATGACTGAACTACTTATAAAAAATAATACAAAAAATAAAACACAACAACCAGGGTGACCATACATCTCTAAAGTGAAAAAATTCCCATTTTTCACATTGTGTAAACCTTTAAGTGGCAATGTGTACATACATTTGTGTTTGTATGGTCGTTGGTGTCGAAGGCAAATTGTCTGCAGCTTGCCTGCTGCGTATGGGCTTGGGCCGTCGTTTTGTGTATTCATGTGTCTGAGTCTAACGGGAAAAAGACAAAACGCAAAAGAACAAACAACAACAACACGTGCCGGTTGTCGTTGCTGAAACGCAACCGCTGCTCAATGTGTTTTTATACCCTTTATTACAATAATCAATACAAGTCAATGCAATTATTTATGAATATTTTTAATACACGGACAAGTATTTGAAAGCTAAATGTGTTTATTTTATGGTTAGTGTTAATTTGGTATTAAGTCATTTTAAACCTAATCAATATGTCATTAATGATCTACCTAACTCCTAATATATACACACGTACATGTATGATAGAAGTCATAGTTAAGTTTATCACGATTAGCCATACAATTTCACAAAGTTCATATAAAGTCTATACTACCCACCCATTTGAGGCATAGCAAGCAGACAGAAACAAAAGTCGAATATTTAAAATCTCAACTTCGGCCACCACACAACGGCACAATGAAATGCAGCAACAACAGATCTTCGTCTGGACACCACACAACGGCACAATGAAATACAGCAACAACAAATCTTCGTCTGGCGCATCGCACGCAATATCGTATTAAAAAATATCATAATATCGCAATTCAGTTCCCGAGGTGCTTACTTCAGGTTTTATCGTTTCTGTTAACAAAGAGGGGTAGCTATCATCCAATCTTGTAGTATTACATTATCGTTGTGTCCCATAGTTGTCCGAATCTGTAAAGATTTACTATTCACCCGTTTGTTTTTTTTAGTTATTCGTAAAAAAAAATAAATTTTTGTTACACCGGCCAGCACTGTATCCAGGTCGTATCCATCCCTGAGTGACCGATTTGCTAGCTGGTTATCGATACAGTGTTGGGAATGCAAAGCCAGTACTTGCCTG